>JAGSMR010000074.1:1700000-2072500 GCA_029286605.1 Sericinus montela | reverse complement strand
ATAACACAAGCGTTTTAGCTACTTTAGCATCGGAGCAATGTATGAGATGTTGTCCCAATCTACGTATGTAACTATGTATCTAAGATTAATTACCCGAAAAAGTATTCTTTGCGGGATTTGTACCCACGAACCTTAGTACCCGGGTTACTAAGCAATTTTGTCTACAAAATAGGGTCTTGTTGTTGTAAAACTATTACTTACACTGTGACATTTTTAAATTCACTACTTTTATTCAACACAGTTCAATAAAATTACTTACAAATTATTTTTAACTTTAACATTTGCTTAGAAAGATATAGTTTTGTGGAATGATCCATTTTTACTAGAACTTCAAACTATATATAATAAATGATAATAAAAAAGCTCAAGCTGTGTCTTTTATTTTGATTCGATTTTAAGCATAACCCCAAATTTAACCCCATTAACTACACTATTTTTTCAATTTACGAATCTTATCTCGCTGCATTTAGTTTTCAAACTATGTAGATAAAATTATATAATTATGTAATTTTTGTGGGATTCTGCAAAATATCGGCAAACGAACAAAAAATCCAAAAAAATGGTCTTTAGTTCAACATAAGCAGTTACACGGCCCAATAGTTACCCAGCCCGATAATTACCCAGCCTTCGAAGCTTACGGTTGCAAGTTCGGATTTCACGAGGAGCAAACTTTAGTGTTATGAATAAAAAAATTTGTAGATTTTTTAATCTTCAATGAAGAGCAACCGGTACTTTGTAACAGGTATGTGAAGATAGGATTAATATATTTAGTATGTCAAACTTGAAAATGTCTTTTTATCATTCCAAGTTAGAGTTACATTTAAGTACTTTCTACAATTTGGACCGTCATCCGTGGATGAGTGGCGTACACACCGGTTTTCATATCGTTGCCAGTTCTGATGACCAAGGCTTGATTCCCAGTCGCGTCAATGAACAAAACGCTTTTTCACATTTTATCGGGGCCCATGCCCCTGATTCCTGGAAAAATGGATAAATATTTGTTGAACCTTTGTTGGTTCTTATTCAATAATACAAGTGCCTTAACTGCGTACTGTGAGATCAGAGCACTGTATATGATATTCATTCTATCTATATATTATTATTTACCCTATGTGTATATATATATATACATATATATATATATATATATATATATATATATATATATATATATATATATATATATATATATATATATATATATATATATATATATATATATATATATATATATATATATATATATATATATATATATATATATATATATATATATATATATATATATATATATATATATATAAAATTTTCGTACCCATTTCAAAATGCACCTATATTTAATTAACGTTTTCTACATTCTTTAAAAGTAAATTATTTTAATGGAAGTATTCTGCGGAAACGTTTTCTTTTTTCATTTGTGGAAGCTGCTAACGTGGTTTTACCTTATCAATTTTCAACTCCACGAAACGATTAGCGGAATAGAATTGAAATTACCGTAAAATAGCGTCAATTTTAAAGAATTTTTCTTTTAATTGGATTATTTTAAAATTATCATAAAATATTATTTAGGTATTTTTTACATATCTTTGAAATTGTATTTATAGTTATATACGACCCAATAGTGTAGTTAGTAGTGACCCCGCCTTTGAAGCTAAAGGTTTCGGGATCAAATCCCGTGAGCGACAGACATTTCTGTGATGATCATGAATATTTTTACTTAAATCAATGTTTACACGTATGATTATTTATGTTCGCTTGGACTATATGCTTTGTGAGCTCGTCCCTCGATCGCTAATACGCTTCGGTGATAGAATAAGATAGGTCGAAAATGCTTTATTGTGTTGTACATGTCTTTCTATAGATTAGCAGTCGTTACACTAGGCAGTGTCGTTGTCATAAGCAGGCATCTAGCGGTTTTATTAAAGGATTTGTCAGTAACATGAAAACGATATTATTTGAAACTTATATTGTGAGCATCTTGCTAAACAAGTGGGAAATCATTGCTTGTCTAAGCTTGAGTGATGCGGTTCTGTCAGTTTGAATAATGGCGGTCAGTATGTCGGCGTTTATCAAAGTATGTATTAGTACGTGTATACTACCTATATAAGTATAAACACATCGATTATTTTCCAGAAGGTAGTAAGAGATAGTTTTGTTTACACTCAACTATTACATCGTATTGTAAGAACAAGGTGTATAAAGTAACTTAAGAGCAGCTTCCAAAACACAATTCAATGTACGCTGTAAATAAGAAACTTATAAAATTATATGTAGCTTAATTTTGCAATAAATGTATCTAAGTACATGCAAATAATAATAATATGTAAAATCAGGCATAAAAATTAATCTCTATTAAAGACAAATACATAAATGTCTTCAGTTCTCGTAACCGGACTATAAAATTAATAAATAATAATTGATCAAACTGATTACAAGCAGCTGTGTCTAATTTATGAAAGATTTTGTATACAAAAATATATTTTAATATCTTCACCACATCCCCATACAGATACTAGACAATGCCACCAATCCCACCCACCGACCCACCTTTCACGTTCGTTTTTTTGGGACAATGTGACAGATGGTGAACTGGTCGGGTATTTATGTCCAAGCTAATGACATAAATCGTACATAAGGTTTTGAAAAAACCCTTTAAGACAAACCTACTACCTAGGGGACCAACTCGGGTCTTTTGACTCGAATTACGATCACCCAACTACTCATTCGCCGGGTGCCGACGGTGTGTCGCCGGATGGTAACGATGTAAGAATATTGCCACTCCCTTTCTTCCTGTGGGTGCGCAGGAGGCGACTAAGGGATATCAAGAACCTTCAATATCGTTATGGCAACCGATAGATGGCGGGATAACGATCTCTCAAATATCAGACAAAAACAATAAAACCGAAGATGGGCAGCAGTGTCTGAGGTGCGAGTGCCACGTACTGCGATCGCCAATCCGCTTGCCAAGCGTGGAGACTTTGGCAAATCCTGCCCATGTGAGAGGCCTAAGTTCTGCAGTAGACTTTAAAAGGCCATAATGTATGTATGTAATTACTCATTTTATGCGGTTTTCTTTTCAGGACGCGTTTCATTTCACAGAGTTAAATATTTTCACTTTAGTTGAATAAAATATCCTTTTTGTTACCGCTTAGCTACGGATGTAACTCGTATTAACACGATCGTATGAAAAGTTTCAGGAAATAACAAGATACAAGTACTTTCCAAGGCGCAGGGAGAAAAATATTTTCAGCGAGAAAATCCCACTTACGTACATTAAATTCTTTCACCGACATTCCATACAAGTGACACATTTCCAGGATATTTGTGTAGAATATTGAAAATTTAATGCACAATTGGCTTTGTAGCTTATCTATTTGTATTGTTATCTATTTTATAATAATATGTGAATAGATAATTATTGCTCAGATTTATAATTGTATTTTGCACCCGATAGCCTAGTTGATAGTGACCCTGTCTTTGAAGGAGAGGGTTTTGGGTTCGTGTTCCGCTTAGGACACTTTTTGTACTCGATCATCATTTAAATATTCTAAGATGAAAATCAAGATGATAAATAAGAATATCTTATACGCTATTATATACTAGTCTATTTTTTAAGCTAAGAAGCAAAATTATACAATTCAGACCCGACTTCGAAGTACCATATAGATAGATAGATAAGAACAACATAACATACATTTCTCTGATCCCAGAGTAAACAATTTGGATGGATTCAGAAATAGCGAAGGTACCACAAACACCCAGACCCAAGGAAATGTAGAAGAAGTGTTTCCTACATTGACCCGCCCGAGAATCGAACCCGGGACCTCAGAGCTGTCGACATCTTGAAAACCGGTGTGTACGCAACTGGCCCACTGAGGTCGACATATAATCGTAGAAAATGAATTGTTAAAAAAAATATATTTCATAAAAAGTTATACTTGGTCATAGTTAAGAAATATTGTTGAGAAATTTATCTTCCATACTTTTTTTAATTTGCAAACCATTGCTACAGTAAACTGGACGAGTTGCTTTCCAATCAAAATATCAATCGAACTTATCAATATAGTCGGACAACCCGCAAGGTCGTGGAAGTAATAAGAATAAATTGATATGTGAAATGGACTGGACTCTGATTTAATACGGACCATTCCGGAAAATTTTAATACGACGCTCGTATTACGGTTAATGTGCTGGAAATACTACTCCAGTCGAAGATTAAATTTTTAATATTTAATGGAAATAAATTTAATTTATTATTGATGATACATACTTATCACAATATATATTATATTTAATTAAAAAAACAAGCATATATAGGCACAACATCTCATACATCGGGCAAGAGTATCGCCTGTGCAAGCCCATTTTCCCGATCTGCAGTTATTCGAGAGAGATATGACAATATGAATATCGAAATAAAAAAATAAAAAAAATATCTTCACGCAATTCCCAATACAAGGGTAGACAGAGGTCTAGTCTAAACATTTAAGTCCTTTAGACCCACCTTCCACCGAAGATATTTTCGGGACAACGAGACAGGTGGTGAATCCGTCGCCGTTTTTATGTCCAAGCCAACGATATAATTTGTACATAGGTTTTTAGAAAACCCATTGGTCCGGCCACTTGAGGATCGAACTCGGGTCTCTTGACTCGAAATTCCGACCACCCACCCACTAGGCTATCGTGACTTATAATAGTATATTGTAGTTATATATATTATATGTATTTATAAGGGTTATAATTCTATGAATAATATTTATAATATTCTCTACTTGTATATTGTCTGCTTAGCGTACCAAAAGCTTAAATTGGACCCAAGAGAATTATTGGAGCGTGACTAATCTATTTCCACAAATGTTTGAACAGATACTTAGATTGCCATAATCATGCCTGAGCAAGTCTTCAATATGTATATTGTTGGAAATTATACATAGAACACTTGACACAAAATGTATATTCTGTGCCTTCGAACAATTTTTCTGGCCTGGGTGTTTGTGGTAACCTTCGTTGTTTCAGATTGCATAACATAACTGCCTTAGCTACTTTCTTTGGTATTAGAGCAATGTATGTGATGTTGTCTTTGGCCTTCGCGTTTGCGACAATCTCTGGATACATCGGCTGGACGATACTTATTATAATTATTTTAGTATCTTGTTTGAATACATTTTTATGTGGCATATTTTTGCACGATAGCCGAGGGTGGTCGGAATTTCGAGTCAAGAGACCTGAGTTTGATCCTAAGGTAGATACAATGCTTCAGGCTCGTTCAGTGAGTTTTTCAAAAACTAAAGTACAAATTATATCGTTGGCTTGGATACAAAGACGTGCGACGGGCTCATCACCTATCACGTTGTCCCGAAAACACGTAAGGTGGGTCGAAGGGACTTAATTGTTTAGACTAGACATATGTCTACCCCTGTATTGAAAAATGCGTGAAGATATTTATTTATTATTTATATTTTTGCAATAAGTGTTTCTTTCCTTCAAAAAAAAGTAAATATAAGTAAAAGTAGCTAAACACGGCTACCCTGTCACATGTATGAATAAATAAATATAAATATCTTCACGCAATTCCCAATACAGGGGTAGACAGAGGTCAAGTCTAGACAATTAAGTCCCTTTGACCCACCTTCCACCGAAGATATTTTCGGGACAACGTGACAGGTGGTGAGCCCGTCGCCGCCTTTATGTCCAAGCCAACGATGAAATTCGTACGTAAGTTTTTGAAAAACTCATTGGTACTGCCACCTGGCGATCGAACTCGGATCTCTCGACTCGAAATTTCGACCACCCAACAACTCGGCTATCGTGACATGTATGAATGCAGTGGAATATTCTGATTAAGTAATTTTTGATGCACGCACGCACGGCACACCGCTTCGTAGCGCTTTCTAATTGATTAATGTTCGGTCACATTACTTTGTGCTTCCGTTTGAGCCGCGCCGCGTCGGCACAGTGCGGCAGTTCGTATAATATGTTTACAGCATGCACTGATTTATTGAAGCGTCCATATAAGCTCTTCATGAAATTGTCATTATGATACAAACGTAGATAGGAAAGATATCACATACGTTGCTCTGATCACAGTAAGTAGCTCAAGCACTTGTTTTATGGAATCAGAAACCACAAACACGAGAAAATATAGAAAAAGTGTCTTTTGTAATGTCTCCACCGGGCTGGCGACACCATAACAACTGGTGTGTATGCCACTCGTCTACAGAGGCAGTCAAACAAAAATATATATCTTCACGTCATTCCCAACACAGGGGTAGACAGAGATCTCGACAAATAAGTCCTTTCGACCTATCTTCCACCAAAGATATTTTTAAGGACAATGTGACAGTGACAGATCACAGTAAGTAGCTTAAGCACTTGTTTTATGGAATCAGAAACCACAAACACGAGAAAATATAGAAAAAGTGTCTTTTGTAATGTCTCCACCTGGAATAGAACTCGAGACCACAGAGCTGGCGACACCATAACAACTGGTGTGTATACCACTCGTCTACAGAGGCAGTCAAACAAAAATATATATCTTCACGTCATTCCCAACACAGGGGTAGACAGAAATCTCGACAATTAAGTCCTTTCGACCTATCTTCCACCAAAGACATTTTTAAGGACAATGTGACAGGTGGTGAGCCTTTTTTATGTTCAAGCCAACGAAATCAATCGCCCACAATTTTTAAAAAAACCCCATTGAAACGAGCCTTGCGGATTGAACTCGGGTGCCTTGATTCGAATTCTGATCACCGAACCACTCGGCTATCGTGACATTTTGTCTTTCAAATATTATTGTATTTAAAATATTAATTGTAAAAAAGATTGGACTTCTAGCCCATTGAATAACGTTTTTCATAGTCCGCTGCGCAAGTCTAAGATTCAATTTACAAATTACTTCATCATACGAATTGTTAACATCCATTACTCGAGGGCAAACATTCAAGTTTTTCACATTAATGTTAGCAGTAATCGAAACCGCTACAAGCTTAGGTTACGTCACTACTTACTGGTCTATCGATACATAATTAATTTTAAACATTTATTTCTCTACCCTTTATTAAGTAATAATTTAATTAATATACAACAGATCTCGACAGACAGAGCTCTACTAGTGTAAACTATTACTTTTAAAATTTATTAAAATATCATTATATTTAAATATAAATTACATGTATTTTCAGGGTCTGTACATACTCGTAAGAACTTTCAAATTCTATTTGTAACAATGTAACAGGTTGTGAGCCTGTCGCCTTCTTAGTGTCCAAGAAAATGGCACAATATACTTACGTAATTATGTATTAACGTAAATAGAAAATACACATACACAGGAAATAAATTAAATGAACATGATAACTGTGTTACCAACAAAAATACAAGCGCATTCATCTCTTTTCGAAGACGATTAAAAAAATTGTCATCATAATACATTCATTTTTTTTGCTGATATATTAACTATCACTATAGAGGATTTATTACAACGAGGTGTCGGCATATCGCACCCGTGGGAAGCTTTAGTTGAAATTTACGGCATCCAGAATATCAGCGGCTTTATTAAATTAGAGGATTTATGTATGCAGTAGGGTTAACTATGCATATTCATTTAAATATTTTGCACGTGAGCTGATTAAAGCTATGGAGAGTTATTTCTTTGAACAATCTCGACGACCTCCGTGGACGAGAGGCGTACACAACAGTTTTCAAGATGTCGCCAGATCTGAGATCCCGGGTTAAAATATCGGTCGGGTCAACATAAAATACACTTTATCTACATGTCCTCGGGTCTGGGTGTTTGTGGTAACTTAGTAGTTTCTGATTGCGTAACACAAGTGCTTCAGTTAATTTCAGTGGGATCAGAGCAATGTATGTGATGTTGTCCCTATCTATGTATATATTAAAGTCTATTTATGTATTATAAGTACTAAAGTAATGTTAATTATTATATCCAAACAATAATCCGTGTGAACCCTCGATATTAGAGCGACCTATTTTTTTTTTATTCCGATGTTACATCGCCCCGAAACGAACCTCAACATTTCTGACTTATTTAACCGCTAAAGATACGAAATGGGATGAGCGTTTACCAAGTTGAAGCCACAAATCCGTGCGATTTGACCGTCGACGGAAATTGAACTGAACGTTGCCCCCGATCCATTCCCTCGTGTGACTTATCAAAATATTTCAATTTGATTGAAACATTTCAACCGACTTTAAAGAAAGAGGTTTTCAGGTCAGTTGTATGTGGTTTTTTCGTGTTTACTTCCTTACTTCACGCACAATCTCTAACGGGGTAGCCAGAGAAAAAAGATCTCTGAGTGTCACGATCCTTACGTACTTTACGCTACCTTTCCTTTCTTATAAATTAATAATTTTCTTCATACATGCACGTCTAGGTATCCGAGTATTTTTGACCCTCTCCTCTTCGAGCAATTTACTCACATGGTCACTTCGTTAGTTAGTCTCGACCTACCTCGCTACCTCATTACCTAATCATTTTTGTGTGTGCTAACTCATAACTCATTCATTTTGTTCCTTCCCAGTCCATAGCGGAATGATCATTTCGAAAAATAACTGACCTAATTACAACAATGTACAAAATGGGTCGAAAGAACTTCACTGACCAAACTTCTGTCTACCCCAGTATTGGCAATTGCATAAAGATGGAAAAAGTTTATATTCTTTGATTATACTTTATTGTTTAATATTGTTTTGAGACTTAGTATAACCAATATAAAATTAATGTTTAAAATTAGATATGTAAAAGTAATCTACGTGAAGAACAGAATTTTAATGAGAGGTGTAAGTGGAAAAGTTTATACCACAACAACTTTTGGGTGGTCGGAGTTTCGAGTCGAGAGACCCGAGTTCGATCCCCAGGTGGCAGTACCAATGAGTTTTTTCAAAAACTTATGTACGAATTTCATCGTTGGCTTGGAACGCGGCGACGGGCTCACCACCTGTCACGTTGTCCCAAAATATCTTTCGTGGAAGGTGGGTCAAAGGGACTTAATTGTCTAGACTTGACCTCTGTCTACCCCTGTATTGGGAATTACGTGAAGATATTTATTATTTATTATTTATTTATTTTTTGTGAAATTTGAGAGTAAATAAAATTATAAGGAGTTTCAAAAGCAGGCCCAGTCAGAACTTTCGTTTATTTCGCAATTCAAAAGTAATAAATACTTTAAGATTAAACAAATAAAAAATATTTTCACTTATAACTGTAACATATTAAATAATATATTCACGGCATTCCCAATACAGGGGTAAACAGATGTCTAGACAATTAACTCGTTTCGATCCACCTGCTTCCAACGATAACTTATCACAACCGAAAATATTAAAGAATTAAAAAACAATATTAAATCGATGCAAATCTTTGTGTAATTGAGATACAAAAGAACATTCTCTATTTCCTTTATAAAATTTGTAATTTAAACGATTCTGGAATCTATGGATGTTGTTTGGATGTGATATGAGTGGCTTTTTGCAAAGAACTTGAAAAACTTTATTACATTATATAAATGTAAAAACTTAATTAATGTTAATGTATAAAAAAATATATAGATTTATAAATTAAATTCAAAAGAAAAATCGATCCGCCTTTCGCCGAAGCTTATTTGGAACGTCACTGGTGCTATAATATACAAAGATATATATTTATACATACAATGTACAACTACAGTACAAACATTCATAGTCATCACCCAAATATGTTGCCTCTAGCGGGATTGGAATAGCATCCCTTATCATGGAAGATAAAATCACTAGCATCTAGGCTATGGGGTAATCTCCTTTAATAATATTATAATTTGAAACACTTCAACAGGACGAACGAACAAACATATTAAGATGCAAATGTGAAAACATTTTAAATACTAAGACATAGAGAGCTAACTAGTTAACGTGACCCTAGACGTGAACTACTCAACTTCTTTCCCTACTTCGCGTAACACTACGTAGTTAGGGTATTAACTACTTCACTATAAAGTGACGTTACAAGTGGGGGTAACTAAATACCTTTTGATTTTATCGTTAAGCGCCATTTTTACCAATACTAACTATATAGATGTTATTACACAAAATTACCTTGCACATTTGCGAATGCAAGCGCAATAAATGTCATGTTACCTGCTCGTTTGCCTGCCTTTTCCATAAAAAAATCTAAGTGCCCAAGCCAACGTCACAATATAAGTATCATATGAGCAGTATAGATATAATATACTCACATTATATCTTTACACTTAAATAACAAACTTTCATCTAATTTTTATTTGTTAATATACTGAAATTAAAGACAGTTGGTTATCCATATACTTTTATTTATAACTAGCTTCCAGCTTCGCCTTCGCATGGGTAAATTACTTTTTTATGTCATAGTGTGTGTTTTAAAAGTTACATATTCCCCATGTGAATTATGGACCTATATGAATATGAGTTTCACTCCTTTATCAACCCCTTTTAAGAGAAACGCTAATATATGTAAATTTATTTCTAATCAGTAACGAACGGAATATTGTAGAATAACAGGTGGATTCCACACGTTGCACCTGAACGTGTGCAATGTTTCAAATGATCCGCATTAATTTAGGAATACTATGGAGCGAAACTTTTTAAACATTTGTATCTGTAGAAAATCAAATGTCACCACCTGTCACGTTGTCCCGAAAATATCTTCGGTGGAAGGTGGGTCGAAGGGACTTAATTGTCTAGACTATACCTCTGTCTACCCCTATATTGGGAATTGCGTGAAGATATTTATTTATTTATGTATCTGTAGAAGCCCTTCATTAAGGTAAAAACGGAAGCTTTCTTCGCGGATAGGCGATAGAGGGATACTACACAATATAACTCCCTTGGTCGTCGTTTCTGAGTTATAGCGGCACGCACTCTATACACTTCCAATTAGGTGGTATAACAGTGTAGGTTAGGTAGCAATTAGGTAGCTTATAACAGCGATAGAGCCACGCATCAGCTTTTGTTGCTCTCGACCGGTGAAATACCACGACCTCACAGAATACCGGCGTGAAGTAAAATTCTAACAAATTTCTGCGTTTCGTCTGGTGAGTGCAGGTAACCGGAGGCCCACCCCCCCCCCCTCTCCCAATTCTGGGGGGGGCACTCTAAGGCCATTGCCGGCATCTGCTATACCTCTGGTATTGCGGGTATTCATGGGCGGCGGTAATCACTTACCATCACGTGAGCCACCTGCTCGATTGCCTTTTTATATTAAAAAAAAGATACAACAAATCCACTGCTTGACATAGACCTCTCCTGTAGAAGGATTTGCCATAATCGTCACGCTCGGCAAACAGATTAGCGATGGCAGTAACATATTCCTTGCACCTTCGACGCTGCTGCTCGTAACCGATCTCCTTATTTTGCGCATTTTTCTAAGACGGTATTTTACCATCTGTCGGCATCTATTGGTATTAATGACGGCTTTTCCACCAGTCAACTCTTGCGATCACCGATGAGAAAACAAAACACACACTTAAATGTGGCACACTCTTAATTTGATACGATCACGGTACGCCACGACAAGATTTATACACTGGCGATTTATAAAATGTTTTAAAACCGCTTGACTTATGAATATGATTCTGGTACAAAAGTTGATAAGGAGTAGGAAACTTAAACGTATTAAATGTATGTGACGTTGTCGCAATGAACTTTATGCTCGTATGTATACACATAGATAGAGTTCATTGCGACAATATAAGACATTGGATTTTTCGAAATAAGCTATGATAGCCGAGTGGTTGGGTGATCAGAATTCAGGTCAAGAGACCCGAGGCTCGTAAAAGTAAGTTTTTTCAAAAATGATTATTTAATACTTGTGTATGATTGGACATAACGACGGCGACGGGCTCACCACCTGTCATGTTGTTCTAAAAATGTCCTCAAAAAATTCTGTGGAAGGTTCGTCGAAGGGACTCAATTTTCCAGACCTCTGTCTACCTCTGTATTAGGAATGGCGTGAAAATATTTATTTTTCCAAAATGGTTATCCCACTATCTATCGTACTCAATAAGACTTCCAAAGCTCTTCTCTTTTTCGCCTCTTGGCACCGACGGGCAGAAAAGGCATAATTTATGTATATACCGATACAAGACAACACTTATATATTATTACATAAGCGAAATTATATAAGAATGATCAAATACGTATATGGAATAGAATACGAACAGCATCTAAAAGGAGCCTCATAAAATTCTTGTGAAGATAAACATTGGGATTTGTTGATGGCAATATGACGAGTATATTACGTAATTCAATGATTCTACGGAGATGAAACAGAACTAGATACTGAGGAAAGAATGAAAATTGATGGATATGCTATTTTCTCCATGAGTTTTTTTTTCATAAAATTAATATAAATCTTCACGCTATTTCCCATACGGGGATTGACAGAGGTCTTGGCAGTTAACTATTTACGACTCAACTATCAGCATAAGCCTGCTTGAGATAACCCGTCCGGAGCTTGGAGACGTCTGTTTCATATATGTATATTTCAATAGATAGATAACAAAAATATCCATGATCCGAGTACAAACATTGATTTTTGAAAGTGCTTCATAACTTCGAGGGTTTAGTCACTACCAACTTGGCTATAGACTCGTTTCTGTTATAGTTCTTCATTGAAAATAAAATTTACAATAGGATGTATTTTCTAATCGAAGACTCCTTCTTAACGTTTTCATAGGTCCCAATAAAAATCCGACTGTCCATTACTTTAAATAGTTTTCAAATCTACAACACATATTAAGATGAAATCCAATATAAAAAGTAGATAAGAATAAGAGTGAAAACAAAGCTCATATTATATTGGCAAGCAAATTAATTTTAGGAATGTTCGCTCACAGATCGAGTTTTTATTAAGTCCTCCTTTTATGTTAAAGCTGTCGCTGTGGATTTCGCTTCCTGTTGACATAAGGAAGACTCTATAAAAATTTGTCATAAGACTATTTAAAAATATCTTCCCGATCTCTGTGAAGGAGTGGCGAACATTCCGGTTCTTATAGTGCCAGCTCAGAGGTCTGGGGTTCGATTCCAGACTCGGTTCAGAGTATCTGTACCGTAGGGTAGGGATACGTTCTAATTATATAACGCAAGCACTATAGCTACTTCCTTTGGGATCGGAACACTGTATTTGATGTTTATCCTTATGTATGTATTATTAGTATTTACGAGAGAGAGACAGAGAAGTAATAACAAGAATATTAAACATTTAAATAAAACGAGTCACGATAGCCGAGAGGTAAGATGGTCGGAAGAGAGACCCGAGTTCGATCCCCAAGTGGCAGGCTCGTACCAATGGGTTTTTCAAAAACTTATGACGGCGACGGGCTCACCACCTGTCACGTTGTCCCGAAAAATCTTCGGTGGAAGGTGGGTCGAAGGGACTTAATGTCTAGACTAGACCTCTGTCTATCCCTGTATTGGGAATTGCGTGAAGATATTTATATTTATTTTATTTATTCATTATTTTCTAAAACTAAAACTTTCTTATCCAGTGTTGTTTTATTTCATCAAATAAAGATCAAGTACCGACGAGATGGGCGTATGTATCCAGCTGAAAGAAAAAATTAGGGGTGAGAGACCTATTCATCGCAGTGGACTGAACATTGACACTTTTATTCGTGGGTACTTCTTTGTGAAATAAAAATAGAGTTAACTGTATGAAGAGAATACCATAAGAATATATAATTAACTTGCTTCTGATTCGAATTTTTCAGGTAGTTTCATTTAGGAATAAAAGAAAAACTGTGTCTATACCTAAACTGTGTCGTTGAATGGGTAAAATGGGAATGATGAAACACCATATTTGTAATTTTTACAGTCCGATTAATAGCTGAACTAGTGGGACTTGGTGGTGTTAGGGTGGCAACATACATCGTCATAGACACAAAAAGCGGCCGACCGAAAACTAAACGAGAAGATTCGCAATATGGTAGGATTAAAAAATTGTCTTTTCACTAAAATAGATAAGGGCGCACTTCGATTATTTGTGTTAGTTCTGAAAGTTAACGTTAAAATGGGGCGAGGTAGACTGAGACTAACTTTCGAAGACAATGTTAGCAAATTGCTTGAAGAGGGTTAAGTCAACAGTGCTCAGACACCAGGAAAGTTTAGGTAGAAGATGTGATAATGTGAAGATACATATAAATAAAAGTGATAGCAAACACTTATTCAATCCTATCAAAGTTCCATTGCTTAACATAGGCATCTCCCAAAGATTTTCACAAAGAATGATCCCGAGTCACCTGCATCCATCCATTTTGTGGAGGGTCTTGAGGGAGGGTTGTATAATAAAAGTGAATTAAAAATATATATGCTTATAATGTTTCCTATCAGTAGACAACTTTAAAATGTATGTAAAATTTGACTGCCGAAAAAATCATGCTATTCCCAATATTGGGAAAAACGAACGAAAGATCATTTTGTTGCGTAAAAAGAACCATTACGAATGGAATTAATTCGGACTCAACTGTTGTCAAAGCGACCGCAAAGGTACGCGGTTATTTGGCAAAATTGGTATGAAATTAAATTAATTCCTTTGAATAGGGAAATAGTATTCGAACATTGTAAATTACGGGTAGGAATAGACCTTTCTTTCCGTTAGTGACGTAAAAAAAATTACAAAGGGACATGATTAAAAGTGCTATTGGCTATTAGAGGGGAAAAGTAACCGGAAAATATACCAGACCGAAATTGAGCAGACCGGTGAAGGGTAGCAGTCTACGGCATGAGTGGTACGGTACTGCAATCGCCAATCTGTTTAGAGTGTTGCTGCGCCATAAATCGCCTTCTAGCTTAACGTGCCGCTGTCGAGCAGTGACGAGCGGAAAAGTGGTGGACTATCGCAGTTGGCTTCGGCAATGTGAAAATTAATTCAATTCGACTTCAAACACGGTACAAGTTACTTGAAACAAAAGATAAAAACGTTTCTACAAATTTGAAAATAAATGAGTCATTTCTGATGCGTAACGAACTTTAATCCCAAACAATCAATCATAGTATTATCACGTCAAGAAACACAAAGAGAGACCTATTATTCTACAGTGGTCAGGCCTTTCTTCTACAGGCCGCTACGATGATGGTGATTATGGTTTTATTTACTTCCACAGCCTATAAAAGTCCACTGCTAGATGTATTATTGTCCTCTCCTCCTAGTGAAGATTTGCCACGTTTGGCGAGCGGATTTACGAACACAATACAATATGCGTCGCGCCTTTGTGAGAGTGTGAATGTACATTTTAACGAAGTTTCTTTCGCCTATTTCTTCTCCGTTAAAAGAATTACGAAACAGTGGTAGTTTAAACATGAGGTTCGATGGATGTAATGTATGTTACTTATTTTATTTAGATAAATAAGTAACTGATTTGATTTGATTTGAATGAGCACTTTATTTGTACTATTACCCAGCACTATTATAATATGAATTATAATATTTATTGACTATTATAATATTTATTTATTTAAATATTAACTAATATCAGATCAGTGCTACGCATAGGTCTACTATGCGTAGCACTGATCTGATATTAGTTAATATTTAAATAAATAAATAAATATCTTCACGCCATTCCCAACACTAGCGTACATTGAGGTTTAGACAATTAACCTTACACCAAAGACATGTTTTGTGCCAACGTGACAGGTGGTGAGCCCATCGCCGTCTAAGCCTATGATATAAATCGAACGTAATTTTTTTTTTTTTATAATAACCCATTGGCACTGTGGATCGAACTCAGGTCTTTAAACTTATATAATCAACCGTAATATCTTTGAATTGTCTAAATATTGCTATTTAGATTTTCACGTTAAATGGGTAACTTTCATTTTAATCTATTTTTCTATATATATAAATAACAAAATAACGGGGTAGGGGTACAGTCATTAAAATATTCATTTATTTTATGATAACACTTCCTATAGCAGCTTGTACACCGTCCCATGAACGAGTTACTTTCTCTATGGAGTCTAGTAACTAGCGATACAAGAATCTGTTTATTCATAGTATTACTAAAATAAATATCTTCACTTCCCAATTCAGGGGTAGACAGAGGTCTCGGGACAACGTGACAGGTGGTGAGCCCGTCGCCGTCTTTATGTTGAACATGTATGGCCAACGATATAATTCGTACATAATTTATCGAGAAACCCTGCGAGCCTGCCACCTGGGGATCGAACTCGGGTCTCTCGATTCAAAATTCCGACCAGCCAACCACTCGGCTATCGTGACAAAAGTCACTGATACTGTGTTTATCTCATACTTTAAACATCATAAAAAACGCGTCGCTATCATTTTTGGCGTAGAATTAAAAAAAGTTTAAAGAGTATCCTGAATTTTAAATTTATTTTTAATCGACCTTGTACTATGATCACTACATAAATAAAGCAACTGTTACAGACTTGGAAATTGGCACGAAACTTATAGCGTTAATTAAACAGAATGTAGGGTAATTACTTGCGGTGGCCAAGCTATTGATCAACGCTAAATTGCGACAGCAATCTCTAAAATCTTAACACAAAATCTTTTCAGAACTTTTACTTGAGGTTTAACTTCATAAAAGTATATTTCCAATAATCATGCATTTTTTTGAGCACATAAGTTCTCCTGGAGTTTTGTTATTAAATTAATAATGGGTTGTGAAAATAATTTAAAAAATTAACTAAAATGGAGATAGAAAATATATTTCTTGTTTATTTAAAATCAAAAGTTCAGTATAACTTGCATGCTTTAAAACTCAATAAAAATTTCATCATAATAGTGTATATGGCGTTATCGTATTAATGTTTTCTTTACTGTCAATTTATGGACTTTCAGTAAGATGATATTAATTTCAAATTTCTTTCATACCATAAAGTTCAGTATGGCGTTCACATCATCTGCGGTTGCACCAGGGAATCCTTGATGCCAATTCATAACATACTGACAACATAACAGACGGGAAAGTCAAGGGATTAAGGGGAAATTAGCTAAACCAAAATCTGAAGCAACCAAAAGTATAGTTGCCACGATCATGCAGCATCAATGATGTACATTTGTCTACATTGTCTTAATTGTGGCATTTATAATTGTTTTGTAGTAGTTACTTAATTTTAGTTTATGATAGAGCTGGCATATCCCAAAAGAACGAAAGCCCCTAAAGAAACAAAGAATAAAAATTAGGTAATAAGAAACGAACACGTACGATTACCCACAGAAATACCCGAAGCAATTAAACATATCATGTTACGTTATACAATACGAGGAACAAACCTTAAAACAAGGCGGAGCATGCAGTACTTTGAATAATAAACACGTTGTTGCCGGTTTATGTACGACTTCGGAGTTAACTTTCTACCGCAAGACTGACTATTCGTTGTATTCAAACTGTGAATTGAAGTTGCGTCTTTCCATCTCGTGTGTTTATTATGTTTGTATATCTTCATGTCAAATACATATTCATTAAGTAAGGGTTGTCAAATAATATGGAAACTTTATACGCACATACACACATATGTAACGGCCTCAAAGTACACTGCAAGACTCTTCCGCAAGAGAGGGTTTGCCATAATCGCCGCTCTTGTCAAGCGGATTAGCGATCGCAGTAACAGACACCTCGTACCTTTGACGCTGCTGCACGTTACTGTCTTATAAATTTAGGTCTGGTATTTTGAGATGAGAGGTTATACGGCCATGTTTCAGTGGTCAATGATAGTTCTAAGGCTTTTTCCTCAGTCGCTTGTTTCAACACCCACGCGTAGTATAGCGGTACATTATTACGTCGTAACCCCACGGCATCACTTTGTAGTTCACCTCTACTGTATACAGCACTAACCACGATTCGGTCAGCAGTACGCATTTATCCAGGAGTAATTTTTGGATAACAGTCATTTAAATTATATTTTGTAGTTGAGATTTAAAATAGTAAGTCAATCGCCGTTTAGTGAATTAAAAAAAATACTTAAAAATTAAAAAAATACCTTGTTCATTTAAATAAGCAAAACTTACAAAAAATATCTCGATAGCCGAGTGGTATTCGCGAGACCCCAGTTCAATCCCCAGGTGGCAGGCTTGTACCAATCAGTTTTTTCAAAAACTCATGTACCAATTATATTGTTGGCTTGGATATTGAGACGGCGACGGGCTCAACACCTGTCACGTTGTCCCATTAATATCTTAGGTCGAAGGTGGGTCGAAACGACTTAATTGTCTAGACCTCTGTCGACCACTGTATTGGGAACGGCGCGAAGGCGCTTATTTTACAAAAATATGGACCATATTTAGTACATTGCCAATCTCCGTGAACGAGTAGCGCACAGACCAGTTTTCATAGATTTCGATTCCCGGACGAGTCAAAGAAGAAAAACCACTATTTATACATTGCCTTAGGTCTCGGTGTTTGTGGTACCATCATTGTTTCAGATTCCACAAAGCAAGTGCTTTAACTTGGATGTAGAATAATGTGTGTGATTTTGTCCTTATCTAAGTATGTATTTATGTAAGTTACATCAATAATAAGACTAAAATGTACCATAAATGCCTATAGAAAAGGTTCGGTAAGAAAGTAAAAGATTTCCTTATTGGATACAAAAACGCTTTGCATGTAAAACCCAAATTTTTCGTCTGAAAGTTTTTATTAAAGGCTATTGAAGGACCCTTTTTCGCACCAGTATCAAATCTAAATGAGGACCGAAGCGCACACTATCGCTCCTTGGTAGCGGTTTCAGTGTGTCCGAATCGCTAATTTATATCACTTTCGATATTTGTTCCTTAATAAACTTTGAAATAATAAAAAATACTACAATAGGTCTACATATAAAAATTTTCGACCTACTTTCATTAGTATAACAAAAGTCACGATAGCCGAGTTGTTGGATGGTCGGAATTTCGAGTCGAGAGAACCGAGTTCGATCCCCAGGTGGCAGTACCAATGAGTTTTTTAAAAACTTATGTACGAATTTCATCGTTGGCTTGGACATAAAAGGCGGCGACGGACTCACCACCTGTCACGTTTGTCCCGGAAATATCTTCGGTGGAAGGTGGGTCAAAGGGACTTAATTGTCTAGACTTGACCTCTGTCTACCCCTGTATTGGGAATTGCTCATTAGTATAGCCCACCACCTGGGTATCTTACTAGTCTCTCGACTCGAGTCTAGATTACCCAACCACGACTATGAGTGATTTTTAAATCGGTCTACACTCCAAGGTCCTATTACAATACAAATAAGGTCCCATTAGGACGCAATGGGTATGTAACCTTTTTCACGGTTATAGCGTAACATGTTGCATCATCGTTAGTATGTAACTCCCCTTCTCTTCCTGTTTCTCAGAAGACGTGATTTGTTAAATAGCAGAACAAATTTCAAAATACTGATGTTTAACAAATCACGTCTTCTGAGAAACAGGAAGAGAAGGAGTTACATACTAACGATGATGCAACATGTTACGCTATAACCGTGAAAAAGGTTACATACCCATTGCGTCCTAATGGGACCTTATTTGTATTGTAATAGGACCTTGAGTGTAGACCGATTTAAAAATCACTCATAGTCGTGGTTGGGTAATCTAGACTCGAGTCGAGAGACTAGTAAGATACCCTGGTGGAGGGCTATACTAATGAGCAATTCCCAATACAGGGGTAGACAGAGGTCAAGTCTAGACAATTAAGTCCCTTTGACCCACCTTCCACCGAAGATATTTTCGGGACAACGTGACAGGTGGTGAGCCCGTCGCCGCCTTCATGTCCAAGCCAACGATGAAATTAGTACATAAGTTTTTTTTGAAATACTCATTGGTACTGCCACCTGGGGATCGAACTCAGGTCTCACGACTCGAAATTCCGACCACCCAACAACTCGGCTATCGTGACTTCTAATATGTTATGCCGTAATATGTTATGTATGATATAATCTAATGTTACACGTGAATCGATCCCCATAAGAAATTTTGGCGGGATCCTTTAACTATGATTCTTTGGACCTCAGTACTTAGGTTTAAAGATAATTTATTACTCATAAAGAACATAGGTTCACTTACAATGAGATTACAGAAATTTGTAATATAATATGATATGATTAGAATATAATACTTCAAATTCAAAACGATAAAGTGTAATAACAAAGATAATTCACGTGTATATGCATACACGTGAATTATCTTTGTTATTGCACTTTATGTATTACTACTTACGTGTTACTCCTTTTTCTCTATTTGTTTATTTTTCAATGTTAATTTTCTCTGTTCTTCTCTCTTACTTTTTTTTTATATTGCCATATGCAGTGTATTGAGTTTTTCAATTTTATTATATTAATAATAACCTTTAATTTTAATAAAATACCTTTTTTATTTCTGCTTTCAATGTTTGTCCAAAAAATGTCTAATATAATAATATAAATAAATAAAACAAATTAATAATAATAATGTCTTCGGTGGAAGGTCTAAAGGACTTAATTGTGGAGGACACTCTGTCCACCCCTGTATTGGGAATGTCGTAAAGAAATTTATTTATTTATTTATTCTTCTTTCAAATAAGAACGCGTTAAACAAAACTTGATATCGCATAAGATGTTGGAAGCACTTACGTGTTACTCCTTTTTCTCTATTTGTTTATTTTTCAATGTTAATTTTCTCTGTTCTTCTCTCTTACTTTTTTTTTATATTGCCATATGCAGTGTATTGAGTTTTTCAATTTTATTATATTAATAATAACCTTTAATTTTAATAAAATACCTTTTTTATTTCTGCTTTCAATGTTTGTCCAAAAAATGTCTAATATAATAATATAAATAAATAAAACAAATTAATAATAATAATGTCTTCGGTGGAAGGTCTAAAGGACTTAATTGTGGAGGACTCTCTGTCCACCCCTGTATTGGGAATGTCGTAAAGAAATTTATTTATTTATTTATTCTTCTTTCAAATAAGAACGCGTTAAACAAAAACTTGGATATCGCATAAGATGTTGGAAGCAAGCTTTTTAATATCACGCAGCACAAAAAATAAAATAAGGATATATAATAAATAAAACAAATTAATAATAATAATGTCTTCGGTGGAAGGTCTAAAGGACTTAATTGTGGAGGACACTCTGTCCACCCCTGTATTGGGAATGTCGTAAAGAAATTTATTTATTTATTTATTTATTTATTCTTCTTTCAAATAAGAACGCGTTAAACAAAAACTTGGATATCGCATAAGATGTTGGAAGCAAGCTTTTTAATATCACGCAGCACAAAAAATAAAAAAAGGATATATAATAAATAAACAAATAAATGTCCTCACTCAAAATCCCAGACAGAGAGCAATAGAACAGTCAGAGGTAAAAGATCGCCAAGTGTTACGATGCTTACATACCTCTTTCGCTTCTTTCATATTCAAGATCTTCTTGATACACATATAGGTATCCAAGTAATCTTGGCCCTTCCTCTTTCAAGCTATATACTTATATGGTCTTCGAAAGTTAATCCTCGCCTACACCGACCCCATTAATTTTCGTGCTATCGTAGCTACTGTGATAGCAAATGTTGAGTTGGTGCCCAATTTGACATAAAAACACAAATTTTGATTTCTTTGTTTTCCCTAATTTATGGTATATAATAATAATTATGGTGTACCAATACAAAATGCTACAAAAATGCATTTACATGCATTTTCGTAATAAAAATTCATTTACATGCATTTTTGTAGCATTTTAAATACATTAACGTTATTAATTTATAATTAAACTATATTAACATTATTAACAATGTTAATTAATTAATTAATAACAAATTAACAGTGGTAGAGCCACGCATCAGCTTTTGTTGTTGCTTGAATGGGCCGGCTCGACCGGGGAAGTACCTCGACCTCACAGAATACCGGCGTGAAGTAGAAGTCTACCAAACTTTTGCGTTTCGTCTGGTGAGTGCAGGTAACCGGAGGCCCACATACACCCCTCCTCCCCCAATTTTTTGGAGGGGCGGGGCACTCTAAGGCCGGCAACGCATTAGCTATGCCTCTGGTATTGCGGGCGTTCATGGGCGGCGGTAATCACTTACCATCACGTGAGCAGCCTGCTCGCTTGCCGGCCTTTTCTATAAAAAAAAAATAGTAGCATTCATTGCACGACAGCAGTGGTGTAATGAATGCCTTTATACACCGGCCGTGTCAATATTGCTCGGGAATACGTCGACGAGTAATGAATTAAAAAAAAATTAAATATCTAATTTCTTCACGCAATTCCCAAACAATTATTTCCAAGCCAAAGATATAATTGGTACATAAATTTTTGAAAACCCATGGGTACGAGCCTGCCACCTGGGGATCGAACTCGGATCTCTTGACTCGAAATTCCGACCAACCAATCTGACTTGGCCATCGTGACTCATAAACACATTAAAACTTATTTAATAGGTACCTGTCACGTTGTTCTAGAAAAAGGCTTTGTCGAAAGGACTTAATTATCTTACTCTATATCTACAGCGATATTGGAAAACTTAAATAGATATAAAAAATCATCACGCATAATACGTAGTTAATTATTTTCACAAAGCTGTTACAACACATTGACAAATATCACAACACAATAATAAACTTTGCTTTGAGCCTCTGCGAGAGCTGCAAATTGTAGTTTTACGGTGAGTCCACGCATCCGTCAGTCCACGGAGTGATTTACTGGCGTGTATTGGAACGGTAACAAATTTACAACCTCGTGTAGTTTATTCTTTTTTTTATAGCAATAGAAGGCAAACGAGCAGGTGGCTCACGTGATGGTAAGTGATTACCACCGCCCAGAAACACCCGCAATACCAGAGGCATAGCAGATGCGTTGCCGCCCTTAGAGTGCCCCCAATGGGGGGGAGGGGGTGTGTGGGCCTCCAGTTACCTGCACTCACCAGACGAAACGCAGAAATTTGTTAGACTTCTTCTTTACGCCAGTACACTGTGAGGTCGTGGTACTTCCCCGGTCGAGCCGGCCCATTCATGCAACAGCAAAAGCTGATGCGTGGCTCTACCACTGTCAAGAAATTCAACAAACTGAAACAAAAGCGCAAGCGAAACTTTTGTTCCACAGAATGGTATATTGTTATAACACTTTTAAATACATGTCCATGTTTGTAGCCGAAACTTGAAAAATAGCCGATTAATTAAATTTAGCATATTTTTACTAAGCATTTATATTTTTAAGGTTCTTGCACATTCTGCCGAGCTCAAATCTATAAGAGATTCTCATAGATACAGCCCGTATCTTCCGCCAGTTTCTCTCACTGTGACACTAACGGTCAGCTGCCCGCTGAAGGTTTCCGTCTGATGAAGTACTCATATTTATCTATTATATCAATTTGTTGGTATTTATTACTCACATATATTTTGATATTTCATCTATTTTCTTTCGACGACACGGTAGCCTAGTTAGTAGTAACCCTGCTTTCGAAGCTAAGGGTTGCGGGTTCGAATCCCGCTACGGGCTAATGTTTATGTGTTAAATATTTATGTGATGATCATGACTGTTTGTACTCGCGACATGAATGTTTATGAATATTTATCCATATAAATATATATCTATATAAGAACATTGTAACGTTGGCTTAGACACTGGTTAAGATGGCTTTGTTAAGGCATGCTGAAGTGGCAATAGGCCGACTACATGGCTCTTTGAATCTCCAACCGAAGGGGAAGAGAGGATTTCGAGGGGCACCCACGAATTGTAAAACGCAGAGATGGCCCCTAATGCAAATATAATGTGAGTAGTCGGTGGTTGCAGATGGCATAGGACATTGATATTTATATGTGTATATATGTGTATAAATACATATTATGTACCGTAATCTTGGATACTAAGAAGGTGATAGTCTAGATGGTGATAGATAGTCACTAGTGAGATAGTTCACCACCTAATACGTTAGCCCCAACAAGCTCCGCTGAAAAGAGGGCCAAAAGTGTATAATTATATTTTATTTATATAATTATTTAGATCTCTTTAGACAGAAGCACAAGAATATCCCAATATATTGTAACATGGATGCAGATTAAAAAACTAATGGAATATGACGCAATTAAAAATAATCTATCTACGATCTAAGCGATATCTGTTGGAGATTACGAAACCCCAGTCCGCGACATCCACAGTCGAGTCCCTAATGGATTGGGTGTGTTAGGTTCACAGTAGAAATAAACAAATGCTCCATTACCGAGTATATTTCTGCGGCTGACAGATTCTTTACAATTTTATTATTACGATTGGTAATATCGTGTATAGAAATCTTTTGATATTAAATACAAGCTTTTTATATCTTTATTATTTGTAATAAAGGGATGCCTCTGGGTGGGGTGGTGGGATGTGTGAGTGTAGTATGTATATAAGAGTGTGGTTATGGCGTAAAAGTACACCATATATTTCCTTCTTATAGTTAAGAGAACAGCTTTAGGGAAAAGCTTTAAAATGGTAAGGATAGGACGGGAGCAAAATTCGGCAATTAGCAGCTGAGTTTAAGGAGCAAAGTATTCGGCACTGCGATCACCCACCCGCCTGCCAAGTATGGCGCTTATGACAAATCCTCCATTGCGCAAGAAGTATATGCCCCGCATTGGATTTAAATGGGCAGTTACGATAAGAGAGAACTGTGTAAATATGTATGGCGTTATCCCCTCCGCTGTCAATTATTAATCAGTGTGAATCTGACAACTCCCATGTTAGCCTTCATATTTAATGGCTTGTTAAAGTCCACTGCAGGACATAGGCCTCTCTCATAGGGAGGATTTGCCATAATCGCAACGCTTGGCAGGCGAATCGGCGATCGCAGTAGCAGACCACTCGCACCTCAGACGCTGCTGCCCATCTTGGTTTGATATTTTATGAGATGGTTATCCCGCCATCTATCGGTAGCCATAACAATATTCCAGGTAGATTCCCTTTGTCGCCTCTTACGATACACACGGGATGAAAGGGAAACGTTATTGTATACGTCAGAATAATCGTTTATCCTTGGCAATTATAATTTATCCTTGACTTTGACAAAAAGTCGGTGTTAGGCTAGCCATTAGTCACGCCCCTAATAAAGAGTCAACAGTACTTTGCTGTTTAGACCTCTACCCTAATATTCAGAAAACGTAAAAAATAAAAAAACTCCGAAGCTCTATATTCCAGTCGAGAATTTTTTAAGAAAACCAATTTACCTACCAAACCGTTTGACGAGTCCACCAGTTAAACTCAAATGAAAATTAAATTCCATTAAACTGTAATTACTGAACAACAAAATCTTATTTGAGCGTATCTGAAATTATTCAATTCAAAGTAATGCGCAGTTACCACATCTAGCCACAGCTCATAGCATACGTCATTTTTGACATGTGCCATGAGCTATTACTGCTACAGATAGCCATAGCTAGCTGAAGCAGTAATGATGTACCAAACCTTTCAATTCGCAGCTATGATGCAAGACGCCTATGGAATATACCATAAAAAAATCAATACGACATTCCCAATACTGGGGTAAACAGAGGCCTAAGCAATTAAGTCCTTATAAAGCACATTTCACCAGATTTTTTTTGGAACAACGTGGCAGGTGCTAAGGCTATCGCCGTCTTCATGTCCAAACCACGACATTTTTTCAAGTCATGCAAGAAATTTTTTGGGCCCACGTGATATAAATCGTACATAACCTTAAAAAACATTCCATTGGTATAAACCTAGCACTTCCCAGACATTGCAACCACTTCCTTCCTTCTTGATTACAATTCAGATCACCCAACCACTCAGCTAGAAGAATTATATAAAAGATGATCTATACTTCGAATACATCATCTTTTATATAATATACCATCTCAAAATATCAATAATAAAATTGAGCGAACCATCAACGGTTAGTAGTCACAATGTTTTTTTTTTATAGGGAAGGGAGGCAAACGAGCAAGTGGCTCACGTGATGGTAAGTGATTACCGCCCATGAACATCCGCAATACCAGAGGCATAGCAGATGCGTTGCCGGCCTTTGAGAAAGGTATAGGCTCTTTTCTTGAAGGTCCCTAAGTCGTATTGGTCCGGAAAAACCGCTGCCGGCAGCACATTTCATAAAGTGCAAGTGCGTGGCAGAAAATTCCGCAAAAAACGTACTGTAGCCTGTAAACGTACGCCAAGCATCAAGATGGTGCTGATGGAATTTTTGACTGTGCCATAAGGTTCGATGGTGAAATTCAGCGGCAGTGATTAATCCGAACAATTCCTCAGAGTACTCTCCGTAGTCTTGTAAAATATGCAAAGAGATGCAACATCTCTTCGCAATGCCAGGAGATCTGATTCGAGCCGCTCATCGTTGGATACGGTCAAATGGAAGGAGCTGATACTGGGGTGCCCGCGCCCAGAGATGAGAACAGTACTCCATGTGCGGCCGAACCTGCGCCTTATAAAGTTGCAGGCGGTGGGCCAGCATGAAGTACTGTCGTGCCCAGTAGAGCACGACACTACTTCAATTCTGCCAATGTGCTCGGACTCTGCCGCAACAACAACTCTTTTGTAGGACCTGGCGGCAGAGTTATACTTCTTCTTAAAAACGCTAGTATTTGAATCCCGGGACGCCAATGCATTAACCCTGGCCCGGTAGCACTGCTGCTTTTGACGAGATGCCATTCTGCATACGCTACCAAATCAAGGCTTAGATCTACCACCGATGGGCACCACAGAGGAAGGAACGAAAACTTCCATTCCTTGAAGCACCACATCGGTGACGGAATCAGCAACGGCGTCAGGACTATCCAGCGAGGAGCAAACCTGTCCCCATGGGTAAGATGCAAAGAAAGATCGCATCCATTCCCAATCTGCTGACCTGCAGTGCCACACACAGCGGTGGCCTGCATATCGCGACTGCAATGGGCACATGATAGTCACTTTACTCCGAATCAGGCAGTGGTCCGATGAACCCAAAGGAGCATAAACGGAGATCACATAGCCGTCCGGATGAGAGGTCAGCAGAAGATCCAGCAGGGAAGATGTAAGATCTTCGACATCCGGAACCCGCGTTGGTGAAGTAACCAGTTGTGTCAGATCATATGCTAAGGCAAAGTCAAAAACAGATCTCCCCGCATGATCAGTGGTTTGAGATCGTGGCCATTCGGCGTGGTGGGCGTTGAAGTCGCCGAGTACCACGATCTCTGCGGATGGGGTCTGCTGTAGCACGGAATCTGCAGCCATTTGGATGGGGTCGATGAGTCGGTCAGTTTCGGCATTACCGCTGTGGGACCTATAAAGGCACCCATAGACGTGAGGGTGGTGGTCGCTGTCTATGCGCAGCAGCGTAAAGGGTGGACAAGTCCCTACCTTCAAGGCTTCCGAGGCGCCAAGAACATACATCCTCTCTGACCTATACAAAAACCCCGGCCCGTGGCACAAAAGAATGTTCATGCCCCTGATATTGCAAAAAAGTAAGGGGTGCCGAAGTTTTTTTGCTTCGTTTGCCTCGAACAGTATGGGAACAGAGCGGAACTTTGCCCCCCCCCCCCCCAACCCCCAGAAAACGAGGGGCAGCCCGAGCATCCACACTCAGGCAGCGATAACGATGGTGCTGGTAGATTTTTTTTTATCCGCTACCATGTTTTGGGGGAGAGGGGTGTGTGGGCCTCCGGTTACCTGCACTCACCAGACGAAACGCAGAAGTTTGTTAAACTTCTACTTGACGCCGGCATTCTGTGAGGTCGTGGTACTTCCCCGGTCGAGCCGGCCCATGCAAGCAACAACAAAAGCTGATGTGAGGCTCTACCACTGTTTGCCTGTAGCGGATATTAAACCCTCAACTTCGAGTTTTATCAACAAGAGGCTACCAGGCCGTCGACATGAAGTATCTTACATACATTCATAAACACATACACACATAATGGCCAAAAGTTCACACCGGGGCATAGAAGTCTCTAATAGCGAAGTTTTTGCCATAATCGCCATGGTAGTTAAACGGATAGGCGATCGCAATGCAACCCAGCGATCTTTTTTTAACTTCGATTTAGATATGATATTTTTCGATTTGGTTCTATTGGTAGGGGAATATTTTCTACTTTTCCCTTAGTCTCGTAAGGTACCCAAAAGAATGAGAGCAATATATTATTACGTCTCCACACGGCGACATAAAAGTACCGTAGGCACTGCAGTCATTTCTTTTGGTTTATTTTCGACTAGCCCAATAGTTGGATATTTTCTAAGATACTTATTTATTTAAAATATTAATGTAACGATTCATATAAAAACGAGGATAACGACCCGCTAGTCGAGTTGGAGATGACCCTGCCTTCAATGCTAAGCGATGCTGTGTGAATGTATAGCTACTTATGTCTCATTTGTCACGTTGCTCCAAATGAACTTCGGTGGATCGAAGTGACGAATTATCTTTACTGTTGTACACAAAATAAAGGATCGTTCGTGAAGATATGAAAAGGAGAATTTTTAAATATTAATAATTTTTATGTTTAATTACGTATTATTATTAACCGAGAGTTCGATCCCCAAGGTTCGTACCAATGGGCATTTTTGGAAAATTATGTGCGATTTATATCGTAGGCTTAGATATAAAGACGGCGAAGGGCTCACCACCGCTCACTTGTCCCAAAATATCTCTTCTGTGGAAGGTGGGTCGAAAGGACTAAATCGTCTAGACCTCTGTCTACCCATGAATTGAGAATGGCGTGGAGACGATAACGATGGTGCTGGTACCCCCCTGGGGTACATTTTTTTTTATCCGCTACCATGTTATGGGGGAGAGGGGTGTGTGGGCCTCCGGTTACCTGCACTCACCAGACGAAACGCAGAAGTTTGTTAAACGTTTGTTAAACGTTTTATCAACAAGAGGCTACCAGGCCGTCGACATGAAGTATCTTACATACATTCATAAACACATACACACATAATGGCCTAAAAGTTCACACCGGGGCATAGAAGTCTCTAATAGCGAAGTTTTTGCCATAATCGCCATGGTAGTTAAACGGATAGGCGATCGCAATGCAACCTAGCGATCTTTTTTTAACTTCGATTTAGATATGATATTTTTCGATTTGGTTCTATTGGTAGGGGAATATTTTCTAGACTTTTCCCTTAGTCTCGTAAGGTACCCAAAAGAATGAGAGCAATATATTATTACGTCTCCACACGGCGACATAAAAGTACCGTAGGCGCTGCAGTCATTTCTTTTGGTTTATTTTCGACTAGCCCAATAGTTGGATATTTTCTAAGATACTTATTTATTTAAAATATTAATGTAACGATTCATATAAAAACGAGGATAACGACCCGCTAGTCGAGTTGGAGATGACCCTGCCTTCAATGCTAAGCGATGCTGTGTGAATGTATAGCTACTTATGTCTCATTTGTCACGTTGCTCCAAATGAACTTCGGTGGATCGAAGTGACGAATTATCTTTACCGTTGTTTACACAAAATAAAGGATCGTTCGTGAAGATATGAAAAGGAGAATTTTTAAATATTAATAATTTTTATGTTTAATTACGTATTATTATTAACCGAGAGTTCGATCCCCAAGGTTCGTACCAATGGGCATTTTTGGAAAATTATGTGCGATTTATATCGTAGGCTTAGATATAAAGACTGCGAAGGGCTCACCACCGCTCACTTGTCCCAAAATATCTCTTCTGTGGAAGGTGGGTCGAAAGGACTAAATCGTCTAGACCTCTGTCTACCCATGAATTGAGAATGGCGTGGAGATATCTTTTTTTTACTTTAAAGATTAGTTTATCTACAGAAATATATTAGTAAGTATTTTACACGTACACATTCGTTCGTACCTATTATGTTTTTTATTAGAATACTTTATGATAAAATTAAATTAAAAATTATTTGAAATGAGAACATTAGATAAAAAAACTATTACTTAACGACAAGATAAAATTAAATTATAGATATTTAAATAAAGCCCTTCATTGAGACCAACTTAGCATCTGTCAACAAAGTATTTAAAACAAAAAACTAGGAGTACTCACAGCTTTTTATTTTTAAGTTAGTATTCTATAAAAAAATTTTTTAAAAAAATCACCTAAGTATTTTACACATACACGTGTAAAATACTTAGTAAATAAAAATTATTACGCATCATTAGATTTTACAAAAGAGAAAGATAAAACTAACCCGAGGTGAGGAGCCGAACAACAGCGCTGATCAAATATAAATATCTGAACACAGTGCAAATAAAGTGTAACGTTTAGTTTTCTTTACAAAAGATCAATATTTTCTATATATTTCTTTATTGTTCCGCTCGTTGGAATTTAAAAACTCCTATAGAATTATTTAATCACTCGTCGTTTTAATTCATATCTTCACGCAATTCCCAATACAGGGGTAGATAGAGGTCAAGTCTAGACAATTAAGTCCCTTTGACCCACCTTCCAACGAAGATATTTTCGGGACGACGTGACAGGTGGTGAGCCCGTCGCCGTCTTTATGTCGCCGTATTTATTATTTCGTCAACGACCAAATTCGTACATAAGTTTTTGAAAAACTCACTCCCCACCTGGGGATCGAACTCGGGTCTCTCGACTCGAAATTCCCACCACCCAACAACTCGGCTATCGTGACTTTAGTTTTAATTCATCATTTCGTTTAAATTAGGTAGACATATCATTTTCTGTAATTTAAATGTAGACGTGAATAGATTGAGGGAAATGTAATGAATTAAATGTAATTGCTTACTGCAATGAATGAAATAAATTTTAAAATAAATAGTTTCCGAATTAATCAAGAATATAAATGAAATTTGACCAGCCCGCTTCTTCATTACCGAATCTAAAAAATACAGAAATTACTTTTCTTTTTATTAGCATACTGCTTAATAGCAGTGTCTGTTGTTTATTCATCGGCAGCAGTTATAAGAAATCCGTGACATTAAAATAACATAGAAAATCACTCAGCGTAGTGATAAAATTGTAAAGAACCCTCTTTTTTATGTTTTTTTTTGTTTTAGATTTAATATTTTATATTACAATTTACTTTTGGTTAAAGCGATAATCAAAATAAACATGATTTTTTTCTTGCTTTCTTTCTTCCTTTGCACGAATCAACTCGTATTTCATTGTAAAATAAATTTCTATGATAAAAAAATATGAAAAACACAATGGCGATTTCCACGAGGCCACATGGATGGATTTCCATGTCGGAGACAAATAGCCCCGGGCGCCGCATAACTTTGGTAGAACACCTGGTAGTCACCTTTGTCGGAATATTGTACTAAAACCTTCTCAACCGTGAAATACTATATTTACTTAGTAATCTTTGTATGAAATATGCACAATATTGAGTTTAATTAAACCGAAAATAGAACAAATGAGAACGAGAAACGAGAAAGGGAATAAAGGATGAAAATATTCAATTATTATTTAATCGAAAATGTTGACCAAGTCACGATAACCGAGTGTTCGGGTGATCGGAATATGAATAAGATAGCTGACGAATGAGTTCGATCCCATGGAAAAAGGATTGTATGAACACGATTTGTATCGTTTGCTTGGACCTGTCACGTTATCTCAAACGAAGAAATGTGGATTGAAAGGACTAATTGTTCAGACCTCTGACTGCCTTGGAATTGGGTAATGCGTTAAGAATAAATGAAGTTGTAAGTAAGAAAAAGTTGGCTTGGGAGGCAGTGGTGACCGCTTAATTTACTTTGATAATTACGTATAGTCCACCGCAGGCCATACAGAACTAATGAAAATCACGATAGCCGAGTGATTGGGTAATCGGAACTTGAGTCAAAAGGCCCGATAATGATCTCTGGGTAGAAAGCACGTACGCACGCACCAATGGGTTTTTTCGAAACTTGTTCATACGAGTTATATCTTTGATTGACGACAGTAGGCTCACGATGTGTCACGATATCCCAGTCTACAGTGAAATGTGGGCCAAAAGGACTTATTTCTCAAGACCTCTGTCTAACCTTGTATTGGGAATATGCGTGAAGAAATTTATTGTTTATTATTTAGACACATTACACATATTATTTAGACTATTTGCCTCCGGTGCTCTAAATTTTGATGTGCTGTTTCCCTTAATGGTTTCTAGTCAAGTAGTGGTCATCATTGCTATTTCCAATAACATTTTCCCTTTCTTATAACACACAAAAAGTAAACGAGTAACAGATCATAACGATATCACACAGCAAAGTAATTGATGGTAATTGATACCATCGCCAATATTCGTCCGCACCACTTAAGGATATGAAAAAGCTGTTCCAACTTTTATGAAGAATAGAGCGATGAATAATTGGGAAGGTTAGCTTTAGATTACTTTACTCGCCGAATTTTGGTTCGGTCCAGAAAAATGCCTCTTTTCCAGAACGATAGTCTTCAAGTAACATTTAGTTAAGAACATACAAGCCCCTTCCTTCCCGTGGGTGTCGTAATAGGCGACTATAGGACAAGCAACGCAAATGCAATTGGCTACCTATATAGGGCTGGATAACATCTCAACCATACCAGACCGTACTTTAAAAACACCAATAAAACTTTACAAAGAAGACTGTTATAGGTCGGTATGACGACTTTAATGATCCTGCAAGGTCCTGGTGCTGTGCCGGTCGAGCCAAATAATTCTTGAATCAAAACAAGTCCGCTAATCAAAATTTTTTTACTTATAATTACCGTTATATTTAAAACTAGTTTTTTTATAAAATTAATACTTGCAGGTAAAGAAAACATTAGCACAAAATTTATTTACAATTTAAAAATAAAAATTCTTTTGTACCGCAAGCACCAGCACCGCACACAAAAAGCTTTTGAATAAGCGCATACACCAAACGGATGCAGAGGCTACATTAAAATATTCCTTTGTTTAGCATACCTACATCGAAAAGCAGTTCCGAAATGTGATTTTAATTATTCTCATTCGGATGCGTGAAATGTAAAACAGATTTTGTACTAGTAGCGTCAAAATTACAAAAAAAGCAAAACATTGTTTTAATGAATTGCAAATCGGTTTTAATGCTTAGAGAATAAATCGCAGTCCAATTACTTTGTAGTGCTAATTTTCAGAACCATTATGTAAATAAGTTAGCGAGCATTAAGCGATCCTTAATCCGTTTCATTCTAAATAAATACCTTAACTGTTAAATATATCTTCAATTACCGCAAATCTTTGCTGAATAAACATTTAAAAGTGGATTATTTTTAATGAGACATCTTAAAATGTTTTATTTTATTAAAAACTTAATGATGAAATGATTTTATGGAGTTGAATATTTTCAAAAGTTGTCTTTAACCCCGTTAGCTAGAACTTTTATTTATTAATTTATTTACCAAATAACTAAAAACATATTTTTTAAGAATAATTCTCAATTAAAATTTAATTCCTAATTGTTTCTCTTTCCTGCGGCATCTGTTTTCGACACTATCATTTCAACTGCCTTTTTGTTATTATTAGCCATATAATACCATAGAATTTATCTTATGTTGATAGTTTATAACGACCAATGTAGGACAGACATAGGCTTATTTTTCGAGATGATTAATTCGGTGTCTATCGGTAGTCAGTGGTATTTTCAAGGCTTTTATTTTTCAGACCATGTTTGTCTGTCAGTCGCCTCGTACGACGCTCACGGGGAGAACGGGGATAGTCTAATTTTCACCGATACTAAATGAAAAGTGAGTGACTGAGAAAACATATTTATTTGTTTACTTTGTTTAAATGTTATAAGCCGCCCATAGGTTCATGGAAAATGAGGAAGGAAAATGAGTCGATAATGACTTAATTGTCTAGATCCTGCCATAGTATTAAGAAATTGAGTTATGATACAAAAAATCTCGCAATGTATTCTTAATTACTATATCGCGGTAACCGTTTTCTAATCGCATGTACTACTCCCTGTATTTAACAAGTAAAGAAAATTATTCATTCTTTCATTCTTTAATACTAAAAAGAAGGCTTGTACTCTTCACAATGCAAGATCATTGAGTAGACAAAGAGAGATTTGATTTAGACTTTTTTAGAAGGCCCGATAACCTTTTTGGTAATAACCATTGTGGATTCGATTATGGATAAAAATATGTATGTGGAACAATAATGTAAATCTTAGAGTTATTGAATACGTAATGATTTAGTGCTTATCTGTTATATCTCCGTAAGCGAGTAGCTTACACGCCGATTTTTATGTTCTCGCCAGCTCCGAAGTTGCGTTCAATGAAGTTCTTTCCTGGCTTTTATCATAAAGGTATATTATAGCAATTTGTTTAAGAAATTAAATATCAATAAAAATATCCTACTTGTTAAATAATCAATATATCGATGTTTAAAAAATCAAATGACATGGGCGGGATTTGAAACCGCGACCTCTGCCGTACCGTTGCAAATCGTTAAAAATTTAAGGAAAATTGCACAATATACTTATTTACTTCCTTTACAGCATATGAAAAGTCACGATAGTGGACTGGTCGAGTGGTTGAAATTCGAGTCAAGGCACCCGAGTCCCCAGTGGCAGGCTCGAACCAATGTTTTTTTTTTTTTCTAAAACTTATGTACAAATTATATCATTGGTTTGGATATAAGAAGGTTGACGGGCTCACCACCTGTCACGTTGTCCTAAAAATATCTTCGGTGGAAAGTGGGTCGAAACAACTTAATTGTCTAGATCTCTGTCTCCCCCTGTATTGGGAATGACGTGAAGATATTTTTATTAAATATTCTTATTCCCATATTGTATTACTTTGAGGGTGCCGTGTAGTTAGCGCGTGAAATACCTTTCTTCCCGTGGATGTCATAAGAGGTGATTATGGGCGGTATAAACATCTTACAAAATACCAAACCACAATTGACTGACCGGTGACAAATATGACTGCCAATTGTGGCGATTGTGGCATTTAAGCGAGAGAACTAAGCTCTGCAGTGGACTTTTAGAGGCCGTTATAACTATATGTTTGTATGTAATTACTGTTAACAAGATATGTACTTGGAACAAGATGTACGTACATAGAGCAAGAGCCGTTCTTCTGATGTCTGTACTTCTAGTCGTTTCAACAGATATTTTGAAGGTATTTTCTTTATTCGTCTTTACAATACCCAACGGAACATACTTGGCTGGCGTAACGGAGTAACGGCTTTTGAGTCTTAATTATGAAAACTGAAAACTTACTCACTTAGCACGAATACATACTCACGCGCACGCACACACGTACACACACACACAAATGTGTGCGCACACATATACACGAATACAGTTATTGTTTAAATAAAATTTTTCTTTACTCGGAACGCTTATTCTTGCTCATCTCTGTAATGAAAAGTCTAAGTATATGGCATTTTAACCTACCGTGCATCAGATATGACATGTGACAAGTGACAGGTGGTGAGTCTGTCTCTATCTTAGTGTCCAACCACACAGTACAATATACAATTACATAGATACATATTTTAAATAGATAAATATTCATATAGACATATAAACATTCATGCGCCGAGTACAAACATACATATGATCAATATAAACATCCAAGCGCCGAGTACAAACATACATATGATTAATATAAACATCCATGCGCCGAGTACAAACATACATATGATCAATATAAACATCCATGCGCCGAGTACAAACATATATGTGATCAATATGAACATAAATGTTTGCCGCTAGCGGGATTCGAACCTACACATTAGCGTAGGCACAATCACTTCCAGTTGTTTTAGTAATCATTCTAAATTACTTTTAATAAATTTTGATGAATGCAATCTCTTAAGACGTACTTTTATGACAACTTTAACCAACATTGTTATCTCGTGGTCCTGATACTGCATTAGGAGCAAAGCTGTCAGTCCCATTTTACGAATCGTTAACCTTCACTTAAGATTGGAGTAACTTAGACCAATTTTCTTCTAACATCGTATAAGTCTCTGTAGGATTAAATTTCAGTTCATTCCACTTAATTGGACAGGAAATATGTTAACAACACAGATGTTGGTATGATACATACCACCGTGAGTTGCTTATACTTAATCAGCAAACAGAAACAACTGAACTAAAACTACAATTATTTAAAGCCAAGTATGAGTGGCTTACATACCGGTTTTCATGATGGCAGCAACAGGTTTTGGGTTCGATTCTCAAACGGGTCAGTGCAGAATTTTTTTTTCTAATAATATCAAATATCTTCAAGCTATTCATAATACAGGGGTAGACAGAGTATATTCTATTCTATCCAGTCTATTCTATTCTATCCAGTCCATTCTAGGAACTTAAGGTCCTTCGATCTACCTTACAATGAATACATTTACGGGACAACGTGACAGGTGGTGAGTCCGTCGCCGTCTTTATGTCGAAGCCAACGATATAAGTCATACATAAGTTTCAAAAAAAAACAATTGATACGAGCAGGCCACCTGGGGATTGAACTCGAGTCTCTTGACTGGAATTCCAATCACCCATCCACTCGGCTATCGTAACTTTTATTTGTAAACAATTTTTCTACACATTCTTGTCCGCCTGTCGTTGTCCCGAAAAATTTCTTCGGTGAAAGGTGGGTCTATTTATTTGTCTAAAGACAAATAAATAGACAAATAAATCATTCCTAATACAGGGGTAGACCTTTGTCTACCCCTGTATTAGGAATGGCATGAAGATATATAATTTTAATTATATGTGTTTAGTTCGCGTGGTAACTTCGCTTTTTCCGATTCCATAACACAACTGCTTAAGCTTACCAGTATGAGATCAGAGATCATGTGATATTGTCCCTATCCATATATGTATTTTTTACAAATATTGTTTATACTACGAAAAGGATCGATTCATGGGGCTTCCAAAAGATTCGTTCCTGCGACTGGTCGTAGCCGCTGATGACACAAGGGTTGGTTCTTTCCTAACTTATATCTTACATGGTGTGGGCGTGAAATAAAGGGAGTAACTCTTTCTTCTCGATTATGTCCAAGCAATTGATATAAGTCGTACATAAGTTTTTGAAAAACCTATCGAGCCTGCCACCTGGGGATCGAACTCGCGTCTCTTGACTAGAAATTGTGACCGCCCAACCACTCGGCTATCGGAACTTTTTATGATGAGTAAAATCCAGCAATGGAATACATGCCGCTGTGATGACGACAATAAATAAAAAATATAAACCTTTTTATTAAGTTTGAAAAATTCCTTTTTTTTTTTTTGATAACCGTGGAGGAAAATGCTTTAAGCACGAACGTTTCCTGACCGGGAGGCCACCGAAACGACCAGTGTCGGACTCGGATCTCAGACGGAGAAACATACCGACTAAAAACCATCCACGGGATGCTGTTGGCCCGGAGGCCTTTACAGCGTCATCTGAGGAGACCTGCGAGAACGAAGGCCCGCAGGTAAAAGAAGAAAAGAGACAACGTCGTGACGCACTCGAACCCTGTAACGAAGCGAAGACCTTCGACATACGGGAGAGGAGGAGGGTGAGCGGCCCCGGGGGCCACTCGTGTTGGGAGAGGGTCGTATTTCGGACGGTTACCCGAGACAATCTCGTGTGAACCGTGAAACATGGGACCGCGATTCTGACTACGAACTGTGTGTAGTGTACCTACTGCGTTCGTGTGTTGTTGAGATTACGGGGACGAGGCCCCGAATCTTTTGTTTGATTTTGTGATGACGTCGTCTTCATCAATCAAGACGTGCTTTGGCCGTCTTTCAAAACGGGTGATGATTGGGGATGGGGTGTAGTTTCCTAGACCCGCCACTAACGGATTTGGGTGATCCTTAATTTTTTCGAAATATCTTGACGATATTTCTTTAAAAAAGGCCGCCACCGTGGGGATCTCGAGATCTCTATGGAGATCTGCGCTCCTCATGTATTAGGGTGCGTTTGTAGCACGCCTCATGAACCTGTTTTGGATGGCTTGGAGTGTTCTCAGATATGACCTAGGTGCGTGCGCGAACGCGACACACGCATAGGACATTACCGGCCGAACACAGGTCTTATATAGTAACAATTTATGTCTTAGCGACATTTTGCTACGATGGCTTGTGAGATTGTAAAGTCGACCGGAAACGAAGGCCGCTTTGTCTCTGACATATTTAATATGCTATTCGAAGGATAACCTACGGTCTAGAACGACCCCTAGGTATTTCACCTTCTTAACCCATAGGGTGGGTTTATTGAACATCGATATTTGGTTTTGGAATTTCGATTGGACTATGCGCTTTGCGCGCGAAGGTTTACGGGGAGAACTCTTCCTAGAGAAGAGTACGGCCTGGCTTTTTTCAGGGTTCACATCAATTCTCCAGGTCCTAAACCAGTAGCTTAGCACACTGATCGCGTTCCGGAGACGGATGTAGATCCTGCATTCACTCGAATCGGTGGTGAAGAGCGTGGTGTCGTCGGCGAATAATGCCAACTCCACTCCAGCCGTCTTTGGGATATTGCTGGTGTATAGCGAGTATAGGATCGGGGAGAGAACCGAACCCTGCGGAACACCAGCCCTTATGGGTCTGCTGTCGGACAGGACCCCCTCCACTTTGAAGCGGAAGGTGCGATTTGACAAGTAGTCTTGTATGATGTGTACAAGTCTGTCTGGCACTTTTTGAGCATACAGCTTATAAATTAAGCCGTTGTGCCAGACTTTGTCAAATGCCTTCGCGATCGCATCGAAGAATAGGGCCCCCACCATTGAGATGGCTTTGGGTCGGTTGAGGTTCTCGAGTATGTGCTCCGTGAGGCGGTGCACTTGCTGAGTACAAGAGTGTTTGGCTCGAAAACCAAACTGCTCGTCGGGAATTATGTTGAGAGAATTGACGCAGTCATTCAGTCTAGCGATGATGACGCGTTCATAGACTTTCCCCAGGGAACTGAGGAGGCTTATGGGCCGGTAACTCGAGGCCTGGTTTTTAGGCTTTCCAGGTTTGTGGATGCCAATAACGTGAGCCTCCCAGGCGTCCAGGAAGGAGCTACTGGAAAGGAGGGCGTTGAAGATTGCTGCTAAGAGCAAGAGAAGGGCGTTTGGGAGGGCCTTGAGGAGCTTGTTGGAGATACCATCAGCTCCTGGAGCTTTTTGGGTCTTGAGGTTCCGGACTATACCTCGAACCTCCTCCAACGTGGTAGGTGGCAGCAGATCACCCGTCGGCGGCAGGGCGGCTCTACGGGCTACTTCAGCGTCCACCTTCTGAAGGTGAACCGGATCTGTTGGATGGGTGCTGGGAGAGCATTGAAGCTCTAGGCTGTCGGCTAAGCAATCGGCCTTTTCCCTATCCTCTACGATGAGCGAACGCAGAGACTCTGCGGTCGCTCATCGTAGAGTCTACTCGCTTGAGGATGCCTTGTTTTGAGGCGAAACACGTGTCGCGTTTTCGGTGGTGGTGTGTGTTGCCTGGTTTGAGTGTAGTGGTGGTGGTGCATGCAGTGGAGTTGGTGCACACGTCTGTGGAATTGGTGCACGCATCTGTGGGAGGGAGGGTGGTGCTCTTCTTCTTCTTCTTCTCTTCGGACCAGGTAGCATATACCTTTTTGTATTTTCATGCGGAGGGTTGCGAAGTAATTTTTTAAATAACAAGTTTCCACAATTGTACTATTCCGCAACACAAAAGAGCTGACACTTCATGCAGGTCAAATAAAGAAAAAATCATTCCGGAAACGGTACAAACTGGCTGTGAGTGGCGCAATTTAACGCCCGGTAATAGCAGCTATTAAATGCTTTAATCCGACAGATCAGATGTTTCAATTACATTCAGTTTTCGTTTATTCTAAAGGTCTCTTTAAATTTATTTTGGAACACACATCACATAAAAGAAATTTAATATACATACATCTGACGATATACGCGGACCAGTGACGTGCGACTACTTAAAAACTAGCGTGCACGTCACTGGTCCGCGTATATCGTCAGATGTACGTATAATAAATTTCTTTTATGTGCCTGCTCGTATCAATTGTTTTTTTTTTTAAACTTATGTATGACTTATATCGTTGGCTTCGACATAAAGACGGCGACGGGCTCACCACCTGTCACGTTGTCCCGTAAATGTATTGATTGTAAGGTAGATCGAAAGGCCTAAAGTTCCTAGAATAGACTGGATAGAATAGAATAGACTGGATAGAATAGAATATACTCTGTCTACCCCTGTATTATGAATGGCGTGAAGATATTTGATATTATTAGAAAAAAAATTTCTACACTGACCCGTTTGAGAATCGAACCCAAAACCTGTTGCTGCCATCATGAAAACCGGTATGTAAGCCACTCATACTTGGCTTTAAATAATTGTAGTTTTAGTTCAGTTGTTTCTGATTGCTGATTAAGTATAAGCAACTCACGGTGGTATGTATCATACCAACATCTGTGTTGTTAACATATTTCCTGTCCAATTAAGTGGAATGAACTGAAATTTAATCCTACAGAGACTTATACGATGTTAGAAGAAAATTGGTCTAAGTTACTCCAATCTTAAGTGAAGGTTAACGATTCGTAAAATGGGACTGACAGCTTTGCTCCTAATGCAGTATCAGGACCACGAGATAACAATGTTGGTTAAAGTTGTCATAAAAGTACGTCTTAAGAGATTGTATTCATCAAAATTTATTAAAAGTAATTTAGAATGATTACTAAAACAACTGGAAGTGATTGTGCCTACGCTAATGTGTAGGTTCGAATCCCGCTAGCGGCAAACATTTATGTTCATATTGATCACATATATGTTTGTACTCGGCATGGATGTTTATATTGATCATATGTATGTTTGTACTCGGCGCATGGATGTTTATATTAATCATATGTATGTTTGTACTCGGCGCTTGGATGTTTATATTGATCATATGTATGTTTGTACTCGGCGCATGAATGTTTATATGTCTATATGAATATTTATCTATTTAAAATATGTATCTATGTAATTGTATATTGTACTGTGTGGTTGGACACTAAGATAGAGACAGACTCACCACCTGTCACTTGTCACATGTCATATCTGATGCACGGTAGGTTAAAATGCCATATACTTAGACTTTTCATTACAGAGATGAGCAAGAATAAGCGTTCCGAGTAAAGAAAAATTTTATTTAAACAATAACTGTATTCGTGTATATGTGTGTGCGCACACATTTGTGTGTGTGTGTACGTGTGTGCGTGCGCGTGAGTATGTATTCGTGCTAAGTGAGTAAGTTTTCAGTTTTCATAATTAAGACTCAAAAGCCGTTACTCCGTTACGCCAGCCAAGTATGTTCCGTTGGGTATTGTAAAAGACGAATAAAGAAAATACCTTCAAAATATCTGTTGAAACGACTAGAAGTACAGACATCAGAAGAACGGCTCTTGCTCTATGTACGTACATCTTGTTCCAAGTACATATCTTGTTAACAGTAATTACATACAAACATATAGTTATAACGGCCTCTAAAAGTCCACTGCAGAGCTTAGTTCTCTCGCTTAAATGCCACAATCGCCACAATTGGCAGTCATATTTGTCACCGGTCAGTCAATTGTGGTTTGGTATTTTGTAAGATGTTTATACCGCCCATAATCACCTCTTATGACATCCACGGGAAGAAAGGTATTTCACGCGCTAACTACACGGCACCCTCAAAGTAATACAATATGGGAATAAGAATATTTAATAAAAATATCTTCACGTCATTCCCAATACAGGGGGAGACAGAGATCTAGACAATTAAGTTGTTTCGACCCACTTTCCACCGAAGATATTTTTAGGACAACGTGACAGGTGGTGAGCCCGTCAACCTTCTTATATCCAAACCAATGATATAATTTGTACATAAGTTTTAGAAAAAAAAAAAACATTGGTTCGAGCCTGCCACTGGGGACTCGGGTGCCTTGACTCGAATTTCAACCACTCGACCAGTCCACTATCGTGACTTTTCATATGCTGTAAAGGAAGTAAATAAGTATATTGTGCAATTTTACTTAAATTTTCTTAAACAAAATGCTGAATACCTTTATGATAAAAACCAGGAAAGAACTTCATTGAACGCAACTTCGGAGCTGGCGAGACCATAAAAATCGGCGTGTAAGCTACTCGCTTACGGAGATATAACAGATAAGCACTAAATCATTACGTATTCAATAACTCTAAGATTTACATTATTGTTCCACACACAAATTTTTATCCATAATCGAATCCACAATGGTTATTACCAAAAAGGTTATCGGGCCTTCTAAAAAGTCTAAATCAAATCTCTCTTTGTCTTCTCAATGATCTTGCATTGTGAAAAGTACAAGCCTTCTTTTTAGTATTAAAGAATGAAAATTTAATATACATACATCTGACGATATACGCGGACCAGTGACGTGCACGCTAGTTTTTAAATAGTCGCCAGCTCTCGAGAACTGGCGACTACTTAAAAACTGGCTTCGCCAGCTCACGAGTTCGAGTCCTGGATTTTGTCGGTTTTAGGTATTTGTGGTACTTTCGTTGTTTTCGATTCCATAGCGCAAGTACATTAGCTACTTTGGGATCAGATACAGTGTATGTTATGTTGTCCCCATGTATGTATTTATTTATTGCGAATATTATACATACATAACGGTTTGTAATAGCAGGACTATTACAAACCGTTATGGATATAAGCCTCTCCCGTGGGAAGTCTCCCATTATTGCCACACGGTATGCGTCGTAGAAACCTAGCTCGTTATATGCTGGGGGCCTACCTGGTCTGCTGAAAGTTAAATGTGCAAGACCTTCCAGTTAACAGGTTTAAGAAGTTTATTAAATAAAACTTTGTAGGAAGAGTTATTTCCCTGGGAATAAGGTAATGGCCCCTAAGCTATTTCTAGAAAAAAAAATACATTTATTTTTGTATATTTTCATTTATTTACATGTCTTTTAGTTTTTATCGTCAAAAAAGAGATTGCCTATTTTCATACTTTCGCCAGTTTTCTCTTCGTTACAGGAGTCTCATTACGAAGCGGTGGCAGATTAAAAAATGAGTATCGATAAACGAATGTATGTTCTTATCATGTCGATGAAAAAACGTTTTTTTTTACATTTTCTCGGATCTAGGTGTTTGTGGTATATTTTTTTTCCAATTCCATATCGCAAGTGCTTATTTTGGGATCAGAGCTATGTAAGTGATATTATCTCCAACTATCTATGCATTTGTTTTTTATTGTATTTATATAGATAAATATTTATATACATATATAAAAATCCGTGACTCGACGTACGAATGTTTGCCCGAATTAGAATTCAAACCCGCAACACTTAGTCTCGAAGGCAGGTTCACTACAAACTAGGATACCAAATCATCGTTATACATTTACGTACATGTTGACATCAAAACTTTCTTCGTCATTTCATCGGTTAAAAGTTATCATATCTTTAAGCTATAGTTTCAATTTAACAGTAATACAGTTTGTACACGTGCAAACATAGATTGACATGGGTCCCGTCAAACAAATCGGCAACTTCCTTATTTATTGGTAAAGGAAACTCCGCCCGTCGATAGGAATTTTATTACTTTGTGCGTTGGTTGAGAAAGGTATGAAAATTTTCTGGTGGTACAGTTTTATCAAATTGTAATCTCTGTTAATGTTTGACCCAATTTCTAAAAACAAATTCGCCCTGTAATGACGTTCGTTTTTCCGCCAATTGTTTGTAATTGGCGGAAAAACGAACGTCAAAAACCAACTCAAAACATACCAAACCAAAATTGAGAATATCGGGAATCAGACCAGAGACCCCAGAGCTGGTGACTACGAAAACCGGTGTATACTCTACTCAACCACATAAGTCATACTAATATATTGTATTTAGAAAGCTTTCCCGTTAGTTGCCTACTACGACGTCCTCCTATGTAAATTACCGGAAAAGCGAAAGACACAGTGTAGTACAACACGCAACCACACAACAATATAGACGTATAGCTCTGTGTCTGTGTAAGTCCTTCTGAAATAGGCCTTTCGGCCTGTCTAAAACATGTTATTAAGGGACGTTATTTTACTTCACTACATCAAAGGACTTCTTTAAAGAGACGTGCGTACTGAGTACGCTGTCATAATTAAATAACTTCCTCTCATCAAACTTAAACACGCCTCAGGGATCGTCGGCTTTCAAAGACAAACTATGTCTTAAACTTGACTTGTGATTTTTATTATGCAATTTTATTGATTTTAAAGCATATTTATGCTGAACTTTTATGTTATTAAATTAAAGAGAAAAAAGTTAAAATTTCAACTGACACGGGCGGGATTCGAATCCGCGACTTTTCCCGATCCGTGGCGAAAGTCGCGGGTTCGATTCCCGCCCGTGTCAGTTGAAATTTCAACTTTTTTCTCTTTAATCTAATTGACTTGTGATTTTCAATTAATGATTTTAATATTTATCATTTTATTTTTCTTCATGCCAATTATAGTCTGTTAAGAGACTCGAGGTCAATCCCCAGGTGTAACGCTCGTACCAATGGATTTTTTCAAAACTTATACACAATTTGTATTGTGTTGACTTGGATATAAAGACGGCTACCGGCTAACCACCTGTCACATTATCTAAAAAATGTCTTCAGTGGAAGGTGAGTCGAAAGTATTTATTGTCTCGACCTCTGTCTACCCCAGCATTGGGAATGGCATAAAAATAATTTTTTAACCATGTTCTCCTTGGGGGCTGTACTCAAGCGTCAGCTTATTATAACCCATTTTCTGCTGTTTTCCATATCTCTTTCCTAATTTATTTCTAAAAAATTCGGAACGTTGGCATAACATTCGACATAAGAAAGTACCACACCCTTTTTCCCGTGGTATTTGTAAGAGGTGACTGAGGGAAAAGCCTTAACTTTTTAAGGCACAACACTTTTGTTGTGCTATCAACGAAGGTACCACCTGATAAAATGTAGATAAAGTGTTTTCTATATTAACCCAACCAGGAATCAAACTCTGGACCAACTCTGCCAAGGAGGCATAAATGGCATATCTTATCTGGTCCGTTTTTCCACAAATCGTGCAATGTAATTTTTTAATAAGATCTTTTTAATAATGAATTTACGCAAAGTAGCGCTCGAGTCTAGTAACTAAGTTGTGTTTTAGATAGACGTGTTTATTGTACCAGTGTCGTGACGAGAATGGTGTCATACCATCATTAGTCCACAGAGATGAAGATGCATTTATAAACATATTAAATTGAATTAGTTAAAAAGGCAAATCATAGGCTAAAAATTTACATTAATTTAATTTATGTTAATTTAATAATTAATATTCTATTAAGACTTTTTAAATTCTATTAAAAATTTCATTTACATAACATGGGGCCTAGCATAATATAGTTACCAAAGTATTAAAAAAATAATTAAGTACTACACTTAATTAAAGTATATTATAATTGTAACTAATAAACTTTTACTTAACCTTAAGCTTTAGTTTAAAGCTCATACCGCATGTTTTAATTATACTCATGTTTTAAATACGCATTAACGCTATAACATCCAGTTGTCGAGGTACATTTGCATAACAAAGGAAACTCGTCCATCCACCCTCTTGCTTATCCTCTTTTGCGTAATGGATGTGGTTACACAAAGAAACGTTGACCTAAGTTATTGCGATACCGTAGTTTTTTATCTTGTACTTCTCTTAAGTAATCGCCGTGCGATTACGTAAGAATTCATCATGTATAAATTTAAACAAAAACTGTCCAGTTGTATATCTTCTATATAATATCTTTGATATATAATAATTGTTTTGTAGTATCTTTACGCTATTCAAAATACTGGAGTAGACGGAGGTCCTGACAATTAAGTAAATTATAATGAATTAAGACAATTAAAACACCTTTCAGCGAAGACATTTTTTTGTTCCAATGATAAAAATCGTAACTAAGTTATGACAAAATTAAGTGGTAAAGGCTGGAAATCGAACTTAGTATCTTTACTTGAATTCCGATCGCTCCACCACTAGGCTTTCGTGACTGTTTCTGCATTTATAAACAAACAACATATGTAATATAAATTAAATGCGTTTTGAAATCGGAAGTAAGAAGATACCACAAACGCCCAGATCCGACAAAATGTATAAAAAGTGTTTTTTTGCATTGACCCCTCCAGGAATTCAACTTTGGACCACTTCCACGAAAGCCATATTGCATAATACGCATATATATGTACATATTACCTTATAATACTTGCGGACCTACCTTATAAAACTGTCAACATTACTAAATGCTGTTGGCCCAAAGATGAAAAAGACTTTAAGTGAAAGAGTAAACGATGACTGGTGTCGAAGGAGACTAACTTTCGAAGACCATGTAAGCATATCACTCGAAGAGGGAAGGGTCAAGAGTACTTGAATACCTAGACGTCCGTCTATGAAGAAAATGGTAAATTTGAGTGAAGTGAAAGAGGTACGTACACTTGGCGATCCGTTCTGTGTAGCATCGAAGATTATTAGTGACGATACGATAATAATAATTATAACGTAACGAATTTTTAAGAGTAAATATTAATATATGTAGGGATTATCCTGATTAAATGAAATAATTGGTTTTTCAACTCACTTCAGTCTTTTATTTTCACTTTTACTATTTTAGAATATTAATTTCGTCTTATCACTTTCTTCTTCCTTTCACGTACGCCATTCGTCTCCTCTCTCCCTCACACATCATTCTATCTCATCTCATTCATCTCAATCAATCATTATGTCATATCTTCCCTCTTAGTCTCACTTATCCTTTCTCTCACTCATTTACACATCCTACACTCGGCCATCCTGCTTTAATATCTGTCCTCAGATATGGTTTACATTTTAATAAAAAATATCTGCTGGTGTGCTTGCATCTTCGTCAGTACTTCTGCGGATGTTGTCGACCTCGTGGGGTAAAGCCACACAAACTTCGTAAAGGCATCAATCACTGTCAAAATATGATTGTACTGCTTCCTCGTCTCCGTGAGTGGTCCTATGTGATCTAAATGAAGGGTATGCAGGGGTGTTCCTTCTTTATTGATTGGATTTAAAAATCCTTCTGCTTTGCCGGCCTTTCTTGTAGCCAATAGGCACGGGATACAACTATGTATGACTTCTTCAATTCTCTTGTCAAGGTTCTTTATGTAATAGTCTTTATTTATGGCTTCTTTCATCTTTCTTGTTGCAAAATGCCCATTCTCATGAATCTTTTCGATTATTTCCTTCTCCATAGATCTTGGTACCACCATCTGCTTCTGATCTCCTTTGTAAATAATTCCATTGTCCATCCAGTAGTCGTTGTATTGTCCGTCCTGTAGTATAATCGTTCTGATAGCATTCAGCTCATCGTCTGATTCTTGATTGTGTCTCATCTCGTCATGTAAGCTTGTTATAGCTAGCACGCATGGGTTTCTGCTCAGTGCATCAGCATGCTTCATCTTCGTTCCTGCTCTGTGCTCTATTTCGAAATCATACTCGTCTAAAAACAAAGCCCATCTTGCCACTTTTGGAGCTAAATCTTTCTTTCTCAGTGTCATTTCGAATGCCTTGCAGTCTGTCACTATCTTGAAGTGTACTCCGTACAGGTATTGTCTAAACTTCTTCACTCCTTGAATAACAGCTAATGCTTCTAGCTCATAGCTGCTATACCGGCTCTCTGCATCACTTGTTTTATGACTCATGTAGTGTACTGGGTGTAGGTCACCATCGGCATGTCTTTGCAATAGTATTGCGGCTAAAGCTTGGCTAGATGCGTCTGTGTGCAACTCCGTAGGTAGTCTGGGATTATAGATCTTCAACACTGGATCTGTCCTCAACTTCTGCTTCAATTCATTGAACGCACATCTTTGTTCTCCACCAAAATTAAATCTGTCATCCTTTCTGAGTAAATCCGTCAATGGTTTTGCAATCTTTGCGTAGTCTTTGATATACTTTCTGAAGTATGAAGTTAATCCAATAAAACTCATCACCTGTTTTGTGTTCTTTGGTTCTGGGAATCTCACCACAGCGTCTATCTTCTCACGGCTGGGTCGTACTTCTCCGTCTTTGATACGATGTCCTAGGAACTCAATCTCTTCATTTAAAAGCCTTGCCTTCTTCCAATTTATCTCTAGACCATAATCAGCTGCCACATTCAGAACTTGCTGTAGTCTTTCCACGGCTTCGACCTCGCTGATTGCTGGAATAATAATATCGTCTATAAATATCATCATCACATTCTTTGCTATTAGATCTCTGAATATAATCGTTATAAATCTCATGAAACACTTAGGCGATGAAGTCAATCCAAATGGTGCCCTCAGAAATTCGAACTGCCCATGATGCGTCACAAATGATGTGTATGGCACTGACTCCTCGCTCACCTTCAAATGAAAAAATCCGTTTTTGAGATCTAATACGCTAAATATCTTGCCGTCTTTCAGTTTGTCAATCACGTCATCTATGATTGGCAAAGGGAATTCATCTTCTTGTTTAGTAGCCTGTAGTCGACACAGACTCTAGTAGTGTCATCTTTCTTCTTGACCAACACCAGGGGACTAGCATATTCAGAAAAACTTACCCGCGCAATGCCTTTCTCTATCCACTCCTCTACCTGGTCTTCCACTAACTTTTGCTCCGTCAACGCCAGCCGTCGCGGGCGTTGGGCAACTGGGATGTCGTCCTTCAACACAATCTTCAATTGTACTGGTGCTTCTTTAGTTTGGCACGGTTTGTAATCCAATACCATTTGCTCCACCTGCTCTCGAGTGTTTACACCTGCTGCACAACCTGTTAACTCAATTTGGTTAGCAAAACAATCAACTCCCTTCCACCATTCATCATCTTTCGGGTACAACTTCGCCTCTCCATCACATAACACCATCACTAATTCACTCAGAAATTCTTGCCCTAAAATAACCGTAAACGGCATACAGTCTCTAGGCACTACATGGAATGTCACGTCTTCGTAGAGCTCTCCGTCGATCGTCACGTTAGCACGAAACTGTCCGCTCGATTTCACCTTTGTTTGGCCAAGTCCAGATATCACCAAGTTGTCGTCGTATTTCTCGATGTTAAACGCCATAAACTGGTCGTCGGCCACTAGATTCGCACATGATCCTGTGTCTAGTAATGTCTTGACTTGAAAACCACACATTTCCATCATTTTCATGGGTTTTCTGCACTTTCAACTTAAACTCGTCTTTGTTATTGTTTTGAATGTGAAACATTCCGCCATATTCTCCGTTTTCATTGTCAAACGTGAACTCTCGCTCCTCATTGGCTGTTGTCGTGTTTTGACAATCACTTGCAAACATGGCCGCCCTCGGCTTCATGTTTGGTTGGTCGAATCTTCGAGGCGTCGTCTTATTGGCTGGCACTCCGGCGCCGCCAAATTTGAATGCATTTCCGCCGCTTCCGCTGCCAACAGCGCCATCACGTCTAGCGGAGGATTGTGGAACCTCGACTTTGCAATGCTTACTCAAATGTCCGAATGCATTACAGCGAAAACACTTGATTCCTGTGGGACAGTCGCTCGCCATATGGTCATTCTCCCCACAGTTGTAGCACCGTCTCCGCTGCTGACCACCTGTCTGCTGTTTGCCACTCGTCGTTTGTCGTCTCGAACCTTGTCGCTCGCTGGTCTCCTTTGGTGCAGAGCTTCTTTTAGCCTCTGACCTCTCTTTCATTTGTTCATACAGCTTTAATCTATCTTTGAGTACTGAGTATGTAACAGCGCCATAAAGTATAGTCTTGTTTACTTCACTATCTTGAATGCCCTCAACAATGTACTGTATTGCCACATTGTCATTGAACCTAGCGCGCTTGCCCATCTCCTTCATCTTTAGCATGTACTGCATGTAGGTTTCACCAGGTTCCTTCTTCCTAGCTGCCATCAGCTCATGCATCTCTTTGCTGTTGATCTTTTCAGGGAACTCTTGTAACAATGCCGCTTTCAGTTCTTTGAAGCCTTTGAACACCTTCTCCGTCTTTAACCATAGTGCTGCTGTACCTTCTAGTGATCTTCTTGCAATAATGAGCTGCTGCTGAGGTGTCCAATTGAATATTTCTGCGTTGTCCTCAATGTCTTCTGCCCACTTCACAGCAGAATAGGTATCGTCATCGCCGTTGAATTTGGTTATGTTGTAGAATCCGTCTAAATAGGTTGCAAACAACTTCTCCGGTTTTTCCGTCTTATCAGTCGTCTTTTCTGATTCCGTCGTCATTGTGATTGTATCGTCTTCTTTGGTTTATTCGTCTTTTCGTCTTTGAGGTTATGAAAAAAACCACGCCGGTCACGTCGTAAAAATTTTGGGATGATCCCGGACGAGCCCCCAAAATTTGTAGGGATTATCCTGATTAAATGAAATAATTGGTTTTTCAACTCACTTCAGTCTTTTATTTTCACTTTTACTATTTTAGAATATTAATTTCGTCTTATCACTTTCTTCTTCCTTTCACGTACGCCATTCGTCTCCTCTCTCCCTCACACATCATTCTATCTCATCTCATTCATCTCAATCAATCATTATGTCATATCTTCCCTCTTAGTCTCACTTATCCTTTCTCTCACTCATTTACACATCCTACATATATTTATATTTTCCATATGAATTTTGATAAAAAATATTTTCGCGGGCAAAATTCAGCTCGTTAATACTTCCCGGAAGTTTCCCATTGCACTTTAATATGATAAACAAAATGGTGGTTTCCCTTTGTTTAACGTTAGCTTTAATTTTCAGCTCCACATGAGGTTATTGGAGTGAATTTAATTAAAACCTGTTCCTAATATACTGTGTATATAAAGTGCACTAAAAGCGACGTTTAAAACATATGTTGTTTAAAAGCAAATTAAAACGCTTATATCAGTTTCTTGTGGCCTTTTTTTGGTCTATTTTTGTTTAATATTTTTTTAATAATTAATTAATAACAAAATTTTTGTTAATTTGATTAATTGTTAATACTACCACCATTCATTTATTACAGTGGTAGAGCCACGCATCAGCTTTTGTTGTTGCATGAATAAGCCGGCTCGACCGGGGAAGTACCACGACTTCACAGAATACTGGCAAGTCTAACAAACTTCTGCGTTTCGTCTGGTGAGTGCAGGTAACCGGAGCCCCCCCCCCCCAATTCGTTGGGGGGGGGGGAACTCTAAGGTCGGCAACGCATCTGCTACGCCTCTGGTATTGCGGGTGTTCATGGACAGCGGTAATCACTTACCATCACTTGAGCCTCCTGCTCGTTTGCCTCCCTTTTCCATAAAAAAAAAAAATGAAATCATTTACTCACAATCTCTTAATAAATTATAAGACAACAGACTGTTACAAACCTATTAGTTTGAGGTGGACAGTAGGTATTTTCTAAAAAAAAATTACAAATACATACATAGATAGGGTCACCATCACATCAGATAGAGAAAACGTAGAAAAGTTGGTTTTAGTATTGTCCGGGAAACGAACCCTGGACCTCACTGACTGTTGCTAATAGCTTAGCCCAAGAAAGATTAAAAAGTAATCAAATACAAAAAAATAAATTAATCCAAAAAAATTACGTTAGACGTTAACCTCTAACTTATTTAAGTTCTTTAATCCCTAAAAAAGCGTTAAGAAATCAAGGCAAAAGAGTGACTGGCTTAATTGCAAGCTAGTGTTGAATAAAATAAGATAAATATCCCCAACAAATTGCTTTATTGAGTACTAACCACGACCTTTAAATATAAAGTGCTATTAGGACGAGGTGCTTACACTGAAATTACTCATTTTTTACCTTAAATTAAGCTTTAACTGAAATTAGAAAGTGTTCACCAGAGTTTATTTTTAAGCTGAGGTAGTCTTGTAGTCACTAGGCTAGTTTTGAAAGCGATATCCAGATTCAATCGCTTGACAGCACCATTAAAAATATTCACACCAATTTTAGGTGACAGAATTACAACCAGCTTAGCGACAAACTTATTGGTGAAATCGCCTTCCTGCAAACGATTAGACACACGTTTTAAAAAAGGAACATTTGTAAGAAGACTTTTGATCAGCAGCTTAAAGTCCAGAATTCGTCTTCGTCTCGCTTAGTTAGAACTTATACTTGAGTTAGCAAGTACTCAAGGACGTGAAAAATCGAAAAACTCTTTACCTCTAACATAATTTAGACACTGGCAGGTAAGACTGTTGCTAATAACCGAACTCTAAACAGGCAACATTTAAATAAATCTTTTGCCTGTTAAGTCACATCAAACATTTGTAGACTGCTATATCTAAGTGCTTTAGCTATTTACTATGGGCTCAATGTTCGTGATGATATCTGTTTTTATTTATTTATTACGGGCTATTTCAGAATCTTTTTAAAAGTTTTATAAAATGTTTAATGTAAATCTTTCAGCTTCATCGAAAGCTAATGTGAAATGTAGGGAGACTATTAAAGTGTTTGATTTATTATTGCCTCGGAATGTTAGCATCATGAAAATGTTACACAAGGAGGTTTCGATTGACTTATGTAACAAGTGTATATTTAGGACAAGAAGTATTTACATGTTAAGTAATATAAGTAGACTATTTATTTTACTGTTAGATGTTATATGTTCAACATAAGAACTTAAATATTTCATGATAAATTTAAAGTTTATGATTATTTAAATGTGAAGTAATGTTAATGGAATTAATGATTAATTCTGGCAGCATTGTATCGTAGAGAGTTAGGAAAATCGAATCCATCCAAATCTTTAAAATTTTTTGGATATTATTTTATAATTGGAAAGACGCGAAACAGGTATTAATCATGACACTTTATTTATTTATTATAAGTATTTTATACTGACTGTACAATATTTTTATTCAAATATATTTTTACTGTTCTAGTTTATATTTATGGTCTCTGATACATTCAAATAAACAAATAAATATCATCGGAATACTCTAATATTGGTGTAGACCGAGTAATTACGTCCTTTTTACCCACCTTTCACCGAAAGCCGGAGATACGTACAAAGTAACACGTACAATTATTATTTGTAAAATTAGAATAACTCAATCCTTTATAGCATTTGCGAAAGCAAATTGCAGACAACATGACAACATCACAAAGAAAGCAGAGAGTTTTTAAACTAACAATGTGTATCCGGGCAAATAGGACAGTTCCTTTCTAGCTTTTAAAATGGTCTCTCTAAGTAACTACTTAGTGTTGTAGCGACTCCCCGTAGAATATTTGTTTTGTTAATACGTTTAAAGGAATTTCAAATACTTTTGGCAATAGTTTAGTTACAGAAACGATGTGTTAACAAATTATTTTAATGAAAATGTCAAATAAATACTTATTAATTAAAAACTACAGTTATCTTATTGCCCTCTCTCCGTGACATGGTACCAAGAACGCCGGCTGTATTTCCACATTGAATGGCTAGACTTCAGCATTGAACCAAAAAACCAGGTCTCTTGTCACCAGTGGTAACGACAACATTTCCTTTAAAAAATGCATCGCGTGGAACCCACGGACCTATCGTCTCTACGGTAATCCCTTTCTATCTATGAACACTTAAAATCAAAAGTACAATTATAAACAAGTTAAGCTTGATTGTCATAGATTTCAGTTGAACCACTATGGTTTTAAGATAATTCAATCAGCGGCCTTTCATATTAAACGCACGAATATTGCGGTCGTGCGAAATGTGCAAAATAAATAAAATTGCAATCTGAACAACTACGAGATTCGAATTAATTGTACACTGTTACAAGTTTTTTAGAGGCAAAGAGAGAAACCAAAGATTGAAAAAAGAAGTACATAATAAATTTTAAATTGTTTTCTTAATCGATAGCTATTTTCCAAAAATATTAATTTAAAAAGTCACGAATGTCTTCCCGATATTCCGATATAATAATGTCCCGAAAATACCTTGGGTGAAAGGTAGGTCAAAGGGACTTAATTGTCTAGACTAGACCTTTGTCTACCCCTATATTGGGAATTGCGTGAAGATATTTATTTATTTATTTTATTAAAAGTCACAATAGCCGAGGTAAGGTGGTTGGAATTTCAAGTCGAGAGACCTGAGTTCGATCCCCTGATGTCGAGCTCGTACCAATGAGTTTTTTCAAAAACTTAATTACGAATTATGCCGTTGGCTTGGACATTGAGACGGCGACGGGCTCACCACCTATCACGTTGTCCCAAAAATATCTTCGGTGGTAGGTGGTATCTGTCTACCCCTGTATTAGAAATGGCGAGAAGGTATTTATTTTCTTTATTTTTATTAATTTATATTTTTAACGTATAAATAGTCACGATAGTCGTGTGATTGGGTGATCGGAATTCGAATAAAGACACCCGTGTTCGATGAGTGAATTCGAATGAGTTTTTTCAACCTTATGTACGATTTAAATCATTGATTCACACATAAAGACTTCCACTGCTCACCACCAGGTGCTTACACCACCAATTGTCTCAAATAAAATCTTCCGTGAAATCTACCTTAGTATTGGGAATGAAGTGCAGATTTTTTTCTCAATCTATAGATATTTTCAAAAAATGTCAATTTATATAATTTTTTTATTATTTTAACAATTCGAATAATTTGAATTTGATTCTCAGGATCGTTGGTTCGGACGCTAAGAAAGCGACTGCTCACTATCTGGAACGTTGTGCCAAATAAGCTTTACTAGTACTTCTGACTAACACATAATTATGGGAATGCGTGAAAGAGAAAAAGAGAATAAGTTGAAAATTACAAGGTGACAAAGCGACAGATACATATATAACATAGTGACCTGTAAATATCCGCTGTAAGACATATGCCTTTCCAATGAGGGTATGCCATAACCGACACGCTTGACAAACGGATTGGCGCAGTGCATGACACCTAGCTCATATGACGATGCTGCGCGTCATCAGTCTGTTAAATTTTGTCTAGTATTTTTCGAGGTGGTTATTCATTCCGATAGTTACATTTTACTTCGAGTATATGAATATGCATACCTATATTCGTATGTGTCAAAGCGAAACCTGTGAACTGTGGAGCTCACTCAGTACGAGGTCATGATATTTCTTTTTCCGGCGCTGATTTTCATTACATTTAGCCAATGACTAATGAAAATCAGTTTTTATTTTTTAAATAATTTTTATCTATGTTAGTTTAATTTATTAATATTCTTATTTTTGTCTTTCTTTCTTAACTTCTTTTGTTTTAAATGTTATCTACGTTTAGTTTTCGCGTAAATATTTTATTTGGATAATGATTATGCGCAACTAAGGACAAATATAAAGCAGCTACCGTTTATATAGAGAGAGGGAAAATTATTATTATTACTTAGACTTTAATCACTTTCTTCTTATGTAACGAATTTTTTACAAAGTTATTAAATACGCTATAAATTCTTACACACACCGCATAATTCCACACATTTTCAACACAAAAATTACAATTTGCAGAAAAATTTAATCCCCAAGAAGAAGTTCAAAAGCAGATATCAAAATATTAAATTCCATTAAGTAAGTATTTGTTTTAATAGCCGAGTGGTTGGAAGATCGGAATTTGAGTCAAAAGACCCATGTTCAAACCAATAGGTAGGCTCGTACCTATGGGTTTATTCAAATGCTTATTTATGTACGATTTACTTGGTTGCACGTGAAAACTCGCGGCTAGAGTCGGGAGGAAAGGAAGACATTTGGGACAACTAGACGGGTGGTCTACACTCGCCTATCTTTCTCAACCAATTTACTCATATAGACTGCAAAAATAGGTCAAAGGATATAAGGCCTATAATAGCCTAATTGTTTAGGGATATAAGCCCGACATTCGTCTTATGTCGTGAACCACTACAGGCACAAGCTCTACAGCTTAGTTACAGAGTTCAACAGGAATAGTAGTCTTGTTATTAAGCATTGTTACTATTCTTTGTTTTGGTTAAAGTAAAATTGTTTGTTTCACTTCTAAACCTTTGCTTGGTCTTCCTTTAGTTTAGTGACACACTATACCCCAGAAACAGTTTCCACATTTTCTCCCGTACAACCATATCAAAAGCTTTCTCAAGATCCACGAAAGCACAGAAAATCTTCTGGTTAGCAGCCAGAAGCTTCTCCGTGATCAAACTAAGAGAAAACATTTGATCCGTGCATCCTCTTCCAGGTCTAAATCCGCAATGTGCCTCCCATAGAAATCTTTCCGATTTCTTTTGCATCCTACGTGTCAAAACCTTCGAGTAAACTTTACTTGCTAAACTGGTCAAGCTGATCGCCCGATAGCAACCGCAGTCATAATGTGAACCTTTACCTTTATATAAAGTCACAATCCGCGGTGGATCGCCAATCATCCGGAACAGCCCCCGTTCGCCAGCACAAATTGCACAGCACATGAAAGTTGTCCCAGACGCGAGACCCACCATACTTGACCATTTCAGCAGTAACTCTGTCTAGTCCCGCAGCCTTACCACATGTCAAACTTCGAATCGCACATTCGATCTCTTTCATACTGACCTCAGTGTCATCGAGGTCCGAGTCTGGCGTACCAGTCATGTCAGTACCAGTCTCTCTAAAAATTCGCTCCATCGTTGCATGACGTCCGATTTTTCTAATAGGTCGTCATTGGTTCTCGAAAGCACTTTATTCATTCTTAAGGCTGTCGCACCACTCCGGGTCCTTCCAACCTCTTTCCAGAAGAGTTTGGAGTGCCTTGAAGTTGTGCGACAACCTTTAGTCCGCTTCCATTCTAATACTTTCATTCACTTCCTCAATCAATGCTTTCCTGTGAACTTTCTAAAGCTTATATCTTTTTTTCATCTTCTCTCTCATATCCTTATCATTTCTAGAGGCCAAGTAGTCTAACCATGCTTTCTTCTTCTTATTAACTGCTTCTTTCACTTCGTCCTTCTACCATGCATCGCTCTTTTTACTACTACCTCTTTTCACAGATCCACGCGTCTTCCGCTGAACAATCAATTCCATCCCTAAGGCTCTGCTACATTAATTCCACACATTCTTTCCTGACATCGATGATGTCAAGCATTTCGGCTACCCTTGCTTGATATTTATCACTAGTGTCTGCTTCCTGAAGCTTCCAGCTTCGGATGCTACCGACCGACTGTGGTTCTGGTATCGCCGTCCGGTGGCGCCAACCTGCAAACATACCCCTAAATCTAGTAATCATTAGATTGTGATCCGTTTCCAGGTCAGCACCTCTGAACACTCGCGTATCCATCACCTGTTTTCGCAGTCGGTTATCTACCAGGAATAAATCGATCATACTTCTCTCATTCTCTCTTTTTCTAGTATACATATGGATTGTATTGTGAATAAGCATGGTGTTTGTAACAAGAAGACCCTTTTCCTTGTTTACAGCCAGTATAAGCTTGCCAGCATCGTTGACCCTTTTATCACCAAACATTCCAAGCACCGACTCGTACTCTGGTCGAGCGGTATCAACCCATCCATTCAAATCACCACATACAACAATTCTTTCGTTTCCCCTAACCAAATCTAGAACTTCTCTTACATTCTCCCAAAACTCCTCCACCTCAGCCCTGGACAACGAAGCTTTCGGCGCATAAACAGCCAAAAGAAATAACTTTGTCTGTCCCAATTTAAAACGAATCCAGAGAAGTCTTGAGTTCACAGCCTTATATTCAGTTATAACATCGACCAACCGAGACGACAGCAGCACTCTCACTCCCTAGTAGGCGCTCTTGCTCTCCGGGACTCCGGACCATAGAGCTAACGCCCCGCCAGGGAGCTCTTCAGTACCACTGCCCTTCCGTTTGCTTTCCGACATACACATGACATCTAGTTCTCTTTCTTTCATTATTTCGATCAACTCATTAGTCTTATCTCTCATGCCTCCTCTAACATTCCACGTGCCAACTCAGCACTCCGTCCTCTACCTTCCGCCGTGTCAGGCTGTGCGTGACGGGTGGCGGTCCCCATCGCCGCTTTGCGAACTGGTGTGCGTCGCCTTGGGGGGACGCCCTAACCCACGTTGGCATGGGTGCGCAGCTGAGTAGAATTGCAACCCTGAAAAGGGCTGGCAGGGGTCGCGACGTGCACGCTTATACAATGACCCCCAACACCCCAACACTTAGGTCACATATATTTTTATATTATTACGCTCGGATGGCCGACATTTTTCTGACCCTCTCGAAAAGTTACCCGAAGCTTTACAAAGAAGGGTCGCGGCTTCGAATTCCGCTAAAAGCAAATATTTATGTTTGGTAAGTATGTATGACTGATAAATATTCTTATATTCGCATTCACTAAATGCTAAATTTACTAGGCGCTTAAATTCACGACCGTTAATGAGAGTTTCCTCATGGAATCCTGAAAATCTACATCTTTTTTGTTTGCAGCCTACCAACATTTCTATACACAACATAGACTTACCCCAAATATTGGCATAAGTATGTTACCAATGTCAGCAAAACTAAAAATACAAAACTGACTGAAAAACACTACAGTGTTAATTTACAACTCGTTAGATAGCCCTTTAAAATTATATTTTAAAGAATGTTAATTTACAAGATACTCACGATAGCTGAATGGTTGGGTGATCGCAATCCGAATCAAGAGAACCAAGTTCAATCCCGGATCTTATCATATATTTTTTTAAACTTATATACGATAGTCACGATAGCCGAGTGGTTGGGTGGTCGGAATTTCGAGTCGAGAGATCCGAGTTCGATACCTAGGGGGGCAGGCGCGTACTAATGGGTTTTTTCAAAAACTTATGTACGAATTATACCGTTGTCCCGACCACCATCTGTCACGTTGTCCCGAAAATATCTTCGGTGGAAGGTGGGTCGAAGAGACTTTATTGTCTAGACTAGACCTCTGTCTACCCTTGTATGGGAAATGCGTGAAGATATTTATTTATTTTTTATATTTATATACGATTTAAATGGTTGGCTCAGACTTAAAGACGCCTACAGGATGTTCCACCATGTAATCACGGGCTAACATCATCCGTATCACACTTTTCGTAACGTCACGTCACGCATTTACCAGCTTACTCCCGAGCCAAGCAAACATAAATAAGTTTCATTTTAAAACGTCTAACATGCCAGTAGATGTTTTCACTTCAAAAAATCTTAACTAACTTAGCAAATTGCGGTTCCGTTCCTCGCATATTGTAGAGATGATTGAGCACTGAAATGTGCTTAGTTGCTAATGGAGCTTTTAGTGGATGCTGACACACATGTTCCCAAATAGAAGACGCTAGTGGTGTCATTATCCTATACGAGTTATTAAATTAAGCGAAATAAGTACATTTTTAATTTTTTTTTAGATTGTGCTACCGCTTCACTTATCTTGGACTGACATTTTTTTAGAGATGGTTATTCCGGCATAAGTCCATATTGGCTACCATTAAAAAAATTTTCAATGTTTTTTTTACAACCAAAAATAAGGATTATTCCTTCGGATATTCAAACGAAAAAAAATAATATGTCTTAAAGATCAGCCGTAGGGATACGCACGCTGAATGTATGCCATATAGCTCGTAGAACTGACAATCGCTGGTGAAAAGAGGTTCTTATGTCGCTTATCAGAAACTGGTCGACACAAATCCCTCAATCTTGTGAGGGCTGTGACGACCTGCACAATGATGCGGAGAGTTGATGGATGCAGATGGCACAGGACTGCTCTTAACGGCAATATTTGGGGAGTCCTGTATTGAGTAGTGGACTTTTAATAGGCTGTTTTGATATTATGAATAACATTTAAGACTTTGTCTCAGATATGTATCATTAGATACTTTATTAAAAAAAAAAAACGAAATTATGTGCATACTTAATTGAATAAAAATATCTTTACCTCATTCCCAATATAGGGGTACACAGACGTCTAGTCTGGACAATTAAGTCTCTTCGACCCACCTTCCACCGAAGATATTTTTCGGGACAAAGCAATAGGTGGTGATCCCGTCACCTTCTTTATGTCCAAGCCAACGATATAATTCGTACATAAGTTTTTGAAAAAAACCATTAGTACGAGCCGGCCACCGAGATCGAACTCCGGTGTCATGACTCGGCGATCGTGATGTATTTACTATAAAATAATATAAATAATATAAAAATAGTATAAAAACTACAAAAGTCGTAAAGTAATCGTACAAGGCTGCATATCCACGTTGAATGATTAGATTTAACCGTTGAACAAGAAGAGAACCCTCTTGTCATCAGCGACTACGACCAATCGCGGATACACCTCCTTAAGAAACTACATCGCGTGAGGGCCCCGCGCGAACTGATCATCTACGACAAAGAAACATGTAATGTCTCCATTCAAAAATTCATATTTGCGCCACTTACCCGATTCAGCTGCCACTTATGCCGCCCAGGCCCATATCTAACTATCCTTGTATGTGGGAGGCCGCCAATGTATCGACGAAAGTAGCATTTTACTCAAGAGCTTTGACCCTCTGCAAAGGAACTAAAGTCAAGCCGTCAGATCTGTTGTCGTCCTCTCTAAATATTCCACAACGCAGATATATTAATTCATCCGTCATGAACTCTTGACTTAATTCGGTAAACATGAGAAAGGAACGAACTAATGATTTTTCAAAATTTCTGTACGATTTGCATCATGACTTGTGTTGCGACAATGTAAAATTAGTGGTTTACTACGACTAGTCCGGAAATTAACTCGGGGCCTCAGGGCTCGCGATAGCATAAAAACCATTAATAAAGAAAATATAATATAAAGAGAACATTATAAGCCAACAGTTATTTTTTCACGGCTGAGTGGTTTCGCGTACCAATATTTCTGAGTAATTAGAACTAAAGTGTCTGGGTGTTCGTTAGTTTTTTCCATATATCCATTCATACGCACATACATAGAAATACATACGTATACATGGGGACAATATCACATGCATATCTATGATCCCAAAATAAGTAGTTAAAACAAAAACAGAAACAATGAAGTTGTCACAAACACTCAGACTCAGGACAAGTGATGTTCTACTATACTAGCAGTGTATACACAACGCCTCTTAGGGCGTTGGCGACATCTAGCAGAAGATATTCTAAGTTTCAGCTCAATGTCCATAACTTTTGTAAGATAGCGCCTTCTACACCTTTATGGTGTAGAAGGCGCTATCTTACAAAAGTAATGAACATGAATAGAAATTAAACTACGAACATTATTTTTTCGATTATTTATTTAACGTAATAATCATTCATTGAAATTTATTTTTTAAAAATTACATCGTCGAGATGCGCCCCGTTTCTTCGTTGGCACTCCTGCAAACGACTACGCAAATTTTGAAAAACTCGCCGGCACATGCTGCGAGGGATTGCGGATATCTCCTCGGTGATGTTTTCTTTTAATTGGGATATAATCGTCAGTTTATTAAGGTAAACTCGACTCTTGAGGTATCCCCACAAGAAAAAATCGCATGGTGTTAGGTCGAGGCTTCTTGGAGGCCATGGAATATTACCTCTGCGAGAAATCAATTTATTGGGAAAGATTTCTTTAACCACCGCTAAACTCACATTTGATGTATGGCACGTAGCACCATCTTGTTGCATCCAAGTTCTGCTATTGTAGCCTTCAAATTCATGTAACTTCGGTATCAAAGACTCTCGCAACATCTTCACATATTCCACTGAGTTCACCGTTACGTTATTTCCTTGATTATTTTCAAAGAAATACGGACCGATAGTATCACCAAAGGGCACACCTTTGGTGATACGGTAGCCCATACTGTCGTTTTAGGTGAATGAAGTGGATTTCGTTGTTTAAATAATTAGACCGGGGAACATCTGCACTTTGAGATAAAAATATATGACGCTAGTTTTTCGGTGGAAGGTGGGTCAAAGGGACTTAATTGTCTTGTATTGGGAATTGCGTGAAGATATATATTTTATTTATTTTATAAATAATAATAAATAAATATCTTCACGCAATTCCCAATACAGGGGTAGACAGAGGTCAAGTCTAGACAATTAAGTCCCTTTGACCCACCTTCCACCGAAGATATTTTCGGGACAACGTGACAGGTGGTGAGCCCGTCGCCGCCTTTTATGTCCAAGCCAACGATGAAATTCGTACATAAGTTTTTGAAAAACTCATTGGTACTGCCACCTGGGGATCGAACTCGGGTCTCTCGACTCGAAATTCCGACCACCCAACAACTCGGCTATCGTGACTTTTTATTTATTTTAATTAATAAATAAAATAATTTATTTAAAATTAATATTTAAATATATATTTGCGATTCTATTAAAAAAAAGAGAAGAACAACTTTGACCAGACCGCGAACGCTTTGTTGAAACAATATTATATAAACTGCGAAATAAAGTTTTCTAAAACTATCTATTCGTGTTTTTAAAATAATTTTGTTAACACGAATAGATAGTTATCAATTATAACTTTTATGATGTAAATAGACTTTATTTTGAAAATAATTGTGTGAAACCATTAAAAGTTGCTGTTTATCCATGTGAAGAGCTGCATGAAAGTACCGGACTCCGACGGGAAAGTTTAAATGAAGCAATAAACGATAACAACCGTTCTATTTGCCGCGGTCTGCCTAGTTTACAGCTATTAAACTGTCTAAATCGTGTTTCTCCACTAACATTTTAAATAACGAAATAACTTCGTTTTACAAAACAAAGTGCTTGAAATATTCTGGATTGGTGTGTTAGTGTGAGTAAACAAGAATGTTATTTCCATTAATCACGGATGCTGTAAAGCATCCAAAACGTCGGGAAGTAAAAATAATTTGTTAAAAACTAATAAAAAACGTGATAATATGCGAAAATCGTTTTTTTTTTTAATTTTTATTTTTTAACTGTTAGGTATAATGTTACATACGTTATTTTGATTTCAAAGTAAGTAGCTTAAACAATTATGTTACGGAATTGTAAATAATGAAATCACAAACACCTAGATCCAGGGCAATGTAGATAATATAGTATATTTCTACGTTATTCCGTCTGGGAATCGAACCCATGAAAACCGGTGTGTATGCTACTCGTCCACAGAGTATGTGCAAAATGAATCACATAGCATCAAACCGACCTATAAAATTAGAATTAAAAATTACAGAAATGATTTTTTCTTACCTTGGTAATTGTTTTGTTTCTTTCTATTTAATATTCAAAGTATTCTTTTAAATTGTTATTTCATGGAACATCTTTATTGACTACAAATGGTGTATGTAGTAAGGACACAAATAGACTTTTAATGGTCGGAATACTCAACAGTTTTGAAATGAGCCTATATTGTTTCAAGGTTGAAAGCGACGGTACAAATCGTTTATAAGTTATATCTTAATATAAGAAATTCTCGTGTCACAGTGTTTGTTGCCAAACTCCTCCAAAATTGCTAGACCGATTTTGATGAAATTTTGTGTATATCGTATAGGTCTGAGAATCAGTCACCACCTCTTTTTCATACCTCTAAATGGTATAGACAAAACTTTTGGTTGTTGTTTTTTTATCCGACGGCCTCCGTGGACGAGTGGCCAAAACACCGGTTTTCAAGGTGCGGCAATCTCGAGATCCCGTACACCGTAGCTTATTTTGGGACAATATGTCAGGTGGTGAGCATGTCACCGTCTTTATGTCCAAAGCAACGATGTAAATCGTATATAAGTTTTGAATTACAATTGAAATACGAGTCTTCCTAATGGTGATCGAATTCGAGTCTCTTTACTCGAATTCCGATCCCTCCAATATTCGGCTGTCGTGACTTTATAGAGTCCGATCTGATATTGATCGTCTGGTACTCTGACGTCAATCTGCTCGCCAAGCTTGCTGATTATAGCAAACCTTCCGGTACGGGAGGGGTATATGTATTCTCGGAGATTTATATAGGTCACCATGATACGGATGATAATAAACTAATTTGTCTCAATTGAAGCAAATTCACAATTGTTCTGCTATTTCATGGAAATGAAGTGCAGCATTTAATCGTCCCAGAAAATTCCTTAAAGTAATATGAAGGAGCAAAATTACGATTTACAATGTTAAGTAGTAACCTGCAGTGTAAAAAGGTAGGTGTAAAATAATTAGACTTAAACATGGCATTAGTTAGCAAATTGTGTATATTAGTGAGTAATGAATGCTTTATAACACTAATTCTAAAAATAGTGTGATTTGTTAAAAATTAAGAACCTTAATATTGAACAAGATTTCAATCTATTTATAGGCGAATTAATGCAGTATCTCTTGAAGAGCTTAACTTGCTTTCCTATTTTGAACTTACAACATCCATTAATCCCAATAGGATTTACATATGTACCTTTGAGAGCATATCTGAATTCAAATCTATTTCTGTGATCGATGAATAGATAATGTCATCGCTTGTAGTGATTATTTTTAAGTAATATCTTTATTAAATTTAATAAAGTCCATCCTCTTTTTCAGGCTTCTTATGTGTAAATGCGCTCTACCGAATGCCTCTTATATTCCTTTATGGATAGATAAAGAATCTATTCCGAAAGACGGTAATCCACCCACATTAAAGTAAACGTCAAAGTTAAGATGGCACACTACAGTGTGAAAAATATGAAATATATGTAATCTTACTCCAAATCCAAAACAAGTAACGTGTCCTGTGCACCTACAATTTTAATAAATATCACAATCTTCTGAATGAAAATTGGTTCATTATTTAAACTTTCAGTAATTGTGTCCTTAGATTAATGCAAATGAAAGTCCAGCGAGCCGTAGATAAATTTCCTATGAAAGGGATTTTAATTTTATTAAGGAGAATACTCGGATTTTCTAGGGTTTATCGAAAAACTTCTTTCATTGCTATTTATAAAAAAAAAAAACGAACAAATTAGTTATAATACGGTTCTTATTTATTTCTTCATCACTGTTTCTATCTCTTCATTCGAGTATTGTCGTTAACTACTCCGTTATACTTTACACGTTATTTGAAGTACTTAACATGAACCGTTTTTTTAAGGATAACATTAGGCATTTCTTAATGAATAACTGGTTGAATCGAAATATATATTTCGATTCAACAAATTAAAAATAAAGATAGAAATGGTACGATTGCCTGCCTTATCGCTTAGAAGATGTAATCACTTTCGGGCAACCAAGAGGGGTGAATACCTACATGGACACACCGGTTTCTATGTTGTCGCCAGCTTTCAGATTCCGGGTTCAGTTCCCAGTCCAGAAAATACTTTTTCTATTTTTCCATTTCATAATACAAGTGCTTAAGCTGCTTACTTTTGAAGCAGAACAATATATGTGTGTGATGTAATAATAGTAATAATAAAATTATTTATTACTACTTAATTTTTAATTACTTAGTAAGTAATAAGTTTAAATTCTGAAACCTTATTTAGTGAGTGTAAATTTGTCTATAATTAATATAAAATTAAATTTTTTGGAGTATTAGCAGAAACACGAAGTAAGTTAGTACAAAAGAAAAACTATTATAACAATTATTACACTTATATTGAGCTACATAAGTTAAGTGAATAAAACAATTAAGCCTAGTTATAAAAAAGATAGAAAAGTTAAGTCAAATAAAGGTCATTATTTCAAGCTTTTACTAATCCGTCCGTTAAAAGCCCTTTGCAACCTTTAAACACTTATAACTTACTTTGATGATGAAAGTGTCTAACTGAACGAATACGATCTTTAAAAGGCTTAGTGTATAATTATAATGTTTCATAAATAGAGTAATGTAATGGAAATGATACAGTAGCGACTAAGTAGCGAAATCTCTGAGATACGAACGTGAATTTTTGTAAGAAAATATATCAAAGAGTAAACTGCTTTCATTACACATTATTATTATTACCCATTCAATGTTTATTGTCGTGTTTTATTGTGTGCTGGTTGCGAAGTAAACCTTTGAAGTTCGTAGCTCTATAATGGAAGTTATTGAATAAGGCAATAACATTAACAAGAAATGTGTTTGCACTGCAAGGTAAATAATGTTTCGTATATTTATTCAAGACTTGTTGGGCCTCAGAGATTTGCTCTTTGTAAATAAGTGGAATATGGTAAAATTATTATTAATTTCCGACTCCTTTCCTAATAATACACGACTTATACATACCATAGTAACCATGTGGTGGGGTGATCGGAAATTAGGTAAAGAGACGCGACTTCGATCCTCACGTGGTAGGATACTAACCAATGAGTTTTTTCAAAAAATTTATGTACGATTTTTATCTTTGGCTTAGACATAAAGACTGCGACAGGTTCACCGCCAGGATAGAAAGTGAGAGGGAAAGATTTAATTGTGTGGAACTTTCTTTTTTTACCTCTTTTAACCTTTCCCATACTAAATTATTATTTTTTTGTAGAGAGGCAATGAACAATACTATGATATGATGGACTCACATGGGACATTATTCCACCCTTTGCTGATGTAGTGAATGTAAGGGTTAATTATGTAAGTTCATGTTAATCACTTACTGACATCGCAGAATAGAGGCACTATTTAAATAAAGTGCATAACTATTGTAGTATAGTGCGCCTCGCCGGTTGCTGTAGTCAGTATGCTATTTTTCACTTTATTTGGTGTACTAAGTTCCACCTTACTCTAAACACTAAGCTTACTATCGTATGAATATTGTGCTGGTCAATAGTCTAGACAGTTTAGATCTGACCAACATTACCTCAGAATCTTTTCATTAATAAATTGTATTGTTGTGTAATTCTGTTTACTTGTTATGATTGTTACCGCGGTTAGCATCTCGTCGTCTTTGTGTTCCAGCCTACGATACAAATTGTACATGTTTTTCAAAAGGTTATTATTTATTTCTATATTGTTTACTTCAGGACGGGGACTACAATAAAAGGATAATAGTGAACTTTGAACCAATAACAAAAACACATAACAGATTGAGTCCAAAATTAAGGTTATATTAATAATTAACAAAATAATGAAAATAAGAAAAAATGCAAATGATAAATATTCCACCGTAAAAAAAAATCAAATAGTAACAAATACATATTTAATAAAACATAAATTACATACACTTTATCGTACTTAGACGAACTTATACAGGGTGGGTCATGAATTAGTTAACATTTGAAAAAATCGTATAAAAAAAACCATGTAACATATTTTAGAAATCGTTTATTTACGAGAAAGCTAATAATAATAATATATAATAATAATAATAATAATTCATTCATTTCTGACCTGCAATCCATATAAAACATAGTAAAGTACAAAATAACAATCAAATCAAAAACATGTACATTTACGAAGGAGAAATAATACAACATACTAACACTACTAAAGTACTAAAAATACTAACATTGATAAGAGATATTTGTAAGGAGCGAATTCTGATTTTTACATTTACAATTATAATATTATTTATCACATCCTTTACTCATATGTCTCCTAATCCAGTTTCGGAGAAACGAAGAGTCCCACCTATCCACCAAAGTCGCCAGCATACGATTTTGGCAGTTACGCAATCAATTGTAAAGAAACGCAACGTTTACTCATAATCGCTGAAAAGCTATCTGTACGTGCTTCCGCAAACATACCAGAGGCACTACAATATCGCGGCAGTCCCATGAGTACTCTGAAGGCGTTGTTGTATTGGATATTCAAATTACTGTATACCCGACGCGTATAGTCAATCCACAGGCTGCAGGTGTAAAAAGACTGCCAATATGCCTTAAAAGAGGCACCTTAACCGGTTTTGAGCATTTTGTACCAGTACCTAAACAATTATATAGCCTCACGTGGCACACTTGTCTCACATTCGAGCTTTTTCCATAGGTCATTGTAAGACACTAGGTCGAACGCTTTTGAAAGGTCCAAAAAACACGCGTAAACTGGGGTTTTTCTATCAGTATAGTACTTTACAGTCTGTTTGAGGCAAAGGATGGCGCTTTCTGTCGATAATCTAGATCTAAAGCCGAATTTAGAATCGTTTAATAGGATATTCATACCCAGATGCTTGTCAAGCAGACTGTCGAGCACTTTCGCTATCACTGTAGCAACTGAGATCGGTCTGTAATTACAAAGATCAGAGACATCCCCAGTTTCATTTTTTAGGACTGGAACCAGTATGGTATGCATTAGATTTTTCGGTAAATAGGCGTGTCCAATACATAGTGTAAAAAACAAGGCCAGTACTCTATGCAAATGATCACCTGCATATTTTAGATGCTCTAGACTGTGACTGTCATGGCCCGGAGATTTCCCTCTTCATTCCCTCTCTTCATGTCTTTTATTACTTTTTCTACTTCTTTGGCAGAGAAAGATTTAAAACTATATCCTAGACTTACGCATATTTTCATAAATTAGACCACTAGAAGGCTTACCGTTCAAAGCCCATATTTGAAAAAACCCACGAGCCACCCTGTGAGCGTCCCTGACATACCTATTCCAACCAATGACATGCTTGCCCCTTTTCCGGATCTTATCAGAATAACTGAGTATCGCCGCCTTCCTCAGTATGTTAACCATGTCATTATACATATCATCTATCAGTTGTTTGTGATTTACATTAGTGCACAATTTTTCGCGACAGTCATGTAATTTTTTAGTTATAATAATCTTACCAAGCTCACTATTACATAATCTGAAATATTTTTACTCCGTTCCCCCATTTTACTTAGTCTACATTAGAATATGGTAACACAATCTTCGGTTTAATAACACTAACACTACATACATATAGGATTGGGAAGTGATCGGACCAGTACGTATCATACAAGACATATGCCTCAATTAGCTGCGGCAGTCTTAGCTAATTATTTGTAATTTATTTTATAAAAATTATTTCATCTAAATGGCCACCGTTTCGGTTTTGCACTCATCTAAGCGAGTCCTGAAGTTTTCGAATACTCTTCTGCAAAGAGACCACGAGATCGCCGACATCTCCTCGATGATTTTTTTTTTAAGTTGAAGCAGTATATTCGGTTTATCAATGTATATACGACTTTTTAAATAACCCCATAAAAAGAAGTCTGCTGGGGATAGATCTGGACTTCTGGGTTGCCATGGGATGTCTCCCCGTCTGGATGTCAGCTTTTCGGAAACATGTCTTTGACACGTTTCCGAAAAGCTGATATTTTGCACGTTCTCTTCGCTCCGAGAAGTCCGTGGGCCGCCGATTTGTTTCACATTTAGTGTAGATACCGTCTCTTCGAACTTCTTCACCCATTTCTTTATTAAAGGAGCACTTGGACACTGACTTAAGTCGTGTAAACCATATTCAACGCGAAATAAGCGTCTCACAGTAATGAGCGAAAAGTCGTTTAAATAAAACTGTTTCACGCAGCAAGCGCGTTGCGGCCCCGTGAAGCGATCCATTGCGACTTAATTTCCAAGAAGCGGGCTAGTGCCCCCGCCCGTGCCCGCGCAGCAAAAGTTTGCGCGGTAAGTTACATTTAAATGTTAACGAATTCTTGGCCCACCCTGTATATAACTAGACAAACGTCACGAAATTCACTCGGTCACTTTTAACTAACGACTCGATTGGATGATCGAAATTCTAGTCAAGAGGTTGTCCCAAATAGTCTTCGGTGAAAGGTGGGTCGATAGGATTTATTTCTTTAGACTTCTGTCTACCTCAGTAGACAATATTGGGAACAGCGTAAAGATATTTATTTATTTCAATTTGATATTATTGGACGAGCTTTTCATAAAAAGTCACGATAGCCGAGTTGTTGGGTGGTCGGAATTTCGAGTCGAGAGACCCGCGTTCGATCCCCAGGTGGCAGTACCAATGAGTTTTTCAAAAACTTATGTACGAATTTCATCGTTGGCTTGGACATAAAGACGGCGACGGGCTCACCACCTGTCACGTTGTCCCGAAAATATCTTCGGTGGAAGGAGGGACAAAGGGACTTAATTGTCTTGACTGGACCTCTGTCTACCCCTGTATTGGGAATTACGTGAAGATATTTATTTATTTATATTAACAATAATTACCAGTCACTACACTTGAGAAACTTATGTGCTTATCTTTCAAAACTTATTTACGACTTATATCGTTAGAATGGACATAAATACGACAGGTGAAATGTGGGTCTTTCGACCAAATTACTTTCTTGTCTAGACTTGACCTTTAATACAAAAATGAAATTTTAATACAAAATTGAAATTTACATACAAAAAGACACTGAGACAAAAAGCCAAATGTACCGACTTCTAAATACCAACTCAGGAAGTTAACAAAATATCGCGTGACTTGTTGCTATATCTGCAAGTGAGTTCGTTCCAGTAACGGCGATTTATGTATTTTGGTAAATATAAAAGCATTCTGATGTTTAGGATTTTATTTTTATGATGACTATTATTTTATATTATAAAATGTTAGCCAACGTTTATACAATTAAAAAACTAAACCAAACCAAAAAATCAAAGCAAATTTGTTTTGACGCAAAAACGGTGCAGATTCTGTCACGTTGACTAAGTTATTTAGACCTCTGACTACCCCTGTATTTAAAGAAGTGAAGTGCGTGAAGATAAAGAATAAGTGATATTGTATTTATTACTGATTGTTTATTAATTTTCATTAAATTAAGATCTTCACGCAATTCCCACCACCTGGGGTTCGTACTCGGGTCTCTTGACTCGAAATTCCGACCACCCAACCACTCGGCTATCGTGACTTTACTTTACATTAAATTTAGAGAGTCATTATTTCTAATTCCGGCTTCGTAAACAATCATTTTCCTTCTTATTCTTCTTTTAAGCCCATCATTCATCCGCTTCTAGACATAAGTCATCCACAGAAGTTGCCACGGTTGAAAGCCCCGCGCCCATTGTCTTCCTCCAAGATTAACTCGTCACTTCATATTGTATGGATCCTACAATAAGTTTTCCTGTACGAGGTGGTCGTTCGAAAAGCATTTCCTCTCCAACAGTAGCAAGTACTGTGAACCATATACGTGGCCGGCATATTATTACTTCAGTTTGTATTTTTTCTATCATAGCTAATAATTAAAAAAATATCTTCACGCCATTTCCAATACAGGGACAGACAGAGGTCTAAACAATTAAGTCTTTTCGACCGACATTCCACCTAAGACAAGTTTTGGACAATGTGACAGGTAGTGAATCCGACACCGTCTTTATATCCCAGCCAACGATATAAATCGTACATTCGTTTTTTGAACAAAACTCATTGAATCGAACTCGGGTCCTTGACTCGAATCCCGATCACCCAAACACTCGGCTAGCGTGACAGCTTGAGTATTTTAAGAGGCGACTAAAAATACTAGTGGCTACCGATAGATGACGGATAAGCATATCAAAATTTTCCTAATAAAAATTTAGTAGACCGGTGAAGAGCAGCAGAGTTTAAGGTTGAAGGTGTCGGGTACTGCAATCGCCAATCCGCTTGCCGATCGTGACAATTATGACAAATATAAAAAAATGTCAGGGGCCTGTATTCTACAGTGGACTGTAACAGGCCGTTGTGTATGTAACGTAGAACATTGGCTTAGAAAAAAATCCTAATTTAATAGGGCTTCTAATATTCGTAGTGCAATAAATTTCAGCTAAAGCTCCCTTGCTTTCTGCCGACACATTGTTCTACTAAATCTTTTATAGGAATAGCTGATGAAATTATAAAAGATTAATATATAGAATGGAAGTAAAAGGACCAGACGGCATAGTTGGTATTGTCCGTACCGGTGAAAATAAGGGTTGCGGTTTTGAATCAAGTTATAGACATTTGTTTTGAATATTTGTCTGATGAATTTGAATTATATGCGTAAAATAATTCATATTCGGTCAGAATACTGCGGTCAGAATGAGGTAAACAGATTTATATTGCCTTTGTATTCCCTTTTAATGAGAATATATCGCTTTCTTTTTCCGCACGTGTTGTAATGGAAACGCCTTTAAAATGCAAATGCACCTGAACAATATTGAACAGACCAGTGCCGAGCATCAGCGGTGAAGGTGAAACGTTGAATCGTCAATGCTCTTGCCAAGCGAAGCAACTGCAAACGTTCCCACATTAAAATAACTTTCTGAAGTAACTCCAAACAAAAATTACTATACACTACACATGAAATACTTAATACACTATTCTAAGAAACCTAACTTAAAATAATGTGACAGCGCAGACAGACTGGATTTTAAATTTATCTAATCAAGCCGGCGGCTACAGCAGTCTGGCGAGGAGCTATAGCGCCAATTCTAGTAAAGGTTAATAAGTTTCGCTGGGGTTAATTTTATTCATGAGTCATTAAATCCGATGCATAGTGTAGATTGAAATTAAATTAAACTTGGTAAATAAAATACACACGATACAGAAAGTTTCTGTCAACATTTAAAACAAAAAAAACTTAAAAACGAATTGAGAATCTATTTTTTGAAGGTTAAAAATTGCTCGAAGACGGAAGAATAAAGAGTATTCCGAGTAGTAGTGCGATTATGAAGAAAACTATGGACTATAAAGTAGCGAAAGAGGTATGTAAGGGTGCATCCACATCTGACGAATGTACCACCTTTGTGCATCTTAGCTTCGCGCGCCTTTCTGCACCGCCCACGCGCCGCTCGCCCGCCGTGTCCAAGTGCGCGTACACCTTGCGCGCTTCGCGTAATTCTTCCCGCCCGTTCCACCACTAAGTCGAAATATTAAAGCGGAAGACTGAATGTATAGTATCTTGAATGAAATTTAAAAATAGGATATAGAGTATAGAACCAAAAGGAATTGTGGGCGCGCAGAGTGCACGCGTGTGGCGCGCGATCTACCAAATACTTATAAAAGAGTCTTATAAGCAATCAAATAATTTCGACTCACCTTTCACCGAATCCTAAATAAGACAATGTGTCTGGTGGTGAGCCTATCTCAAATTGCGTAATATTAATCCAAAATTTCATAAATTTTAACGTCAAAATCAGCGTTATTCAAAGTCTCCTTTTAAGAAAGGAGGAGAGAAAACAAGTTCCTGATAATAAGACGTTATTTTTCTCCATACTTTGTAAATTATATTTATATACCACTTTAACTATTGTTTGAATAATACTGAGTAAAAAAAAATATAAAAAGAGAACAAAAATTAAATGGCAGTGGTGGGATTCGAACCCACGCCTCCGAAGAGACTGGTTCCTTAAACCAGCGCCTAAGTCCACACGGCCACGCTAACTCATGAAGATTTAATTCATTAATGCAGCAATTGTATTGTAGAGACCTTTTCAACTGTTTAGACCTCTGTCTAGACAATAAAGTCCTTGCTATCCACCTATCTCCGAAGCCTTTGGACCTTTGGGACCACATGACATACTGAATAGGTGGCGAAACTATTTCCGTCTCATTGCTCTAACTACTATAACGGTTTATTAAAAGTAAAATATGCTTAATTGTACACCAAGAGAAACATAGTTATTACAATTAAAAGAGACATGAGTAAAACAGGCTGCCATTACGCTTGAACAGCAATCTCTGCTTAAGCAAATCTTAGGGCAAAAGGATTCATCTAAAGAAAGCCAAGTATAATATTCATATTATATCCTCGACTCCAAAAATGTACAAAGAGGAAATGAAAAGGATGGATATAGTACCTTTTCAGTAGTCCTAGTATTATAATATGTATAATTAGTATTATATGATAGCCGAGTAGTTAGGTGATCGGAATTTGTGTAAAGTGATCCAATTTCGATCCCCAAGCAATAGGTTTTATTAAAAACATATGTATTATTTGTATGGATTGGACATAAAGTCGGCGATAGGCTCACCACCTGTCCCCAAAAATGTCCTCGGTGGGCAGAAGGAACTTAAATGCGTATATCCCTGTCTACACCAGTATTAGGAATGACGTGAAGATATTTTTTAATAATAAAACGTATATAATTATTCAGTAGACAGAAGATTAGACAAGTTAGTCCATCTCATTTCGCCGAAGTTTATTTGGGTTTAACATATCATGTGGTGAGACTATCGCTGTCTCAGAGTCCAATCCAACGGTTTAAATTACTTATATACATATTTATGATTACATTATAAATTTCATTATCCACAATTTGAGTCATTGAAGATATTGGTAATAACGGCGTCGTTTATTATTTTTCTAAATTGGGCACCTTATAAGCAATCGTTATAACGAGAAAGTCAAAAAGCTTTTATCTTTACTCTTAAATAAATTGCTTTTCCAATTCCGTGGCATATAAAGAACTTATTCGGTTTCGGATATTTTTTTATAGAAAAGGGAGGCAAACGAGCAGGCGGCTCACGTGATGGTAAGTGATTACCGCCGCCCATGTACACCCGCAATACCAGAGGCTTAGCAGATGCGTTGCCTCCCTTAGAGTGCCCCCCTCCACCAGAATTGGGGGAGGAAGGTGTGGGCCACCGGTTACCTGCACTCACCAGACGAAACGCAGAAGTTTGTTAGACTTCTAATTTACGCCGGTATTCTGTGAGGTCGTGGTACTTCCCCGGTCGAGCCGGCCCGTTCATGCAACAATAAAAATGATGCGTGGCTCTACCACTGTTAAAGTTTAACTTATTGCAAGTATTTACGCGATCTGTTCCGCACATACATACACGCATAGATAGTGACAACATCACATACATAGCTCGGACCCCAGAGTAAGTAGCAACTTAAGCATTTGTATTATGGAATCAGAAACAACGAAGTTACCACAAACACCCCAACCCGTGAAATGTAGAAAAGCTGTTTTCAAAAATGTTGAAAGGTAATTATGACTAAGGAGACCGAATAACTATTTGATACATTGATGTGCGCTGCTATTTTGTTAGAAATTGTTAGAAAATTTAGGTTATTCTAATTTTATTAAATGATAATGAATGTAACTGACAGTTCAATTTTATTGATTTTTAAAGCATACAATTCATGCTGCACTCGTTGTGATTAAATTAAAGAGAAGTTATAAAAAATTCAACTCTCAAGAGCAGGATTTAACCTCATAAAAATTACATTGTCCTGCTTTAAAAAAAATAAAACTGTTCTATTGTAGTTGCTAGTGTTATAAAATGTATTAGTGATGTTTGTATCAATAAAGATACGGATATTGCGCTATAAGTTATAAAATGTCAAAAGAGGCATAAGTCATTAGAAAGAGGGAGCGAGATTTCTAGTTAATAGTATTTAGATTTGATTCAGAACGTGTACCGTATCATACACAAAACTAATGCGTGTATGATATGGGTACGGCAGAGATCGCGAATTCGAATTCCGCACGTGTAAGTTGATTTTTTTTAATTTCTCTTTAATTTAATAATTGACAGTTATTTAAAGACATGATCCCTGGTGAAGCCGAAGGTAAAAGCAAGTATGTAATATTGCGTTATGATAGAATTACTGACTTATAAGCTCTATATTGATTGATTGTTTATAACGTCATAGCGCTTCTGCTACTGCTACTCTTCAGACGTATATTCCAAAGCTCCATGGAGGCGGCTCCATGGATCGTGATGATCTTGAAGAACACCGTCTTGAAGTAGATAGGTGAAGCATATTGTGCTTTTATTTTTCGTGGTGTGAACCCCACTCATTCGCGAACATCAAGGTATGTATGTTATGGATATTGATTAATCTGAACAATGATTTTACTGTGTTTGCTATATGCTGAACGACAAATGTAGGAAGAAGTGTCTTAAAGATATCTTTGTTTTAGCGATAAGGCCGCCTGTTGCATCCATGTACCATAATTGTAATAATACTAATGGATGTCTCTCGTTGTACAGTAAAGTATATTTTACTTTTATTTCACTTTAAAACTAGCTGCTGCCGCAACTTAATGCAGAACCGTAATAAAAGAAAACTAAGATACTCTTCATACCATCAGTTATCGGCTAGGGAATTTCCCGTTAAAATTGGCGTTTGCAAAGATTAACCGGAAAATGGACAGGCAAACAGACACACCATTTAAAAATTTATTTTTAGGGCAATTTAAAATTACAAACACGCACATATAAATTTTATTTATATGCATAGATGTACGAGTATAGATATTTGGTATATTACGTTACCTTGCAGGTTAAACATTATAAATATTTACTTTCGTCTCTTTCTAGAGGCCAATTTTCATCAAGTTTTCAAAAAGCAACTGTTATAAAATGACTTCATACAAGCTAGCCACAATTATTTGAAAGTATTTTAAAAAGTAAAGGTCGATTAAAATGTATGAACTTCATACAAAAGTCCTCTAATAGAAAGTTTCAATGCCATTCGTCAGTGGTGAAACTTTCCTAACGAGACCTATTTTAGCGTTTTGTAGCTAAATTACGCTCCTTTTGTGAGGAGTTATCAATTCCCAGCCGATTTTACCACATCTTTAAATACATACATTGATAGGGACAATAACACATACATTGCTCTGATCCCATAATAGTTAAAGTACTTGTGTTATGGAATCAACGAAGGTATCACAAATACCCAGACCTAAGACAATATAGAGAAAGTGTTTTCTACATTAAAAGGTCGGTGATCAAATCCGTGCCTCAGAGCGACACCACGAAAACCGGTGATTACGCCCCACTTCCGTGGTGGTCGTCTTGCTATATCTTGTTTTCATAAATTTCGAAGAAAAAAAATATTCTTTCTTAAGCTATTACTTATTTAAAACTCAGACGAAGTGAAATGTAGAAAAGATGTTTTCAAAAATGTTGAAAGGTAATTATGACTAAGGAGTCCTATTTGATACATTGATGTGCGCTGCTATTTTGATATCAAGAAACAGGCATTTGCGATAAGATGGATATTTCAAAATCGTCACAATTAGCGAGATGTTTGGCATTTGCTGGTGCACGTATCAGCTATGGTTAATATTGGTCAGTTGTTTATGATAATACCACACTACAATATACAATCAATATTATAAAGGAAAGTCTGTATATCTAGCTGTTAAAAAAATGACTTCACACCATTCCCACTTCTGCGGTAGACAGACAGATATAAATCGTACATAAGTTTTGAAGAAACCCATTAGCCTACCACTTGGAGGTGCAACTCAGGTCTTTTGACTTGAATTCCGACCACCCAACAACTCATCTATCGTGACTACAATTAACTGTTGATATATTTAAATGTGTGTCATTCAAAAATGACTGAATGTATTTCAATGAAATTTGACAAAAGATGTACACGGGCCAGTTTTATCATGTACAACATATACTTTATATTTTAATTTATATATTTTATACCTCAAAAATATTTCTTATGGACTACTTATAGCCATAACTAATAGAAGTATATTTAACCAACCCCTTAAAAAAGAGGCTCTCAAATCGGTTGTATGTTTTTTTTATTCTGATTTTGTATGTAACCATGTGTACAGTAGTGTTTAGCATATTTTACTTACAGTTATAAATAACAAGTTAAGCTAAGAAAACTTAAATTAGTTTCCGTGAATAAGAGACGACTAAGAGAAAAGCCTCAAATGTTTTTATAGCCACCGACAAACCACGAGCTAACAATTTCTAAAAATACCAGACGAGAATATCTCATTATTTTGGTCTGGTATTTTTAGAAATAGGCAGAAGTGTCTGAGCGATTTTTCTGTTGCAGCCATCTCCAATCTGCTTAACAAGCGTGGCGCTTGTGGTACTATACTTTATTAGGCCGACATGTGTCTATTTTATACGCGACCGAGCAGAAAATAAGAAAAGATAAAGTAAGATATGACTAACAACTGTTGAAGACATAAAACTGATTTTCTTAAAATAATAAATAAACAAATATCTTTAAGCCATTGCCTATGCAGTGGTAGACAGAAATCTAGACAATTAAGTCTTTTCGACATACCTTCCACCGAAGACATTTTTTTGGAAAAACCCGTTGCTTTGGGCCATGGAGATAGAACTGATAACCCAACCACTGGGCTATCCCGAATCTTTTCTTAGGTTGTAATTAAATGTTTTTTCCACTTTCATTTTGTTAGACTCTATCACTATTTAGCTTTGACGTTATCGGTTAAATAGGCTATCTTCGAGACGCAATAAATTGCATTTATATTGCAAGTCGTAAATTCAAGTTTCATTACAGATACACCGTCCGTTTTCTCTTTTCAATTACACTGAACAAATTTGTAGTACTATTTGCAGTAGATGCAATATAATCCATAAATGGGAAGCGTACACGTTTTTCATGATGTCGCCATCCCTGAGATCCCGGGCTGGATTTCCGGACGGGTGATGTAGAAAAAACACTTTTTCTACATTATTCCGGGTCTCGATGTTTGTGGTGCTTTCGTTATTTCCGATTCCATAATAGTAGTGCTTAAGTTACTTACTTTGGAATACCAGGTCCACCGAGCAATGTGTGTGATGTCGTCCCTATCTACGTATGTATCTATATAATATGTTTCAGAGTAAGGTAAATTTTTGTAAGAAAAAAGTTACCACCAATACTTCCCGATATGCTTGAAATGCGAGCCAGTTGTTAATAAATTTGTATTATTTAGAAAAATAATGTCTTCACGTAATTACAATACAGGGGTACATAGACAAGACAATTAAGTCCCTTTGACCCACCTTCCACCGAAGATGTTTTCGCGACAACGTGACAGGTGGTGAGCACGTCGACGTCTTTATGTTCTAGCCAACGATATAATTCGTAAATACATTTTTGAAAACCCCACTAGTACGAGACTGCCTCCTGTGGATCGAACTCGGGTCTTTTGACTCTAAATTCCGACCACCCAACTCAAGTAAAAATACTAGTTATATAAAATTAGGTGTTGTAACGATTCCAACTTTTCGAAAGATTGCGGGTGTATACGTTTATCTTTGTCTGAAATAATGATCAGCAAAATTGCTCTCCATTGAGAGCGATTCCGTTACAAATAGTGCACATTTACAAAATGAAAGCAACTGGTGTTGAAATATATACCATATACAGGCCGTTACCTTTTCTTATCCTCATGCGATTTACCATACTTGGGTAAAAAAAAGTCTAAACGATGAAGTCCTTTCGGCCCAATTTTCATTGAAGCTTATTTGAGGCAACGTGAAAGGCGCTAACTGAATATCCAAGTGAATGGTGCTATATTCTTGCTTAAATATATAAATATTTATTTATACACTAAAATATCCAGCCGAGTCACGATAGCCGAGTGGTTGGGTGGTCGGAAATTCGAGTCCAGAGACCCGAGTTCGATCCCCAGGCGACACGCTCGTACCAATGGCTTTTTCAAAAACTTATGTATCGTTGGACATAAAGACGGTGACGGGCTCACCACCTGTTACGTTGTTCCGAAAATGTCTTCGGTGGAAGGTGGGACTAGAAGAACTAGTAGAAGTAGACTAGACCTCTGTCTACTCCTGTATTGGAAATTGCGTGAAGATATTTATATATTTTATTTATCCATGTCTCCAATACAAACATATATAATGCAAATTTTTACCCCTACTGACTGGCAACATTAAATTTATTAATATCGTAAATTGAGCCTTTACGTTACTTTGAATAAACATTCATGTTCACCTAAAAGGTCAGTATAGTACATATTTTACCCCAAATAACACCGGTGTTGGCTTTCTAATCTATGAAATTAATATAGGTACCGACCCCTACATAAGTGACCTATGTAGGATCAATGTACGCTGTTTATGAAATATATGTATACGCTCATTCGTCATTCACAAGGGATCAATTCTTGCAATAAATTATTGTAAAGTCTTAGCCAAAATGTTAGCAAGTTTTAGTTACTTATCTTCAATAATCGCCAAAGTTATAAGAATATGAATAAAATGATAACTTGATTTTTTCTCAAATAGCTAATGCTAGATTTAATAACCACTCCCCTAGTTGCCACAGCCAGCATCGGAATCCTTGGCGTCAACATATCGAGCAACGTTCAGTTTCGCGGCCATTTGGAAGGGAAGGCCAAATTGGCCTCTTTAAAGCTTGGCGTGCTCAGTAGAACACGACAGTACTTCATGTCGGCCCACCGCTTGCAACTTTATAACGCGCAGGTTCGGCCGCACATTGAGTACTGTTCTCATCTCTGGGCGGTGGCACCCCAGTGCCAGCTCCTTCCATTTGACCGTATCCAAAGAAGTGCGGCTCGAATTGTCGACTTACATACTCTATGCGATCGGCTAGATCCCCTGGCTTTGCGAAGAGATGTTGCATCTCTTTGCATTTTCTACAAGATCTACTACGGGGAGTGCTCCGAGGAATTGTTCGGATTAATCCCAGCCGCTGAATTTCACCATCGTACCTTACGGCATAGTCAAAAATTTCATCAACACCACCTTGATGCTTGGTATTCCACCACAGTGAGCTAATCGCGGAATTTTCTGCCACGCACTTGCACTTTATGGAATGAGCTGCCATCAGCGGTTTTTCCGGACCAATACGACTTAGGGACCTTCAAGAAAAGAGCCTATACCTTTCTCAAAGGTCGGCAACGCATCTGCTATTCCTCCGGTATTGCAGATGTTCATGGGCGACGGTAATCACTTACCATCACGTGTGCTACCTGCTCGTTTGCCTCCCTTTTCTATAAAATAATATAAAAAAAAACATCCTAACAGATTAAATAATACAACAAACAATGTTCGAATTTGTAAGTTACATACAGGAGAGGAATGGAAAAAGTTATAGAGCTTAGTTTAGTACTACTGGTTTAGCTCCCTTACAGCGGAACAATACCTCTACTAGCTATAGCTACTTAGTTACTAACCTGTTTTCTGTTATCTTGTTCCCCACATTATCCCCCTATAAATAACACATATTCTTTACTGCACCTTACAAAACGATGGAGCATAAGGCGGACTATATGCTAAAAGCATTATATGTCAGTCAAACTTAAGGTAGTAGGAAAACATACCAGAGTATCCACATTTTTGCATTTTCTATTAAAATAAAATAATTCATATAACCACATATAAATATGCATTCACTTAACCACAGTCATTTTTATTTACCTCACTTCGTAAATTGGTTCCTGTTACGGAGACTCTGACTTTGGGAACAAAGCTTTTAATATGAAAATGGTGACCAACAGATGTTGGGATAAAATTTAAAAGTATTAATATAAACATTTTAGGAAAAAATATAAATAAATAAAATAAATAAATATCTTCACGCAATTCCCAATACAGGGGTAGACAGAGGTCAAGTCTAGACAATTAAGTCCCTTTGACCCACCTTCCACTGAAGATATTTTCGGGACAACGTGACAGGTGGTGAGCCCGTCGCCGCCTTTATGTCCAAGCCAACGATGAAATTCGTACATAAGTTTTTGAAAAACTCATTGGTACTGCCACCTGGGGATCGAACTCGGGTCTCTCGACTCGACCACCCAACAACTCAGCTATATATATATATATATATATATATATATATATATATATATATATATATATATATATATATATATATATATATATATATATATATATATATATATATATATATATATATATATATATATATATATATATTGCCAAGAAAATATTTAAATATTGTAATTTGCAACTTGTACATTGTAAAACAAAAAACTAAGAAGAGAAATGAAAATACGTTTCATTTTAATGGACATATCATGATAAAATTAATAATATTATACTGAAATTAGCCGCAGTATCAATTTTAGTAGTGAACACGTCGTCTGAAATTTACATTAGCAGCACATTAAACATTCCAAGCGTGAGTGGAAATCACTTCAGTCGTGAAAGTGACTTGTATCACTGGCTTGACATGAATCAAATATTTCATTGACTTAAAAAATCATGTGTGTGTTAAATACGTGGAATATAAGTTTGCACCTGTGATGACCTGGTCTCTTATAAACGTGATTATCTTTACACTATTCACAATAATGGAGTATACAGTGAACTAGACAATTGAGTCCTTTCGACCCACCTTCCACCAAGACATTTTTTGGGACAACGTGAGTGGTGAGCCCATTGCCGTATTTAATAAACACGTTAAAACTGTTACTACTGCAGTACTGCACTAAGTCAAAGCTCTTTCACAGAAATGTGGAAGGAATAGCAAGGCTATAAAGCTCCCTTCTGAGAAACGAACAAGGCTGTATACTATCCCCACACTCGTTCGTTGGCATATCAATGAAGTACTGCAAATTAGAAGCATTCATTGCAATGCGAGGGATATGTAGGTCCATAGGATATTTTCACCTTGCCTGTGGCAAGACGCGGCAAGGCAACGTCGAAGAGTGTTGGGTTTAAAGAGACACTGTTAAACAAAATCTCGGACTGAGGCCCTCGAGTCATGACAAGTGCTTATTCTTTACTTAAAGGCCGGCAAAGCGTCTAGAGTTGGCGGATATTTTTGGACGTCAGTGGTAACGTACCATCTGCTGAATCAAATTCTTATGGTAAATAAGCATTACGGTTATCCCCAATCTACAAATATAAAGTATATAGATCAGTAACGACTGTAGCATTTTAGATGCTGTGTCTGGTACTGCGATTGCCAATGTTTTTACGGAGTGTGACGATTTTAGTGGATGGTGCCATAAGAAACGCGTATATTCATCCACAGACTAAATAGTCTAAAGATGGACATAGGCAATAGGACACAGACTACTTAGTCTAAAAATGGACATGGGCGTCACCTATGGGACGATTACAGAGCATTATGTATGTACGTAAGTATATATGTGGGCAAAATTTCTATATTATTGTACTTACTGCTGTACATTTTCGAAAATCCTTAAATTAATTAGTTTAGCTTTGTGACTGATTAGTTTTGTGTCCTTTGGTGTCTCATATTAATTTCAAAGTAGTGCTGAAAGAAGATTTTATCACAAAAACTTATTTCAAATCGTCAATAGCCTAAGAAAGATAACGTTGCAGGCTCGACTATTGTCTCGAACTCCAGGCACAGGCATTGGAGTTTAGTTATAATGGCTAACAGGATATCAGTAAAGTTATCAGCATTGCAAGTACTGTTTGAAAAAAAGTTTTATCTAGTTAAAAATACTTTATATATTAATATTGTTACGCAATTACAAAAGCCTAGCTTTAATTGTCTTAAAGCTAGAAATTCGTGAAATATGAAGGATCTGATAGGCTGAACTAACAGATGATTGAAGTTTGACCTTAATAGCCAAATGTTTTTCAAAAAACACATTAAAATTAAAATGTACGAAAAAAAACACAAATAGATAATTTCACGTAGTTGTGTTCGCGTGTATTATATTGATTTGAGTAAATTTCCGATCCTGAATCTGCCTCCGTGGACAAGTGACGCACACTGGTTTTCATGGCATCACGATTTTTGAGTTTACCAGGGATGGGTTCGATTCCAAGTTGGGTCAATGTAGAAAACACATTTTCAAAATTTTCTCAGATCTAGGTGTATGTGGTACCTTCGTTTTTTCTGATTCCATAATACAAGTGCTTATGCTGCTTTCTTTGGAATCAGAGCAATGTATCTGAGGTTGTCCCTATCACTGTATTGGTCAAAGAATTATCTTTATTTTTTAAAGTTATTAGAGCAGACCAATATTTGCTCAAATAGCTGAGTTTACACGTCCTTGAATTTGTAGTTTTTTTTTTTTATAATTTCTTAGACAAGCCGGCGAATTCTGGCACAAGAGGTAAACAATTGTGTAATTAATAGGAAAGTTTGTACTCGAGTCATTGTTGTAAATATGGCAATGGGTTTTTTCAAAAACCTATGTACGAATTATATCTTATGTAATATTAAGACAGCGGCCTTGAACATAAATACGCCTACGGGCTCACCACCTGTCACGTTGTCCCGTCTTCGGTGAAAGGTACTCTGTTTATATTTTTTTTTATTTATTATTTTTTTTTAATTATTATTTATATTTTTTAAAACAAATACGAATAAGCTCAACCTGGTTAGAAAACTAGTCTTGCAAACAGGAAATTTATAGTGGCCGTTTGAAGTTAGCGTTGTAAGCTCTGTGCCAGGAGCGGCTATCTTGTCACCCCATGTGCTACGTAACAAATGGAGTGCTAGTGCTATAAAATACTTAAAAGCATGCTATACATTTTATATAAATGTTTGGCAGATAATACTATAACTTTATAACATACTTTTACTAGCTTTGTATGTAGGTATGTATGTTTGCTTGTATGTAACCAAATCTATAAATGCGTTTCCGTCACTCCCATCAAAAAGTCAGCTTATTAATATTCTTTGCACACGTATAATTACTGGGACATAAATGTCAAGAGCAATGCCACAGTTGAAATTGTTTGTTACATTATCCTAGACATAACCTTCAGGGTATTGAACGTGTAGATGTGAAGTAATAAATAATTTACTTATTAAATAAATTGCTATTTTATATTTACTATACTATATCTATATAAATAAATTACTTATTTTTAGATATTATTATTATTTTTTAATTTATTATTCATAATTTTTTAATCTTTTTCATTCAAAAATCAATTTCGTTTTTCAAGACATATTGTTATTGGGCTGAAGTCACGTGGAAAACTTTAAGCTCGTATCACAAAAGAATATATATATATATATATATATATATATATATATATATATATATATATATATATATATATATATATATATATATATATATATATATATATATATATATATATATATATATATATATATATATATATATATATATATATATATATATATATATATATATATATATATATATATATATATATATATATATATATATATATATATATATATATATATATATATATATATATATATTCTTTTGTGATACGAGCTTAAAGTTTTCCACGTGACTTCGGCTCCAACTTGACACGTGAACATTCTTGGCGTCTAATAAATATTTATTTTATCTAACATTTTCAATAGAGAGGTCGATCCATTTTACAGTGAACCTGTCTTTGAAGCTAAGAGTTGCGAAGTAATGCTTTAAGAATGGAAATGGACACCTGTAATAAATAATAAAACGAAATACTTACTTAGGAACAACGCTAATACTCTCTCTCTCTCTTTCTCTCTCTCTCTTTCTGTCTCTCTCTATATACGTCAGTAAAGACATATGCGTGAAGATTTTATTTAAAAATATTGTGATTGAAATTGGACGGTCTGTATTTTTAATTCACTCATCCCACGTCGTTTGTTCTTGTAATTATTCGAATCGGTTGCGATAAAGCTTAGCTTATCAGCATTCGGCTGACTCGGTTGTCTGCGATTCTCTAGAAACCCTGCTCTGTGATCATGAAAGAAATTAGCAAACATTTTTGATTGCTTTGTATGTGGTCTTATATCCTGCAGTTGACTTTTGCTGAATCAATTGTAGTTGTTCTTTTCTATAAGAGGGTTAACCTATACACAAGTAAGTTCAGCATCACCACAAAGATTAGCAAAATTCCACTACAGGACATTGCTTCATGCAAATCATAGGCTCCCTTACCATGCCATAATCGCCACACCACAAGCGGATTGGCGACCGCAGTATGAGACACCGTGCGTTTTTTTGTCACTTTAATTTTGTTATGATATTTTTCGGTACGGTTATTCAACCATCTGTTGAAAAGCAATGATATTTTCAAGGCCTTTCTTTTAGTCTCTTACAAAACATATATTGGCACATTTTGGCATTATATTGTTACGCCACCACACGCCGATATAATGTGACTAGATATTACAAGTATCAATATGGAGTATATTACGAAAGTTTTAGGTTTTGAACTTAAAGAAACTTCGCCTTATTATATTAATATGCTAAAGTTCTTTCAAAGAAATATGCGTAAGCGCACATAATTGAAAAACTTTCGTTCTTTAACGCGTTTCAGGGAATGTTCGTTAGTTTTCAAAAGCTTTCTATGAGCAAAAGTTTATTAGACATTTTAATTAACAAGTACAAAGTTATTTGGTGCTTTCATGATCACGTTCAATAATTTACACAATAATTAATAATTATTAATTCACAACAACAAACAACTGTCGACAAATTTATCGAGCTCCGCGGACGTGTGGTGTACTCACCGGTTTTTGTGGTGTCGCGAACCAGAGCTCCGAAAGTCCAGGGTCGATTTCCAGTCGGATTTATGCTTTTTCTATATTTTCTTGGGTCTGCGTATTTGTGGTACCTCCGTTGTTTCTGATTCCATAACACAAGTGCATTAGGTTGTCTATTAACAAGGTCAAAACATTTATCAAAGAATATCTGTACAAAGAACGTTATAACAAGATAAATTAATATGTTAATATTTGTAAACCATCGTAATGAGTTGCGCTCGTATACATTTTCCAATTAAATTAATGTTCAATTTTGTATTTCCTTTGTTAATTATTTTTTAATTAAGTTAAAGGTTTATTATGAAGGTTTCGTAATAATTCTTTAATGTAATAGGCCTGTCATGTGCCATAAGGAAGAGTCAACTCTTATTGACATACATGATTAAAGTTAAATCGCTTGCACTTTATACGCTGCTGCCTGTCACGGTCTGCTGATTATCTCTTAGTCGCCTCTTAGGAGAACCTAAAGGGATAATATATTTGTCGGCGTAGGGTAGGTCACATGAGGCAAAATGTTAAATCCGTCTTGAGCCATATCAGAAAACTGATCTAAATGGGTGGAAACGCAGTAAGTTCGATACAGGAAGATGACCGATCACACTGCCGTCCGTTTCGAAAGTGAAGCCCCGAGAATATTCTGAAGACACTTTATATCAGAAGTCAAATGACGTTGACAACACATAGTAGTCAAATCCGCTCGGTCACTTCCCGTATCGACCCCACTCAAGCGCACCACTTGACGTTTCCGAAGACTTTTAACAGATGGCCAAATTTTGTAACCAAAATTGTTGCCTTATCTTGATTCTGCGACATATTCTTAAGCTAATACCACCACGGCCAAGTTTGACAACCTTCTTGTTTCAAAATGGTTCGTACGTGTTAAGTCACCACCAGGCAGCATATTTTATTATTTCGATAAATAAATAATTCGATAAATTAATAATTATATTTTTGGAATATAATTATCTATTTATCGAAATAAGAATATACATTCCTTTAACGACAGCAATTTTATAATCTGCTATAGATTATAAAATGACTATCATTTCGTAATGACGTTACTCTAACGAGAAGAAACAGGTGAAAGTGGTTTTAATCTTGTGTCGAAAGATATGTTTTAATGTCTAGTATTTTACTTAACGTCTTGAGTTTTTTTTATGAAATGCACAGTTTCTGTGGATCACATAAAGACAGCCGCGGGCACAAGCTAGTAAAAACAAAGGGATAAAACATTTTTGCTAAACTGTAGCAATGTATTTTGACATTTCGTTCACTTTCGGTCACTCCTTTGTTATTCACTGTTTTCCGCGGACAGCATCTTATGTACTATGATACCTATTTTATCAAGCCGAATTAAAGTCCCTTTACATCATTTCGTTTATTAATTGCCAACATTAGCACCGTTTTCTAATAACTTATAAGTATGTTTTATTACATCGTCTTCCATTTTCCCAATACGTATATTACAACTAAGCCAATAGACAGCCAAAAAAGAATCAGACAATTAAGTCCTTTTAACTCACTTATCGTTCTGAATAGACGAAACTAGTAGTGAGCTTCATTCGAATCGTTACAGGTTCGAATCGCGCTAATCGCGCGCATTTGTGTGAATGTTTGTGAATACGATTGTTTTTACTCGAGTCATGGTTGTATTTATAAATATTTACCATGTAAATATATATGTATGTAAGAATTATATAATATTCGCTTGGACACAAACACGGCGATGGACTCACCGAATATTATCACTAAATAAGCCCAAAGTAGTCTTCCGTGATGTTAGTGAAGAAGAAAAGTTCTCGAGTTGCAGTCGTTCTGGCAAGCGCAGTGTTGGACGTCCCCTCACAAGATGGAGTGACGATCTGCACAACATTGCGGAAAATCGATGGATGCAGGTGGCTCGGGATCGTTCTCTATGGAAATCTTTGGGGGAGGGCTATGTTCAGCTGTGGACTGTTGATAGGCTAGTTAATTGACTCCATTACTTCGCAACCCTCCGCATGCAAAGATAAAAAGGTATATGTTACCTGGTCCGAAGAGAAGAAGAGCACCACCCTCCCTCCCACAGATGCGTGCACTAATTCCACTACATGCACCACTACCACCACTACACTCAAACCAGGTAACATATACCACCACCGAAAACGCACACCTTTGGTGCGTCTGCGTCTAGACTCTGAGTAGAATCCAGAGTACACTCTGGACCACCTGCCTTGATCCGTCCGAAAATGGAACCCGGGTCTTCAATTGACGAAACGCTTTAAAAGTAAAAAGTACCAAACAACTGAGGAAGTGATTACACGTACAAAACTATTATAAAGAGATGCTCGAATTTTCATTTAATGGAGTTACATAGTCCGACATTTTAACAACTAGGGACCCATCGCATCAATTATAACTAAAATATGATCTCAACAGTTCAACCAATTTAATCATTTCATAACTTCGACCCAAATCAGAAACTCCACTGAATCTGCATAATAAGATCCTGTGCATTTGCCAAATAAATATCTACTCTTTGCCTTGTGACGTTAGCTTTATTTTCGGTTTAATAGATTTAATAAAATTACGCTTACGTTAGGTAGCTGTAAGATTTATTTCACTAATAATTTGATAATGTCTGTATCACTTGCTGTTCGTGCTCAAAGTGGTGTAGAATGATTTGATGACAACGTATTTCTCTCGCAATGTACTGCTGGCGCTTCGTCGCATGAGTACTAGTATTAATTGCCCACTGTTACTAATTAAAAAAAAAACTATGTGCCGTATTTTCACTGTTACAAATAGTTTTTATATCGGATGACATCAATATAATAAAAGAATTTAAAAAACAAGAAACAAAAAACAAAAAAACTCAGTTGAGTAAATACATACATATTAAGGGAAACATTATATATATGGCTCTGATCCCAAAAGTAAGTAGCTAAGGCGCTTGTTTTATGGAATCAGAAACGTCGAAGCTACCATAAGCACCCAGATCCGAGGCCACATGGAAAACATGGTTTTCTACAGTGACCCGTCCGGGAATCATGACCGGGACCAAGGAAGTGGTGACACCTTCAGATTGGTGTATACTCCACTCGTATTTATAATCATCCACAACATCCTTACATTTATGGCTGGAAAACTCGGGAAGTAGTAGGTGGATAAACCAAATCGTGGTGTCAATAGCTCTGAGAGCCCAGGTACAATTCCTGGATGGGACAATGTTGAAATACACTTTTTCTACATTATCTCGAGTCTACGTGTTTGTGTGAACATTCGTTGTTTCTGATTCCATAACACAAGTGCTTTATTTAGCTACTTACTTAGGGATAAGAGCAATATAGAGCAATATAAGAGGACGAAATGTGGTTTCATTAGAAGTGTCACGATAGCCGAGTAGTTGGGTTGTCGGAATTTCGTGTCTTGAAACCCGAATTCGATCCCCAGGTGGCAGGCTCGTACCAATGGGTTAAAAACTTATGTACGAATTAAATATAAAAGTATAAAATTAAAATGAACGAATTAAAAAGAATAGAAAAGTTTATTTATTAGTTTCATCAAAGTCACCATATTGCCTCAAAACAAAGGAGTTTATTTTTAGATATTTTTTTATTATTATTTAACAAAATTGATAATGGACCAGCCATAAAGATCTAGAATATAATGGCTTTCCAGTAGCAATCATCAGTATAGTTCGATTCTCCACAAGATAAACCGATAAATAATAATGTAGGAATTTGATTCTTTAAACTAGATTAGACAAAACAATGAATTGAATATGCAAGGTTTCCAGTACTGCGGTTTTCAATCCGCTCACTAAGCTCGGCGATTATTACATGTACTCCTTAATGGCAACGCCTTTTTCCTGTAGTGGTTTTGATATGCCGTTAAGTAAGTTAAGTTAACGAGGTAGTGCCTAACACAGCGATGGTAAATTAATATCGAGTTATCGATATTCGATAGTTTATGTATCGATATCGTTATTATAATTGGACCTGGACAGTGCCTACATGCTGTCGGGACTTAATGGATTACATGCAAACACATCGATCATTCTTTTTCAAACACATATTGTTTGCAAATGTAATGGCTTAGTAATATGAAATATCAAAATTTGCTTTTTTTTTCAAACACTTTATCTAAATCTCTATTGTTACAGTTAAGACGAGGTCGTAACGCTATTTTGAAAGTACAATATTTGCGCAATATAAAATAAATAAAAATAATAAATAATAAATAAATATCTTCACGCAATTCCCAGTATTGGGATAGTCATTTACTGATACAGGTCTAGACAGAGGTCTCGTCTAGACAATTAAGTCCCTTAGACCCAACTTCCACCGAAGATATTTTCGAGTTAACGTTTCAGGTGGTGAGCCCGTCGCCGTCTTAATGTTCATGCCAACGATAAAAATCGTACAAAAGTGTTTGAAAAACCCGTTGGTACAAGCCTGCCATCTGGGGATCGAGTTCGGGTCTCTTGACTGGAAATTCCAACCACCCAACCACTCGCCTATCGTGACACATAATATAGAATCTGAATATAATATAACCGCTCGATAAAAACCTTTTATGAAAATTGATTAAAGACGTCAACATTTACTTTTTATTTTTTATTAATATTACTATAAAAGATTGGAGCGAAAGCTAGGTCGTGATAAAATAAAATCTTCATAATTAATGACGATAGCCAAGTGGTTGGGTGTTCTGAATTTCGAGACAAGAGACCCGAGTTCGATCCCCAGATAGCATGCTCGTATTAATGGGTTTTTCAAAAACTTTGTACGAATTACTTCGTTGGCTTGGACTTGAAGACGGCGACGGGCTCACCACCTGTCACCTTGTCCCGAAAATATCTTCGGTGCAAGGTGGGTCGAAGGGACTTATTTGTCTAGACTAGACCTCTGTCTACTACTGTATTTGGAATTGCGTGGAGATATTTTAAATACATTTTTTTTTTTTGGTAAAGAAATCAATGATTTAGAGTCGGCTATTTTGAGAACAAATCAAAAATAATATTACAGTAGTTTTTCCGTACGATTTCTTTCATATCCCGGAATAAAAAGTAGTCTAGCCCTTCTCGATCTTTCAGAATTAAAAATGAAAATCTGGTAAATAAAATCAGACTCCTGACCTCTCCTACAGAAACCATGTATAAATAATGGCAATTTTGCCCTCCGTAGAAACTTATAAATTTATTTATTCGTGCCTTCCCAATACTTCAATATTTCCAATATTTCATAATAGTAATGTTTTTTTTTGGGAATTGTTTTTTGAACAAACTACAAAACCTTCTTCTTCAACTGCTAAACATTGGCTTCCTCCAAAGATTTCCACAGAGAACAGTCTCCAACTTTCATTGACTTCCCGCAACATATTGCACGTCGTCACTCCATCCCGTGGGGGATCGTTCTACACTGCATTTTTCTATACGAAGTTGCCACTAGAGAACCTTTTTTCCCCTTCTACAAATTCTATCTTAATCTGATTTATATTTTTGTGATTGGTAGATCGATTTATATAAATTAAATTATATGCGTGGAGCCCTTTGTTTAAAATAAAAATGTCTCAAATTTCGCAATAAACTCGACTTTAACATTGCTTTGGTGGTTTAGGAGATTAACGCCGTAGTTACATATATGTGTGACTATCTCTTTTAATGCGGATAGCCGACACGCAGCTATGAGATTCATTATTTTCAACACATAAAAACGGTGTGAGTTGAGTAGAAAAATTAAGTAGTAGAGAGTAACGAGTGAAAAAACTAGCTAAATAAAGATGCAAATAAAAACTATCATAGATTATCATTTATTTATGTTTCGAAATGTGTGTGAATATAATTACGATTCTGAATCAGCCATAATATACTTAAAAAAAATGTGAGCCGTCATGGGACGCCTGTAATATGCATAAAAGATAATATTATTACAGGAATGAAAAAATGAAGTACTAACAAAATACTAAAGAAAAAAAGAAGTATTACGAATTTCTTACAGAAAATGGTAACTTTATTTAATAAACATTTATTTACATTTGATATAAAAATTCGATATTAATATCAAGTGGCCACAATTTAAATATTTGCTCTCTCTCTCTCTGTGACTTCAGTTATAGTTATATTCGATGTTTCCTCTGCCGGTATTACTGTGACGATTGGTCGATGATAACTAAACTACGTTACAAAAGTCCCCTAGTAGTAAAGTCCCGTTGTTCCGAAAATATCTTCGGTGGAAGGTGGGTCATAGGGACTTAATTGTCTAGACTTGACCTCTGTCTACCCCTGTATTGGGAATTGCGTAAAGGTATTTATATATTTATTTAATACGTTACAAAAGTATTGGATGAAACATTATCAAGATATCTCACAATTACAGCATCTATAGTTGTTCCATATTTGGTAGTAGATTCTTTTGGATTGTTGTTGATTTGCAATTGAAATTCTTTTTGAAGAAATGTCATTAATGGCAGTGATTCAGCTCTTGCAAATTTACATTAAAATCTCCAGCTAATTTTAATGGTAGTTTATGTTTATTCGTTTTAAAAATTATTGAACATTTTTGACTATAAGGAAATGACCTTTCATGTAAAAATGAAAAATAATATAATTTACATAGTCACTAATATGAATAATATGAATATAATTAATTAAATATAAAACAGGGATTTCAGTGTTTAATTATAAACCTTAGTTTTCAGGTAATAGGGTGTAAATTAGTATACCTTTGTATAGCGTGGCGCCCCGTCGCCACGGCATGCGTCGCCACGCCAGAAATCGGTTTTACGTGCGGCTATAGATGTTTCACATCAAAAACAAGACAACCTTGACAACCATGCTGAGATAAGTCTGTAATGAGAAAGACGAAAAAAGATTTTTATTATTTACTTAAAATTTCCAATGTTAGTACGTTAAGCAAAAAGTAATAAGTAGCAGAAAAAAATTATGATAAACCAAGCGAACTAGAAATCAGCCTAATGTTAGTAGTAACCGTGTTGTTACTATTGCAAGCTGATTTTCTGTCGGCAGCATATTATCTCACAAGCAGCTATTGGACAAAATCTGATATTTTTTACTCATATAAAAAACATAAGTAATATACAATAACAACATCAGAAAATTAACAGACTACGCTATTTATAACAAATATGTTTTTTAAAAGCCCTTAATTACGTAATGCGTATTCCCAACATTATGTTAAATTGCTACTCTAATGTATAGAATCTGTTGAGAATAAACTATTTAAAGAGTTCGAATGACTCGCTACAATGGAAGTGATAAATCATACGTTTACAATACGTACTTTACGTACTTTAGTTAATATTTGTTGTGTGCTCTGGCACACAACAAACATTAACTAAAGTACGCGGAATGAAATGGAGGTGATTCAACAACTTTTTGTCGTTGCAAATTTTATCTATTCATCCAGAGCTATGTTAACAAAGAAAGTTGAGAACAATATTTAACTTATTATTAGAAGGAATTATGAAATGCAATGGGAAAATGGAGATGAAAATGGACGTACAGTCGACGATGAGTTCACCATCTGTCACGATGTCCCAAGAAACGTATTCCGTGAAAGATGGGTCGAATGGGCGACTTAACTGTCTAGACCTCTGTCTATGCCTGAATTGGAAATGGTTGAAAGATTATTTTTAACAATGATAATATATTTGTTTTGGTCAAAACATGAAATAAAAACTATAAATAACAACATATGTAGATAGCGATAACGTTACATACATTGCTCTGATCCCGAAGCTTTGATGACTTCCTTGGACGAATGGCGTTACCACGAGTTTTCAAGGTGTCGTCGCCATCTCGAGGTCCCGGGTTCGATTTCCGGTCGGGTAGGTAGACACGTTTTAGTTACTTTGTTATAAAACACTTTTTCTACATTTTCTCGGATCTGGGTGTTTGTGGTGCCTTCGTTGTTTCAGATTCCCATACCTTAAGTACTTTAGCATCGCACATTGGGATCGGAGCAATGTATGTGATCTTGTGCCTATCTAAATTTTTATTTATTAATATTTAAAAAGCACTTCGGAACCACACGGAATTGGAAACAATGAACATACCTTAATCATCCAGACCAGAGACTCCGGGAATCGAATTTGGGTGAGATGGCGACATCATAAAACACTACAAGAGTTATATATATAAAGCGCCTTTGCTCTGGCTTTAACCATATTCATAACTACATACATAGATAGGGACGTGCTAAACCACTTGTTATATGGAATGAAAAACAACGAAGTTACTACAAATACCCAGACCTGAGAAAATGTAGAAAAATTGTTGTCTACATAGACCCGACCGAGAATGTAACCCGGGACTTTGAAAACCGGTATGTACACCACTCTTCCACGAAGGTAGTTACATATATTACTGAGCATTCGTGATATATTTTATTTCTTCTATCTTCACGAAATTCCTAATACAGGGGAAGACAGAGGTCTAGTCTATACAATTAAGTCCCTTCGACCCACCTTCCACCGAAGATATTTTCGGGACGACATGACAGGTGGTCAGCCCGTCGCCGTCTTTATATCCAAGCCAACGATGAAATTCGTACATAAGTTTTTGAAAAAACCCATTGGTAAGAGCCTGCCACCTGGGGACCGAACTCGGATCTCTTGACTCGAAATTCCGACCACCCAACCACTCGGCTATCGTGAATCGTGCTTTTAAAAAATTTAATACTTCTTCTTAATACAACACAAGGCGCTAATAAGTGCTTCCACAATGTTGTTAATTATGTCTTTTAACAGTGGTAGAGCCACCCATCAGCTTTTGTTGTTGCATGAATAGGCCGGCTCGACCGTGGAAGTACGAGGACCTCACAGAATACCAGCGTCAAGCAGATATCCTCTCAGGCGGATACCTCTTATCTTTCTTACCCGGGGTACAAGCTAGAATATTCTTTTGTGCCTCGGGCTGGAGTTTGTGTGTACATCAGAGAGGATATATGTTCTCAACGCCTCGGCAGTATTGAAGGTAGGGACCTGTCCACCCTTTGGCTACGCATAGACAGCGATGACAACCCTCGCGTCTATGGGTGCCTCTATAGGTCCCACAGTAGTATACCGAAACTGACCGACTCATCAACCACATCCAAATGGCTGCAGATTCCGTGCTACAGCAGATTCCATCCGCAGAGATCGTGGTACTCGGCGACTTCAACGCCCACCACGCCGAATGGCTACGATCTCGAACCACTGATCATGCGGGGAGATCTGTTTTTGACTTTGCCTTAGCATACGATCTGACACAACTGGTTACTTCGCCAACGCGGGTTCCGGATGTCGAAGATCATACACCTTCCTTGCTAGATCTTCTGCTGACCTCTCATCCGGGCGGCTCCGTTGATGCCCCTTTGGGTGCCTGATCCGGAGTAAAGTGCCCATCATGTGCCCATTACGGTCGCGATACGCAGGCCAACATCGTGTGTGGCACTACAGGTCGGCGGATTGGGAAGGGATGCGGTATTTCTTTGCCTTCTACCCATGGAGGCAGATTTGCTTCTCGCTAGAAAGTCCCGACGCCGTTGCTACTTCCGTCGCCAATGTGATGCTCCAAGGAATTGAACTCTTCGTTCCTTCCTCTGTGGTGCCCATCGGTGGGAGATCAAAGCCTTGGATTTGTGGCACCTGCAGAATGGCATCTCATCAAAAAAGAAAGCCGATGACAGGGGGAACTCAACACTCCTCTTCCAGGACATCCAGAAGTCGAGTGGGCCCGATGGTGTCCCCCCTATTGTGCTGAGGATGTGTGCTCCAGAATTGGCACCGGTTCTAACGTGTCTTTTTCGGTACTCCTACTCTAAAGGCGTCGTCCCGATGACATAGAAGACACCTTTGGTGCACCCGAACCCTAAGAAAGGCGACCGCTCAGATCCAGCTAACGGCAGACCGATCGCCATCACTTCCTTGTTTTCCAAAATAATGGAGTCCATTAGAAACTGCCAGCTCTTGAGGTACTTAGAGGAGCACCAGTTGATCAGTGACCGCCAGTACGGCTTCCGTCGGGGTCGCTCGGCTGGTGATCGTCTTGTGTACCTCACTCATCTATGGGCGGACGCAATAGAGAGCAAGGGTGAGGCCCTGGCAGTTAGTTTGGATATAACGAAAGCCTTTGATCGGGTATGGCACAAAGCGTTCTCTCAAAGCTTCCGTCATATGGGCTTCCCGAAAAATTTTGCAATTGGGTCACTAGTTTTCTCACAGACCGGAGCATCAAGGTCGTAGTTGACGGTGCATGCTCGGACTCCAAGTCTGTGAACGCTGGTGTGTGCTATAGTCAACCCTGTTTCTTCTGCATATCAATGATTTGTTACAAATTAGTAACATTCATTGCTAAGCAGATGACAGCACTGGTGATGCCTTTTATACCGGCCGTGCCAATATTTCTCGGGAACACGTCGATGAGTACGGGAACAAACTTTTGTCTGAAGTCGAGATTTTGTTGGATAAAATCTTGGACTTGGGGCGACTAAATTTAGTCCAGTTCAACCTTAAAAAGACACAAGAAACCCTTCGTCGTATCACCTCGTTTTGAGAGCACTCCCTAGTTGCCTCAGCCAGCATAGGAATCCTTGGCTTCGACATATCGAGTAACGTTTAGTTTTGCGGTCATTTGGAAGGGAAGGCCAAATTGGCCTCTAAAAAGCTTGGCATGCTCAGTAGAGCGCGACAGTGTTTCATGCCTGCCCACCGCTTGCAACTTTATAAGGCGCAGGTTCGGCCGCACATGAAGTACAGTTCTCATCTCTGTGCGGGAGCACCCCAGTGTCAGCTCCTTCCATTTGATCGTATCCAAAGAAGAGCGGCTCGAATTTTCGACGACCATACTCTATCCGATCGGCGAGATCCCCTGGCTTTGCGAAGAGATGCATCGAGAAAATGCAAAGAGATTGCATCTCTTTGCATTTTCTATAAAATCTACTACGGGGAGTGCTCCGAGGAATTGTTCGGATTAATCCAAGCCGCTGAATTTCACCATCATACCTTACGGCATAACCAAATATTTCATCAACACCAAGTTGATGCTTGGCATTCTACCACAGTGCCTTTTTTAGCGGATTTTTCTGCCACGCACTTGCACTTTGTGGAATGAGCTGCCGTCAGCGGTTTTTCCGGACCGATACGGCTAAGGAACCTTCAAGAAAAAAGCCTTTACCTTTCTTAAAGGCCGGCTACGCATCCGCTATTCCTCCGGTATTGCAGATGTTCATGGGCGGGGGCAATCACTTACTATCACGTATGCCACCTGCTCATTTGCTTCCTACTATGCTTTCCGTGTAGGAAAATATTTAACCCCTCTCTAGTATAGGAAAAGTCCATTGTAGGGGAGTATTTATGGAATAGCATTTCTGAAGTAGACAAACAACAAACTATCTTAACTACCTCCATGTTCTCCGCTGTTAGTTCAGAGATCTTTATTGAGTCTTGCGAGAGCGATGTGATGTAGTATTGTGCATTGTTACAATTTCACTAAATATTTTTTTTTTGTTAGAATTTTAGATAGTCACTTAAAACGGAAAAGTATTATCAAAGTTATCATCTGTAATAGTCATATAAAAGTAACGATGGCCGAGTGGTCGGAATTTCACGTCAAGAGACCCGAGTTCGATCCCCAGGTGGCAGACTCGTACCAATGAGTTTTTCAAAAACTTTTTTAAGTACGAATTATATCGTTGGCTTGGAAGTTTGGTAAAAGTCGGCGACGGTCTCTCCATCTGTCACGTTGTCCTGAAAATATCTTCGTTGGAAAGTGGGACGAAGGGACTTAATTCTCTAGACTAGACCTCTTTCTACTCTTGTATTGGGAATTGCATGAATATTAAATTTTAACTTTTATTTTTTTATCTCTAATAGGTGTCTTTCATGGCACTGTGCAATATTATTCTAAGTCTATTCACTATGTCATTTACAATACACTAGTTGAAACCCATCTGGATACTTAATAAATACATTTATAGAATAATTTTGTTTCAGAATAATTAACACATTCTCCTTCTCCTTCTTTACAGTCTATCAAGAGTAAACTGATGAACAAAGGCCACCCCTAAAATACGCCAAAAAGAACGGTCCTCCGTCGCTCTCTCTCTCTCTCTCTCTCTCTCTCTCTCTCTCTCACTCTCTGTATTCGTGGACTCCCCGCAACATTTTGCAGGTCGTCTCTCAATCTCGTAGGGGGTCGTCCTTCACTGCATTTTCCTAAACGAGGGTGCCTATACGAGAATACAAAATCCCCAAATATCTGACGCAACGTTGGATGTAGTTACGACATGCCTGCCCTGAAGCTTTGCGCCACAGTCCATTTCACGAAGCTTAACTTGCAACTCAGGTAATAGGATTTCAAGATATCGAAATTTTGTAATGATTGATTGGCACTTTCTTTAAATTCAATTCTGAAAATTCGTATACATTCAAAACATCAAGGTATTTCTCTTCAGGTGGGGGTCGGAGAAAAGGACTATTTACCAAATCAAGCATCCAAGAATCCAAGAATTATTTAAAAGAAGCTTATTTTATAAAGAAATAAATAAGAGGAAAAAATAAAATTAAGGGTGCCACAAACACGCAGACCCGAGAAAATGTAGAAAAAGTGATTTTCTACTAATAATCAATCAATAATAATTTTGTACAATAAATATTAAAAAGTTCAATGGCTCGACAATATTTTTGTAAGTTACTTTTCATAATTGCTACTTCTCCAAAGCTCTTTGAAGCTTTTTGAAGCAATAAAACTGAAGAAGTAACAAACAAAAAAGTCAGTTGTGCCACAATTTTTTGATTATAAACGAAATGTAATTTCGCTTAAAAGCTTTCGCGTAATATGAATTTATGAAAAAAATGCTTCTATTCGTAAAGATGATTTGATGCTACGTATAGGCTTTTACTTAAATCATTTAAACAAACTTAAATAAATAAATATCTTCACGTATTTCCCTATACAGGGGTAGTCAGAAGTATATGCAAATTGTCTTTTCTTCTTTATGTTAGTTTTGTTATGTAGATCGAACATATCACTGGAGTTTAATTTATGGCAATATGACAAGTGGTGAGCCTGTCACCGGTTTGTCTCCAAACCAATGATACAAATCAAACATATGTTTTGGAAAACCTCATTGGGTCGAAACTACCTCCTGTGGATCGAACTTGAGTCTCTTGACCGATCACCCAGATACTCGATTATAGGCCTCTTTTTATTGGCTTTTAACAAATAATAAGTTAAATTCTGCAAATGTTTATTTTACCTAGTTAGAATTCAGATTCCTGACTCTGATCCCATAAAATGAGATCGGTTGGTACTATGCTTATGTCGATACCGCATAAATGCATATGCAGATCATATAAAACTTCTGCATAAATATGCTTGAAAAAAAATCAATAAAATTGCGTATTAAAAATTAGTTGGCGTTATCTTATTGATAATTCCTGACTGAAAAGTCAGGTGTGTCAAATTGTCACTTGCAAAAGGGATAATAAATGGCGCCGAGGCCAAAACAAGGCATAAGTAAAGAAAAGAGAATAAAGATTTCATATTTCGACTGATGCGGATAAGACTTGGTGGCTCGGAGGTAAGACCGTTGCCACGGATCGGCAGGGGTCACAGGTTAGAATCCCGCCCATGTCAGTTGAAGTTTTAAAAACATTTTTTGTCTTTAATGTTATTTAATTTGTTTGATAAATATCATAGAAATCTCTCTCTTTCATTTCAAATAAGTAAATTGGAGATTGATTACCAAAGAAAAGCTTGCTTTACATTTCAAAATATATAAGACTATTCGAATCTCAAAATTACTGGCCGCATAGTCAGAGCTTTTCACAAACCGGCGAAAATGACCAAGGAACTGGCTTTTTCGACTTGTCGGAACATCTCTTCTGTATACATTTCATTATTATACTGACTCTATTCAAAAGTACACTTCGAAATTTAATAAAGTAAACATATGTAATGATTATTTATAATAAACTACAGTGATAGAAAATAAGATCCAACAGCTTAGTTGTTAGTATCCCTACCTTCAAAACTGAAAATGTTGTGGCTTCAAATCAACTGCAGACAAATAGAGGTCAAATAATTAAAAATGAACCGAATGGTAACGGCGTAAGAATATATCACCACCTTTCTTCCCATGGGTGTTGTAAGAGGCGACTAATGGAAAAGCCTTGAAAATTTGACTACCTAGAGATGGAGGTGTTCTCAAAATTACCAGAATAGAATTCAGCAGACCGTTGACGGACAGCAGCGTCTATGGTGCGAGTTATCCGGTACTGCGATGGCCAAGCGTGGCGATTATGGCAAACCCTTCTGTCTATGAGGCCTATTTTCTGTAGTGGACTTCACAGGCCGTTATGATGGTGATGTCGTATAGTACGCTGTGTACAAGTATTATTTATATTCTAGTATAGGTTTTGAGACATACGGTGTGATAAAAAGGGACAAGTGCAGAGCTTCTCTCATTTCCCAGCACAGTCCCTCTCTTTAAGTATTCCATATTCAAATTGACATAAAATTTTACTCATTGGTGCCTACCACCTACGGATCGAACTCGGGTCTCTTGACTGGAATTCTAACAAGTGCAGGCTATACACATTTCCCTATACATGGGAAGGAATATTTTGACAATTTAGTCCTTCGAACCGCGTGTCATCAATTTAACAAGAATTTATATATTGGACAACCTGACAGGTGGTGAGCTCCTCGACATCTTGGTGTTCAAGGCGATCGATATTAATCATACTTTTGTTTTGGAAAAACTCATTGGTATACGCCTACCTCCTCGGTATCAAACTCGGGTCTTTTCACTCAAATCCCGGTCACCCAACCACGCGGCTATCGTGACTGTAAATTATTTTCATAGTTTTCTACTATTGAATTCAAGGCATGTAGTTCTCATAGTTGAAAGGTTTGAAAGTTCGGCCTCCAGATAAACTGAAACGCTACATTTACAGAAAAAAAAAGCTACGCAAAAAAGAAATGTATAACCATAAACAATAGAATTTATTAGCAGTAAACAAACATTGCGCCAGTCATCCGGCGATCCTACGGACATCGATAAAAGATAACAGTACCAAATACATCGATTCCAGTGCGAAAGAAGAAATATTAGAGTGAAACGACATTTGTCTGGGGGTTTTATGTGATCGATTTCGCTGAAAGGATAAATTGATCGGAATGGTCGATTCTATTGCGGGATTATTTCGGCAACACTAATATAACATAAAAACGTAACGTCACTAATGTAATTTAGCGATATATAACTTTAACTTAATAATTTAATTAAAATCACGATAGCCTAGTGGTTCTTTCTTTCTTTACAGCCTATCAAAGGTCCATTGCTGAACATAGGCCTTCCCCAAAGATTTCCATAGAGAACGATCCTGAGCCACCTGCATCCATCGACTTCCCCCAATGTGCACAACATTAGGTCTAGGTCTAAGTCGTCACCCCATCTTGTGGGGGGGACGACCAATACTGCGCTTGCCAGAACGAGGCTATAACTCAAAAACTTTTCTTCCTCAACGGTTGTCAGTTCTACGAACTATGTGGCCGGCCCATTGCCACTTCGGCGTGTTAATCCTCATGGCTATGTCAGTTACCCTAGTTCTGCTGCGGATATCATCGTTGCGGATTCTGTCACGCAGAGAAACACCCAAAATAGCCCTCTCCATAGCCCGCTGAGCAACTTTAACCTTTCTCATCCGGCAGCGTGTTGCACTGGATGTATACTTTGCTTTTAAGGTTTTGAGGTATACTTGACGAGAAGATATTTCCAATTATAATAATTTCCCAAACGCTGCCCAACCGAGTTGGATTTGCCGATTGACCTCTGGATCGAAGTTGGACTTACCTAGTTTGACAATTTATCCCAAATATACGTATTCATCAACAACTTCGAGCGTAGTGTCCCCAAAAATAACCGGCATTGGTCTGACATGGAGGTTAAACATGAACTTAGTCTTTTCCATGTTCATCTTAATATCAACCCGTTGAGAAACACTATTGAGGTCATTGAGCATAGTGCTAAGCTCCTCAAGCGACCCTGTTATCAGAAATATGTTATCGGCAAACCGCAGGTGAGTGATGAATTCGCCATTGATGTTCCAACACAGCGGTGAAGAGTTTCGGGGATATGACGTCTCCCTGTCTTACACCTTTCTGCAATTGGATAGGTTTCGTGCTCTGGTCCTGTACTCGGATACACATCGTAGCCTCATCGTATAAGCATTTCAACACCTTGATATACTTATAGTCTGTCTGATATCGCTGTAGAGCCTATAACACCGCCCAAATTTCGACAGAATCAAAGGCTTTTCCATAGTCCACATACGCCATAGTGGTAGATTGTACTCTTCTGTCTTCTGTAAAATCTGGCGAAGAGTATATATGTGGTCTATGGTATTGAAGCCTTTTCGGAACACGGCTTTTTCGGGAGGCTGGAAGTTGTCAAGTCTCGACGATTCGTAAATACTCTCGAAAACTCACTCTTGAAAACAGTAAGTAGACGCGGCTTAGTAGCGCTATTGGTCTATAGTTCTTCGATAGGCAGTTATCCCCTTTCTTGAAGAACAGGACAACCATGATCCTACTGCAGGCTTTCGGTGTAGCACCTTCTTGGATGACGGAATTGAAGAGCTTCTGAAGGACCACAAGTATCGACCTTTCACCCGCTTTCAGAAGCTCTGCAGTAATTCCATCCTCACTTGGTGCCTTTTTGTTTTTGAGCTGTCTGAGAGCCGTTTAGACTTGTGTCGCCAATCTCACTCGTGTTTGGTTTTAGCGACGATGTGAACAGCTGTCCGTAAAATCTCTCAATCTCACTCAAAATCCCAGTTCTAGTGGAAATAACTGCGCCGCTGTCGGCCTTCAACTTAATAGGTTTTGAATAAGGGCACGAGATGGATGGAGTGCAGACTTCATTAGACGAGATCTCTCAAGCTTAATGTTAAGGTTCCGTGGTCCCCATTACCATTCGGTGATCACTGCCGGCTTTCACCTTAGAGATCACAGAGACATCACTGAACAGCTGTCGCCGAGTCGTCATAATGAAGTCGATCTCATTTTTAATGAAACCATCCGGGCTCATCCAGGTCCACTTTCTGTGGGGCCACTTCTTTAAAAAGGAGTTCATCATAAAGAGTCTCTTCTTCTCCATAAAGTCAGCCAGCTGTTGGCCCCTTGGGTTTCGGAGCCCTACTCCAAAATTTCCTACAATTTTATTTATTTATTTATTCTTAATGCACCTCAATATATATGAAGGAACAAAGGCGGACTTAATGCTAAGAGCATTCTCTGCCAGTCAACCTTAAGGCAGTGGGATAACATTAACCGCCTTCAATGTTATCCCACTGCCTTGTTCCATCATCTTATTATATTTTATTATTGTGTTTGTAAATACAATAAGATGATGGAACTCAATGCAGTAACTCTGTGAATGAAGCCCGAATATTATTTTTGAATGTGAACTTGCTGCAGGTTTGTCGCAACTTTTCAGGCAACACATTCCAAAGACGCGCGGCTTGAACAACAAATGATGAAGAGGAATTGAACAACAAATGATGAAAAAGAATTAATTGACATATAGACTAGACCTCTGTCTACCCCTGTATAGGGAATTGCGAGAAGACATCTATTTATTATAACTTAATAATGTTTGTATAAACAGCACTCTATTCTATGTACTCTATGTATGTACAAACTAAAACGTAGTTTCCTTTTTTGTATGTATGTGTTCATTATATTAGTTCTACGTATATATAATAATTATGCTAAATGTAATATTTATGCAGGTAATGAAAGATGAGAGGAACTTCGTGTTCTTCATCAGGTATCATTAAAAAATAGACTACTGTTTTGTAGTACTTTTAAAATCGTTTCGAATTATATGTAATAAAATGTTTTTTTTGTTTGTATGAGTAGAAAAACTCTTTAAGCACTTTGAAAACAGTCGGATAAAACCTTTAAAAGTTGTTGCTTATCCATGTGAAGAGCTGCACGAAAGTACCGGACTCCGACGGGAAAGTTTAAATGAAGCAATAAACGATAACAACCGTTTTGTTTGCCGCGGTCTGTCTAGTTTACAGCTATCGATGTCGGAAATAAAAAAAAATCTCTTAGAAATTTAAAAAGGGAAATAAGCCTCTTTTTTCTAAATCTAATTGAAATGGAATTTTAAAAGCGAATAATACACCAACGTACGTTCTAAAATCAAAATTTAAAAAACTTTTGTACTTTAACATAAAAAAAGAATTTATAGCACTATATTAGTACCTTAAATATTTAGCTTTACATAAAAAATATACTTTTCTAGTCGAATCAAAAAAATTTTCCCCTTTCACTATGAGGCTTTTAAACTACTTTACGAGTTAATTGTATGTATTTAACATAGTATAAATGTAAAAGTGATTTTTTTTGTATAATATTCTATTTATATTATTCGACGTGTTTAATTACATAAATTTAAAGGTTCTTTTACTTATTGTCTCCATGCATTTTCCCAATACTTTTGTAGATCCAAATGGCGATCCAATGGCATCCAAATCCCTTATAACGATGTTGTCAAAAATTTGGGTATCATTATAGATTCTAGCTTTTCTTGGACTCATCAAATTCATGGAGTCTGTCGTAAAATGTTTGCAGCATTTGGTTCGCTCAGAAGGTAGTACTACTTTTTACCTATTTCCACCAAAATTACGCTCGCTCATTCTCTGCTGCTCCCTGTCCTTGATTATGCTGATATATGTTATCTTGACATCACTGAGGAGCAACTAAATAAACTTGAGCGACTTCAAAATCTATGTATAAGGTTCATATTTGGACTGCGTAAATATGACCATGTATCAGAATATCGCAATAAGCTCAAGTGGCTCCCGATTCGTCTTCGCCGGAATACTCACATTCTTTCTGCTCTTTACTGTATACTATTTAGTATATCAAGTCCACCCTACTTGAAAGAACGTTTTGAATTTCTTTATTCTTCTCATTCCCTTCCTCTACGTTCTATTGAAAACCTCTCCCTCAAACATCCTATGCGTTCCTCTAATTTCTATCATAAATCTTTCACTGCTGTTGCTGTTAAGCTGTGGAACTCTTTACCTCTCTCTATTAAACTGGCTAAAAACATAGAATCCTTTAAAAAACAGGTCAAAGAATACTATCTGTCTCTTTATCTCCTCTTTACGACAATACCTCTTTTCCTTTCATATTTCCCTTTGCCCTAATGATTGCTCACAAAAGATATGTTTTTCTTTTCTTATTACTTTGTATTTATCTATTTCTTGCTTCTAATGTACATCCTACCCGTTAATTATTTTTTTGTAGTAAATTCCTGAGGTTGCCTGGAAGAAATTGCTACATAGCAATAAGGTCGCCTTTTGTTATCCAATTTGTGATACTTATGTTTTGTATTATATTTTGTTTTGTTTTTTTTTCTTTTCTCATTTGGTGTACAATAAAGGATGTTATTATTATTATTAGATCTCTGGTAATAGCCAAGTTTCTTCGACTCTCTTTTTAACGAAGCCTTTTTAGGACAATGTGACAAGTGGTGAGCCTGTCACAATTTTAGAGTCCATTGGATAGATGTATAAATTTTAAACATTCAATAATCGATTTTAATTCAATAATATATTTTAGACATTAATATTCATCATACAAAAGTGTGCTTTTAGCGGGATTCGAACCCGAAACTCTTTGCTTCGAGTACGTGAGATCACAAGTAGCCTATCTATTGAGTCATCTACATTGTAAGAGTAGCAAGTGTAATCTATAAGGAAAGTAGATTTGAAGAAATCAATACCAAGGAACTTTCATTGCACGAAAAAGCAATAAAGCTGATTCGGTTCACGCTTACTTTATCACGGACGTGCAATTTGATACCACCTTAAACTTAAAATGCCTGTAAATTAACAATTGTTAACAAAATTAACAATACTATAAAAAATAAATGGTGTTTTTTGTTAGATTTGGTACTATGATATTAAATGTCTTCTTTTCGTACCTCCTTTAAATATGAAATGAAGAAACAAGAAAATGTACTGCACAAATACAAAAAGCAAGGATCAAAGAGCTCGAACATCTTAAGTGCGTACACACTTTATTATATTTACATATTATATTTAAGCTCGTAACAATGGATTTTTTTGGCTTGGACATAAGGACGGCGACTGTCTCTCCACCTGTCACGTTGTCCCAAAAAATGTCTGTGGAAGTTGGGTCGAAAGGATTTAATTATCTAGACCTCTTACTAGCTAGAGTATCTTGAAGAAATATTTTTTTCTCAACTAGCTGTCGCTAATGATATCCACGGGAAGTAAGAAGGCATTTTCTTTTGCTATTACCATCTGGCATCTAATTATCAAACGACTTTCACAATTTTTTTTTAATCTCTTTCATTATTTTTTCTATGATTTACGTAAAGCGAAATAAAGTTTAATTTTATTCTATTCTATTCCACACCTACTCGCCGACATCGTGACAAGTTTACATTTAATCATAGCGCAGGTAACTGTCTCCACGACGACTTAAGTCACAGTCGGATTGACCTTTATTCGCGTCCATTCCTTTCAATAGGATTTATATAAGTAATTGTGAAAGCATAATTCGTCCTCTATTCGATTAAGTATTCCTAGGCGACGAACAGTCGAGACGAGCTTGCCTGCTTATATTGAATACGTTTCCTATAATGCCCTGATTTCCATTATTATCTTTTCGAGATGTTTACTGACTTGTTAAAAACTCTTACTATAACAGGGTCTCATTACTGTTACAAATGTAAATAACAGTCTATGATTTCAGGCTATTTCTAGCGCCCTTGACATTCCAATTTGAAACAACGTAAATTTCATAAAATATTCATGAGGAATCCTTCAGATAGGCTTCTGTTAATTCGGAACTGCTTTACCTGTCATTATTTCGAAAACCTCGGTGAATTTAGGATTCCCTGTAGAGAGTTAGGCTCCATTGATCTAAGAACTTTTTTTGCCTGAACAAATTTATAGTTCGTGTGAAACACTTAGCATGTGCTCGCTTTAAATGGAACATTTGATTTAAATATACGCAATTATATCACGCTGGACATTGTGGTTATTTTGGTTAGTGAGAAGTTAGAAAATATTTTTTTTAAATCAATATCAAATACTGGATATTGTTATAAGATAATGGAAATTTACAACATCAATAAAGTTTGTTAATTAAATTAATTTCACACAACAATTCAAATTACAATAAAATTTGTATAAACACTTCATACCATTCATGCTACAAACATTTCAAGATTTCATAAAGATTTTAAGATGCAGCAGGGAAACTATTTTCTCAGCAAGGTGTGCCTAATCTTTTATGCGAATAATTCTTTAAACTTTGCTGACTTCATATGTATGTCGTTGGCGAAATGACCTTACTGTATTTCTCCTTTAAACTGTTTTACAAAATCATGTAAAATAACTAATAAACCTACTTTTCAACCGACTCTAAAATATGCAGAGGTTTTCAATTCGGTCGCGTATTTTTCTTTTTGATACTTACAACATAACTACATCACATGTAAACCAAGAATTTCACCTAATTTGTAATGTAGTTTAGCAGTTTGCATCTAGGTTTGCGTATCAGGCGTAAAATTGTTTTTGTCCACTAGTTAGTAGCCTGTTCATATATTATATTCACTCATTATCATCAATAAATATCATATGTTGCAAATAAAATTATTCAAATGGAATGGAAATGAGACCACCAACTTTACCTATAACTGGGTGTTGGGTTATCTGGGTTTATGTCCTCAAAGTATTATCGTATTCCCTTCGTATGATAGCAATGAAATGGGCAAATAGGTATTCAAAATTAAATTGTCACAGCCTTTAAAAATAACACAAAAAAGAATACCCGTAGTTAAACATGTTACTTGTTATTTGAAATTTAATGTTCTAATAAGCATTATTTGAGCAATAAGTATTGTTGCAGAGAAAAGAGAAACAATAACGAAAATTGAAAAAATTACACAAATAGTCGTTATTTTTCTTTATCTCCACGCATTTCCCAACTCTGGGGTAGTCAGAGTTCTAAACAATTTCGTCCTTTCAACCCACATTTCATCGGAGCTCATTTTGAGACTGGAAACCAACGTAACAAATTGTAAAGAATTTTTAAAAAAGTGATTTTACTTACTGTATCTTATCTACTTACTGTTGGGATCATAACAAGCACAGAGAACGTGCGCTTTTCCAATATGATATATTAAAACAGATTATAAACTGTTGTTAAATTTCACTCAAATACGTTACAACGTTCCGCATGAATAACTAACAAACATCCGAATCTTCTCATTTGTAATATTGGTTGGATAAACAGTTTCGTGTTTAACCATAATGAATTTACTAAGTCTGTGACTTCCAAGAGAATTAAAGGCAACAACGACCCAATAACTCAAGAGCCTTATCTGTTTACAATTTTATTTTAATTATTTTCTTTTTGCAAAGCCACGAAAGTCGAGTGGCCCCAGAATATAAATTACGAGTATAACCCGAGTTAAATTCCTTATGTCCTGAAGTATATTTGTACCTTTTTTAAAACTCATTCGACACTTGTCACGTCAAAAATAGACTATTCTTTCGCCTCTAGTGCCTCCTGCATTGGGAAAAAACAGCATTTATTACATAATTAATTATCCTGTCATGTGACATTGCCGTAGACTGGCAATGGCTACCGACTGGTAGCAAAATAACCATCACAAAAAAGTACAACGGCCGGTAAAATCCACTCTAGGGCATAGGTCACGCCATTAAGAAGTTTGCTATAAACGCATACGCATAACATCTGTCTACTCTCTCTCTTTCTCTCTCTATCTCATATTATCTCATCTAAAATACTATTTCGAAAATCAAATATTTTATACTTTTATATTTTATGTAAGTACTTTTTTGTTTTTAAGCAACAAATCATAATATACTACGTATAATTTGAGTCGCCGCGTATTCGTGCTGATAAACTAAGATTTTAAAATTAAAGAAAAATTTAAATGTGCATTAAAAATAAAATAAACATATTGCATTTATAAAATGGTTGAGAAACAAACCTAAGCGTCGGCGGCTCTGAAGGATATTTCTTTTTGTAGCCGGCTAATTGATTCGCAAGGGTCCTAATGAACCTTCTCGCTAAATCTCTTTATTTAATTACCTTTAGCTGTGCGTGTAATTTTTCTTGTATTTTAAAATTCGATCAAAAAAATTATTAAAATATATAAATACTATTTTTCAATCACTTTATGTGTTTACATTAATTCAGAAGAAATTAAAATTAAATTAATAATTTCTAATTGAAATAAATTCTTTTAAATTCTTTTTTTTTTCATGTATTTGCCTACTTGAGGGTAGGCAGAGGTCGGTAAAATTTCATTCTCTCGATTAACTTTTCACTGGATCTTATTTGGGAGAACTTGACAGGTGGAAAGTCAGTATCTGTATTAGTGATGGCAACGGTACAATACTTACGTAGATAAATATTCATGTGCACATAACATCTACGACTCGAGTATATAAATTCTCATTCATACATTCAATGAGAGTATAGAAACTCTCATTGAATGTAAGAAGCCACATAACTCCCCATGGATACGACCCGTAGTAAAGTTGTCTTCGAAGCTAAGAGTTACGGCACGCACGAATCACGCGCGTGACAAACATTTGTGTGATGGATATGAATGTTGGTTTTTGCGTCACATGTTGATGCCTTTGGAGTTCGGTCCCTATCCGATGAATTTTAATATAAACATTACTTACTTAAATAGAATCTAATTTGGATGTTTTGAAAACAGAGCCTTTAATTTTACGAATGTTATAGGTTATTTTAGTTCTGTTCAAGTACGATTATATTACAGCTCCATTATTCAGGCCTCGGGGCTAGTATCATGTTACGTTTGTGAACCGAAATCTGTACACACAGACATGTGTACATGTGAACATATTTTTATACAAGAAGCAAGAATTTATGTTATTACGAACATTCACAAAATTAAATTTCGAGCGCATATTCGTTTTCAAACCGTTCTGATATTTCATGCGATCTTTTGAGCCACAAACGGTTTCCGTTACAGTATCCAATAGAAAAAGGGGCCTAAGGTTTCGTCCGGTTTAAGAGGATTAACGAAAACAAAGTCAGAAATTGAGGCCCTCAGGCTTTGATTTGAAATACTTTGTATTATAAAATACTTTCTATGAAATACGTTCTAAGCCACGATAGCCGAGTGGTAGGGCGGTCGGAATTTTGATTCAAGAGACTCGAGTTCGATCCCCAGGTGGCAGGCTCGTACCAATGGGTTTTTCAAAAGCTTATGTATGAATTACATCGTTGGCTTGGACATAAAGACAGCGACGGGCTCACCACTTGTCACGTTGTCCCGAAAAAGAAGGTGAGTTGAAGGGTCTTAATTGTCCATACTAGATCTCTGTCTACCCCTGTTTTGGGAATTGCGTGAAGATATTTATTTATTAATTATTTTTTATTATTTTAAGCTGGTCTATGTTGCTGGTGTATGACGTCATGATAGCCGAATACTAGGATGAACGGAATTCGAGTCAAGAGTCCCGAGATCGTTCCCCTGGTGGTAGGCACGTGCCACTGAGTTCTTGCAAAAACAAACTTAAGCAGGATTTATACCGTTGACTCGAAGACAACACGAACAGGATGACCAACAGTCACGTCCTAAAAACATCTTCGGTAAAAAGTTCAGACTCACCATCCACCGATGAAATTTATTCTTATTATTTTTGGGACAACGAGACAACTGGCTGGCCTGTCGCCATCCAAACAACATAAATACACCACCCAACCACTAAGCTATCGTGACTATTATTAATAAAAAATATAAATAAATAACAAAAATATTTAAAAAACCAACAAAGACTAGTAGACTAGAATAAAAAGGCACAATATAATTATTCAATTAATAATATTACAAAATGAACAGATCTTGTTTAATTAAATTTATGACTTGCTATCCCGCGGAGACCTGTAATGTATGTAATTACAAAATTTGTAATTTGACATTTAGTTTTTCAAGTACAAAAATTATAGCTGAGATATTATATTTTGATTAAAATAATAGAAACGAAACCTGCGTGGTGGATTGATCGGAATTTGAATCAGAAGCCCCTGTAGAAAGTCTCATACCGATAAGTAATTTCTAAACTTTTGTATTATTTTTAACGTTACTTTGTTGTGAAGGTGAGATACTAACGTACCACTTATGCTTCTAAATATGTCCCGGTGTAATTTCTCTCTAAAGGACTAAATTGTATTGATATCTGACTAACTGAGCATCTAAAAACCAGAAGTGTGTGATTAGCATAATTACACGTTTAGAATCATCTAAAGATCGTATAGTCTGCGGATGACGACTAACAAACATATAAGCACACAGCTTTCCGGCTCGCGGGCAGGAAGGCGGTCGAGTTCATCATGATCAAGTATAAAATCGAGTCCGTTTCAATATGAACGTAATACTGAAACGGACTCGATTTTCTATCCACTCGATTTGAGGTTCTGCGAAGTGGATGAATTTTTATGATATATTTCTCCTGGATGACGACCTCAGTGAGCGAGTGACACAATCTGATTTTCATGATGACGCCAGTAAATAGAAACACCGATAGGGACAACATAATACATTGCTCTGATTCCAAAGTAAGCAGCTAAAGCACGCGTGTTAAGGTATCGCAAACAACGCAACCACAAACACTCAGACTATGTAGAAAAAATAGAAAATTTTTTTTTCATAAATTTTTTCTTTAATAAATTTCTTTAAAAATTCTGGAACCGGTTAATAGGCAGGCTTTGCACATTTACTAGAATTTTTTGTAGAAGCGGATACGAGTATATACAAGAAGTTACTTACGCCTACTTCTTCTCCGTTAGAGGAACCACATTACAAAAAGTTTATAGATTAGAAAAAATACTAGCGATAAACTAATGCATGTTCTCATTTCGATAAACAAATGAATAGATGTTTTGGAAAAGCAATAACAATAACGGACAAATCACTTACAAAATAATTAGTTTTGTAAATAAATAAATTTATCTTTCTTTTTTCTTTCTTTACAGCCTATCAAAAGTCCACTGCTGAACATAGGCCTCCCCCAAAGATTTCCATAGAGAACGATCCCGAGCCACCTGTATACATTGACTTCCCGCAATGTTGTGCAGGTCGTCACTCCATCTTGTTGGGGGACGTCCAACATTGCGCTTGCCAGAACGAGGCTGCTACTCGAGAATTTTTCTTCCCCAACGGTTGTCCGTTCTACGAGCTATGTGGCCGGCCTATTGCCACTTCAGCGTGCTAATCCTCATGGCTATGTCAGTTACCCTAATTCTGCTGCGGATATCATCGTTGCGGATTCTGTCACGCAGAGAAACATAAAAGTCACTATAGCCGAGTGGTTGCGTGGTCGGAATTTCGAGTCGAGAGACCTGGGTTCGATCCCCAGATGGCTGGCTCGTACCAATGAGTTGTTTAAAAACTTATGTACTAAAATATCGTTGGCCCGGACATAAAGGCAGCGACGGGCTCACCACCTGTCACTTTGTCCCGAAAATATCTTCGGTGGAAGGTGGGTCGAAGGGACTTAATTGTCTAGACTAGACCTCTGTCTACTGAAATTCTGACCACCCAACCACTCGGCTATACAGTGTATATACAGACTGTAATAAAACAAAGTCTATTGTAATAGCTCATCTGACCACAAGAGTTTTTCTAGTCGTTTTTGACCGGTTTTCATGACGGTGCCCGCTTTGAGATCCTTTATTTGAATCCTGAACGCATCAAAGGAAAATGCAGAAAACACTGTTTCTACAATCTCTCGAATCATGTTTGTGGTACCTTCACTGTTGAATCCATACCACAATTGCTTTACCTACTTACTTTGATATAAGACCAATGTATCTGGTGTTGTTCTTATCTCTGTATATTGCACACATACACACAATGGAATTTTCCTTAAACATATCTTCTGCATTTAGAACATTATTTTAAGTTTAAAAATGTGACCGTAATCAAGCAACAACAAAGTGACGGACACCCCGGATTCAATACATTGCCAGGTCTGAGGTCCCGCCTTCAATTATCCGACTGGTTAATGTACAAAACCACTGTTTCTAAATATCCTCGGGTCTGGGTGTTTGTGGTACCTTCGTTGCTTCTGATTTCATAACGAGTGCTTTAGCTACTTACTTTCTTTTTTGGCATCAGAGCAATGTATGTGCAAGGAGGTGTCACTTTCAATGTATGTATTTATTATTTATTTATTTACTTTCGAATGCCACGTTTAAAAAACGCTTTGACATGCACTTCGTCCCAACTCATATTATTTAGAATTTACCTCACCATCTGTCGATAACCGTTACGACATTGAAGGTGCCCATAGGAGAAATGATGATAAGACACTAGTATATGATATATGCATAGTGAAGTATCCGGGGGTGACGCCGTAATCGGTACACTAGACCCGGAATTCGATGACGCTGAGGTCATCAGAATGAAAGAAATTGAATGTGCGATTCGAAGTTAGAAATGTGGTAAGGCTGCGGGACTAGACAGAGTTACTGCTGAAATGATCAAGTATGGTGGGCCTCGCATCTGGGACAGCTTTCATCTGCTGTGCAATTTGTGCTGGTGGACGGGGGATGTCCCGGATGATTAGCGATCAGCAGTATTTGTACCTTTATATAAAGGTAAAGTTTCACAGTTTGACTGCGGGTGTTATCGGGCGATCAGCTTGACCAGTTTAGCAAGTCCTGACTGTTCATATTGTATCTCGACAGCTGTTTACAAAAGCTGAAAGACTGTTGTTTGGGTGTGAAATTGGGTGACATAAAAGTAAATTGTCTACCGTATGCCGATGACGCAGTGCTTATTGCACCGTCAGAGGCAGAACTGCAGGCATCAGTCACGTGTATGAAAGAGGAATGTGAAAGTAAAGGTCTCCGTTTGAATGGTAATAAAACTAAGGTTCTGGTATTTGAAAAGGAGGAAGAAAGAATGAAGTGTGAAATATGGGTAAATAAGGAATGTCTAGAACAGGTGAATGAGATTGTGTACTTAGGCAGTGCTTTTAGCCGGGTTGGAATATCTGATATAGATGTGGACAGGCGTGCCGCTGCCGGAAACAAGATCAACGGTGCCCTGACTGCGTTAGTCCAAAGGCAAGGCGTATTGAAAAATGCACGCCTTGCGATACATAACGCAGTGCTGGTACTGACTTTGTTATATGGCTGCGAAACCTGGATATGCCAGAAGAAGCATAAAAGCAGGTTGAATGCAGTGGCGATGCGATCTCTACGTAAAATGTGCGGCGTTACCTTGGCCGACCGAAAGCGAAACGAAGAGATTCGCAAAATGTTAGGTTCGAAAGATGACCTTGTCACTAAAATGGATAAGGGCGTGCTTCGATGGTTTGGGCACGTTGAGCGAATGAGCGAAGATCGAATGGTGAATAAAATATATAGCGCGCAAGTTAATATTAAAAGGGGTCGAGGTAGGCCGAGACTAACTTCTGAAAACCATGTGAGCAAATTGCTCGAAGACGGGAGGGTCAAGAGTACTCGGATACCTCGACGTGCATGTATGAAGAAAATGATGAATCTGAATGTAGCGAAAGAGGCATGTAAGGATCATGACACTTGGCGATCAGTTCTCTCTGGCTACCCCATCAAGGATAGTGCGTGAAGATAAATAAATAAATAAATATATGCCACAGGTATAACATACTTTTTTATTTAGAAAATTGTCAAATTCTACAATATTTTTATATTGCATAACCCAAAGAAATTTTGTTCGTTTTTCTAAACATACCTTGGATTCCATAGAAATGTAAAAGAGAAGCGAAGCCTTCATCATGTTTCGAACGAATTTGACATATATTTATTTTGATTTGACATAGATTATATATATATATTTATATATATATTTATATATATATATATATATATATATATATATATATATATATATATATATATATATATATATATATATATATATATATATATATATATATATATATATATATATATATATATATATATATATATATATATATGTATATATATATATATATATATATATATATATATATATATATATATATATATATTTATATATATATATATGTATATATATATATGTATATATATATATATATATATATATATACATATATATATATATATTTATATATATATATGTGTGTGTGTGTGTGTGTGTGTGTGTGTGTGTGTGTGTGTGTGTGTGTGTGTGTGTGTGTGTGTGTGTGTGTGTGTGTGTGTGTGTGTGTGTGTGTGTGTGTGTGTGTGTGTGTGTGTGTGTGTGTGTGTGTGTGTGTGTGTGTGTGTGTGTGTGTGTGTGTGTATATATATATATGTATATATATATATGTATATATATATATGTATATATATATATGTATATATATATATGTATATATATATATGTATATATATATATGTATATATATATATGTATATATATATATGTATATATATATATGTATATATATATATATATATATATATGTATATATATATATGTATATATATATATATATATATATATATATTTATATATATATATATATATATATATATATATATATATATATATGTATATATATATATATATATATATATATATATATATATATATATATATATATATGTATATATATATATATATATATATATATATATATATGTATATATATATATATATATATATATATATATATATATATTTATATATATATTTATATATATATATTTATATATATATATATATATATATATATATATATATATATATATATATATATATATTTATATATATATATATATATATATATATTTATATATATATATTTGTGTGATCGCACGCCGCTTCAGGGTGAGCCGTGTATTTGGGTGATCAGAATTTGGGTCAAATTTTTTTAAGTGCCGTTGAATTTTAAGCCCCTTACTGTCTGCGGATTTCGTTAGAGTAACACTAAGAGGAAATCAATTACAAATTCCTACCGATGGCGGAACCCAAATAAAAAAATCGGCTACAATATTATAAATACAATAGATGTTACTAACCCAGACCACACCAAGCCAGGGACGGAGTCTACCACATCTGAAATAAAAGCCTTTAAATAAAATCTTGATGTTTGGCATTCCACCACAGTGCGTTTTTCGCGGAATTTTCTGCCACGCACTTGCACTTTATGGAATGTGCTGCCGTCAGCGGTTTTTCCAGACCGATACGACGTAGTGACCTATAGCAATACTTCCACGCATCTTTCATATTTCTCTGATACCATTTTATTTGAGAATTCAATTCCAAATTATGTAAATGTAGTTTTAATGTGCCCTTTAGTTCGATGGTTTTTTATTATCAGCAAGTATAAGCGCTAAAATATAAACACATTTTCTAAAAAAATCGATCTCATTATATACATATTAATACATACTCATACTTAAGCTTCATTGATTGTGACAAAAATCATTAATAAAATCACAACCGTACTAAGAATAAAAAAATTAATGATACGAAACTTTATGAGTAAACATTATCTATAAAAAAAATATCTTCACGGAATTCCCAATATAGGGGTAAACAGAGGTCTAGTCTAGACAATTTAGTCTCTTTGACCCTTAACCGAAGATATTATCGGAAACACGTGGCAGGTGGTGAGCCCGTCGCCGTATTTATGTCCAAGCCAACGATATAATTCGAACATAAGTTTTTGAAAAACCCATTGGTACGACCTGCCACCTGCTACCTGGGGATCGAACTCATGTCTCGTGACTCAAAATTCCAATCGTGCAACCATTCAGCTATCGTGACTATTGTTAACTATTATCTATGATAAACGCAATCTGGATTCTAATACAGAATGAGCCTTTACTAATTAGCAGAAGCGAAGATTTATAGTTAATTGCAAATCAAAACTAAAAAACTTGAATACATTATTTCTCTTTTATTTAATAACAAATGAGACCAGCATAACTTATATGCTTTAAAATCAAAAATTGCGGTATTAATTTGAATACGTTTAATAAAACTATTTATTTATTTATAATTTAATTATTGCACACCATAAGAAAGAAAACATTAACAATAAAACACACATGTTATTGTAGTGAGCAATGGGTCTTCTTGCTGACAGCAATGTCCTCCAGAAAACTGATCTCTATATTAATAACTTTTACATTATAGATTGAATTTGGACGCTTCCAAATTAAACATTATTCTAAAAAAAAAGAGATAATAAGATTTCCGAATTTGTATTTGGATGGAAATTACAAAGATATTGAGAAGATTTTGTAATTTCCATCCAAATCCAAAAAAAAAGAGAGAAGTTCTAAACATTCCAGTAAATGCTAGCAGTTACTACTGGTAAGACTTTTTATAAACTACATATTTAACTGCGATAGCAGACAGACACACCTTTCCCAATTCTGAGGTAGACAGAGGTCTAGACAATTAATTCCTTACGTACACACGTACTCCGAAAGCATTTCTAGGTGGAGAGCCCGTCGCCATATTTATGTCGAGCCAACGATATAAATCGTAAATAAGTTTTTTAAAAAAAAAAAACGCTTTGGTACGAGCCTACCACCGTGAGATCGAACTCGGGTCTCTTGACTCGAACTTAATAATATATATTTAAAAATAAATATCAGACGACCTCCATTGACGAGTGGTATTCGTATATGCACCGGTTTTCGTGGCGCCGCTATCTTTGAGGTCTCGGGATTGATTACCGGTCGAGTAAATGTAGAAATCCACTTTTTATACATTGTGATATACTATAAACAAAATGCATAAAATAAAAGAATTTGAATTCATTAAGTATGTACCTTTTGGTAATAAATAACTAATAAAAAATAACAAATAAAAATCATTAATAAAATCACAACCGTACAAAGAATAAAAAAAATAATGATACGAAACTTTATGAGTAAACATTATCTATAAAAAAATATCTTCACGCCATTCCCAACACAGGGGTAGACAGAGGTCTAGTCTAGACAATTAAGTCCTTTCGACACAACGTAGGTAAGATATTATGGCACAACATGGTGGTGAGCCCGACGCCGTCTTTTATGTCTAAGCCAATGATATGAATCGTACATAGGTTTTAGAAAAAACCCATTGGTACGAGCCTACCACCCGGGGATCGAAGTCTTTCTCTCGAAGACTCGAAATCCGATCACCCAACCACTCTGCTATCATGACTTCAAATTCGTTATTAAATTAAATTAAAGAGAAATTTAAAAAAATAACCTGAATCCCGCACATGTCAATATGTGTGGGATTCAGGTTATTTTTTTTAATTTTATAAATAGATAAATAATAAATACCTTCACGCAATTCCCAATACAGGGGTAGACAGAGGTCTAGTCTAAACAATTAAGTACCTTTGACCCACCTTCCACCGAAGATATTTTTCGGAACAACGTGACAGGTGGTGAGCCCGTCGCCGTATTTATGTCCAAGCCAACGATGAAATTCGTACATAAGTTTTTGAAAAACTCATTGGTACTGCCTCCTGGGGATCGAACTCGGATCTCTTGACTCGAAATTCCAACCACCCAACCACTCGGCTACTGTGATTTCTTTTAAATTTAATAATTATTAAGTTTGTCAAAATTTTGTTTCTTCTGAGGTAAAATATGTTATGATTTTGCTGCCGACGTTGATAAGGTGAAAGGAAGCGACGGAGCAATGCATTTGGCGATTAAAAACTTCTCTGTAGTTGGAACTGCTGAATGTCAAGAAATAATATCATTTGATCAATCATTCACTCTTAAAAACCAACCTCGTAAGTACAGATTTCCAATGAAATACATACACACAAGGATGCTGCTCACACATGCTCTCTCTCTCTCTCTCTCTCTCTCTCTCTCCCTCTCTGTCTCTCTAACACCTTCACACGCACACACACTCATACATATATTTTACCTGCTAAAGTTCACTGCAAGACTTGCTTCCCTCATGCTACCAGTGAAAGTACTGCATAATTTAGATATACTATTGAGATAGGTATCCTCAATAGTACGTTCTATCAATAGTCATTCCCATTTTCAAGGCCTTTCTGTTAGTCGCCTCTCAAACCACCCATTTTAAGAAAGGGTTGATACATTGTTACGAATAATACCACAGGGTTAAGGAAATTACATAACTAAATTAATAGATATTAAGAAACCACAGCTCAGCGCCTAAAGGAAAGATGCGGAGGGAGTCCAATTTTTAAATTCCGTGTTCTAGTTGATTTTATAATACACATGATAGGCTTAACGTGGATAACATGGTTACCCAAGATGTACTAAAAATAGGTTTAGTTATATATTATTTATAATTATTAAGATTCGGTTGAAGGAAATTGTTGTGCCCTATCCGGGTTCATGTTGAGACTAACATGTTATTTTAAGAACCTTCTGTACACACATGACAACGCAATAAATTATTGAGCATTGAGTATTGAGTCTAGACCTCTGCCCTCGTAGAGGAAAATGCATAAATATATTAAAAACATATAAATAATAATTAACGTATAAAATTAAAATTTACAAACCATTAGGATCATATAAACTAAAACGAACATAAATATGCAGGAACCTGAACGATGAGACACAGGTGAAGATGAACATAAAGAACCAGTTTTTAATGCAACAGCGAATGATTATATATTAATTTGTAAATACAAATTAAAAATTAAAATAGTTCTTTAGGTACGTAACGTACTGTAACGACTCTCTTTTTATCTTCACGCATTTTCCCATACTGGGTCAGACTGGTGAGGTAGGCAGAGGTCTAGACAATGACGTCCTTTCGACGCACTTTTCACCGGACGTCATTTATGACGACGTGATAGGTAGGTCTAAATTAAATAATGGATACTTTTATTGTACACCGCAAATAATACAGACAAAACAAATATCAAATAAAGTTGACTATACATTTTGAGGGCTTCATCTTTTCCATGTAACCAAAGGCGTAAATTACTACATCATAATTAATTGTCATTAACATCAACGACAAAAAACAATAGGTACCCCTAGATGGAGACTAGTTGTGGTTCCAAGGTCTCCTAACAGAACAACTCTTAAAACTAAGCTACGTAAAAGATCATTTGCAAAAATAATTAACCAGAAATATTTGAAAAGATACATTGCTATAATTATAGAATTAACTGCAAGGAAAAATAAAAAACTACGATTACTGCTACTTATTATATAGATGAACAATAGTAGTAAGTCTAGAGACCATTCTTTTTTGCCACTTATTTTACAAATGTTCTCCAAAGAGTCGTAAATAGCATCATTTTTTTGGGATGCTAGCTGTTCAGTTTGTTGTTCCTTTTGTTGTAACTGTCAATTCATTCGGTTTATTCCAATTACATTTCGTCTACATTACGTTTATACCGTATTACTATTCTTTCGCATATTTATTGTAATAATTACATTCTACCATATGAATTTAATATCACAGTTCGACTTTAATTTAATACAACCCATTGTCACTGTGAGACATTAAAAGTTAAAAAAAAATCATTTGAAAAAATTGCTTTTTTAATTCAGGAGTTCCACAAGGATAAGGATAAGGATATTGGGTTCATTTATTTATAGTTAAACAAAATAAGTAAAATAAATAAATATCTTCACGCCCTTCTCTATACAGGAGTAGACAGAGGTCTAGTCTAGACAATTAAGTCCCCTCGACCCACCTTCCACCAAAGATATTTTCGGGACAACGTGACAGGTGGTGAGCCCGTCGTTGTCTTTATGTCCAATCCAACGATATAATTCATACAAAAGTTTTTGAAAAACCCATTGGTACGAGCCTGCCAACTGGGGATCGAAGTCGGGTGTCTTGACTTGAATTTCTGACCACCCTACCATTCGGCTATCGTGACTTTTTTTATCGTCGTAAACAAAGTTCAGGTTTAATAAAAAAGAGAGCAAGTACCGTATATGCGCTGACAAACATTACTCTTTTATGTCTATTATATTTATTAAGCCCTTGACGTACTCATAGCGATTTCGAGTTCTGTTTAAAATTCACAAGCACTTTACTGCGAACTGATTGAAACTTTCGTTTTAAACCTAAGACCTCTATCAATCTCTGTATGTAGAACGGCGTGAAGATATATTACACGTAGGAAAAGAATCAAAGTAGCAATCTTCACAAATCATTTACTTACCCTTATAAATAACTTACATTTCTACGTTTATATTTTTTAAATTTCGATTGGTTATGACGAACCTCTAAAATAAAAAAAGCAGACGTAACAAATACCAAATATATTTTCTTTAAATTAAACGATTTTCGGCATTTATCGCGTTTTTACAAACTATTTTTATTTCCCGACGTTTCGGATGCTTTACATCATCCGTGGTCACGGGGGGACAGTCTCCAGTCACGTTTTTAATTAGGTTGTAAAAACTAATTAAAAACGCGATAAAATCCGAAAATCGTTTTATTTAAAATGTGTAGTATTCGCGTAAATACAATAAATCACTATATTTTTTTATATTCTTTACAAAATCATTGAAATTACAAAAAAGGGTACTCTCTTTCAGCCGACTGGGCGCTTTTAGCTTGACTCAAACCATTTTTTTCATGGTTATCAAATATAATGATTGAGTCAAAAATTTATAATGATTTCTTTGTCTAGATTTCTATATATGTCCCGGGGGGATCCCCGTCCCCGCGTGACTACGGATACTGTAAAGCATCCGAAACGTCGGGAAATAAAAATAGTTTGTGAAAGTCCCTAGTCGCGTTTTTAACTATTTTGTAAAAACTAATTAAAAACGCGATAAAATCCGAAAATTGTTTTATTCAAAAATGTATGTCAAACATTGGTCGGGATAAACTGACTTTAAAACAATGGCTTAGAATAGGTTTAAAAACGATGGTTTATGTATAAATCTAAATTTGGTAGCAAATACACTTGGTTATCATAAATAATACCCAAGCTATGCTAATTTTATTAGAATGTCTGACTCCAAGGCTTGATTAAATGATTTCATGTTTGTTGTATCATGTACGCCACTTATCTATAGAATTTGTCAAATACCTTTCTAAAAGTTTCGTGACAAAATATACAAACAGGTTTTAAATTAAGGGACTGGTCAAACGAAAATGTATTTGTTTTTGAGTCTATGCATACCTTTCTTTTTTCGACAGTAAAAAATGTTACTTAACTTAATTAATAGTATGTGTAACAAGCACTGGACATATCTAATGCACACAAATATACATTTTACAAGTACAGTTCGACTGGTACACCTCAACCTTCTGATACTGACGCTTCGTACTGACTCATTAGAGTAAGTAACACGTTCATGTTTACGCCCCGTATACGCTTCTACAACAAAATCCCATAAAATGCGCAAAGCCTGCCTACTAACAGGTTTAAATAATTGATTAAATAAAAACTTTATAGGAAGGAATATTATAAAATAATTGAATACGTTAATGACAGTAACTCCTGGGAATGAGGTGATCGCTCCCAAAAAAATGATATGATTTTTTATGTCAATTTTATGTCAACTTTAAAAACTTAACTCCGTTAGAGGAACTGTTACGGAATGAATATCGATGAATGAGTGTATGTTCTTATTTCGATAAATTAATAATTTGATTTGATAGCACGTTCCTGTGTCGTGCGTAGTCGGGATGCCCGCGCGAACACAGAACCCGCGTACTGCTCCTGCTGAACGCGAGGCTAAACGATCCATAACTTTCTCAATTGAGCAATCCATCTACAGTTCTTTTGAAATTTTCACCTAACTTGAAATGGATCCCTCTATGGATCTTTGCGTAAATCGCTATTTCGATACATAAGTAATGAGCTATACCACAAAACACCGTGAAATTTATAAAGTATAATTAATCCGCCTCACCTGTCACGTTGCCCCGAAAATATCTTCTGTGGGAGGTGAGTTGAAGGGACTTAAATGTCGAGACTAGACCTCTTTCTATCCCTGTATTGGGAATTGCCTGAAGATATTTATTTATTATTTATAATTAATCCGACGATATTTTCATTATTGAAACAATATGCGCGACCAAAGACTGGCAATTGTTACCTCGCCTGCGAGCTAGCACACATGGCACGCGTCCCTCAAGTGTGTATATGAACTTGGTGGGTGTGTATGAACCTGGTGTTCCAGGACATAGGTAACTAGGATTGCTTCATTTTTTTGCACATGAATAACTTTGGTTAATATTGCTAAGAAAAAAAAGTACATACTATCAAAAAAGTTCGTTTTTTTATTATTAGGTTTGAAAACATTTTTTTTACTACGCATGTTCTCATTTAACTGACGATGTACCTCTATCTACCCCAGTATTGGGAATAGCGTGAAGATATTTTTTTCTAAATTTAAATCACTTGATATTCGGAACGATAACTCATATCTAATGACGTTTTTCAAAACCGTTTACTAAATCGAATGCTGCAGCCAGAATTATATTGTCACGAGACCATTTCGCGTCAATATCAGACTTCGATAAAGTAGTTTATGTTTATTTTAATTTATTTCAATTTTGATAAAGTAATAAAATACATCATAAATATATACATATATGAAAAAGGAATGTGAAAATAAAGGTCTCCGTTTGAATGCTAATAAAACTAAGGTTCTGGTATTTGAAAGGAACGAAAAAAGAACGTAGTGTGAAATATGGGTAAATTAGGAATGTTAAGAACAGGTGAATGAGATTGTGTACTTGGACAGTGCTTTAAGCCGGGATGGATGATGTGATATAGATGTGGACAGGCGTGTCGCTGCTGGAAACAAGGTCAACGGTGCCCTGACTGCGTTAGCCGCAGTGAAAAATAAACACCTTGCGATTCATAACGCAGTGCTGGTACCGACTTTGTTATATGGCAGCGGAACCTGGGTATGCCAGAAGAAGCATAAAAGCAGGTCGAATGCAGAGGAGATGTGATCTCTTCGTAAACTGTGCGGCATTACCTTGGCCGACCGGAAGCGAAACGAAGAGATTCGCAAAATGTTAGGTTTGTAAGATGATCTTATCACTGAAATGGATAAGGGCGTGCTTCGATGGTTTGGGCACGATGAGCGAATGAGAGAAAACCAAATGGTGAAGAAAATATATAGCGCGAAAATTAATATTAAAAGAGATCGAGGTGGGCCGAGACTAACTTTTGAAGACCATGTGAGCAAATTGCTCGAAGACGGGAGGGTCAAGAGTACTCGGATACCTCGACGTGCATGTACAAAGAAAATGATGAATCTGAATGAAGCGAAAGAGGTATGTAAGGATCGTGACACTTGGCTATCTGTTCTCTCTGACTACCCCGTCCGGGATTGTGCGTGAAGATAAATAAATAAATAAATATATTCTCGCATAGTCCTCACGTGGTAGCCTCTTTCGCTTCTTTCAAATTCATAATTTTATTCATACATACCTTAACGTGCGTCTAGATTGCCGAGTACCTTTGACCCTCCCCTCTTCGAATATTTACTCACATGGACATGAACATTAAAAATATTTTCTATACATTTTGAAAACTTAATTTAAACTCAATTTAACGATTGTTTTGTACACAAGAGTTTTCATTGGTTTTGAACAAACGTCTATACAATCGTGAAATGAAGTCTACGCTCGACTTCGTATTTGTAGAGTTTACCGTTAGCATAGTTTGCTTTAATTGGAAACGTATTTCAAAACTTACTCCTAACGGAGCTAAATCAATTAAATTGTTACTTAGCTATACAAAAGTTGTGTTAAGTTTAGTCTTGAGAAGTATATGTATGAAAGTAAATGAAAATGTTTCCTTCGTTTCGAAGCAAATTTCTTCGGGTCGAAAAGAATAAAATGCTCTAGAATTGCTCTAGATTGAATTGCACGGTCCACTACAGTAAAGCGTGAAGATATTTTTTTTTACTTTATGCATCCATATTGTTCAATATGCCCAAATCATTGTGCATGTTGAACATTGTGAATGTATGAGTGCGTTGCGTGAAAATATGAAGCGCGAAATTTGTAGAGATAGGTCGAGACTAATTTTAAAGACCATGTGAGAAAATTGCTCTAAGAGAGTAAAGATTCGCATACCCAGATGTTTGTGTAAGAAGAAAATGGTGAATTTGAAAGAAGCGAAACAAGTTATTACGGATAATCACTTGGCGATCTGTTCTCTCTGGCTACCTCATTCGAGATAGTCGATATATATATATATATATATATATATATATATATATATATATATATATATATATATATATATATATATATATATATATATATATATATATATATACATACATATATATATATATATATATATATATATATATATATATATATATATATATATATAGTATATATATATATATATATATGTATATATATATATATATATATATATATATATATATATATATATATATATATATATATATATATATATATATATATATATATATATATATATATATATATATATATATATATATATATATATATATATATATATATATATATATATATATATATATTTATATATATATACATATACATATATAAACATATATATAACAGGTGAATGAGATTGTTGATTGTTGTACTTGGATAGTGCTTTAAGCCGGGATGGAAGATGTGATATAGATGTGGACAGGCGTGTCGCTGCTGGAAACAAGGTCAACGTTGCCCTGACTGCGTTAGCCGCAGTGAAAAATAAACACCTTGCGATTCATAACGCAGTGCTGGTAGCGACTTTGTTATATGGCAGTGGAAGCTGGCTATGTCAGAAGAAGCATAAAAGCAGGTCGAATGCAGAGGAGATGCGATCTCTTCGTAAAATGTGCGGCATTACCTTGGCCAACTGAAAGCGAAACGATATATATATATATATGTATATATATATATATATATATATATATATATATATATATATATATATATATATATATATATATATATATATATATATATATATATATATTTATATATATATATATATATATATATATATATATATATATATATATATATATATACATATAGATATATATATATATATATATATATATATATATATATATATATATATATATATACATATAGATATATATATATATATATATATATATATATATATATATATATATATATATATATATATATATATATATATATATATATATATATATATATATATATATATATATATATATATATATATATATTTATATATATATATATATATATATATACATATATATATATATATATATATATATATATATATATATATATATATATACAGGCGTGAATGTATATCATTGTAATTACAAGTCCGTCTTGGCATTCTGTCCAACTATTCGCGAAGATCCTTTTTATTTTAAATGACAAGTAATCAATCCACAGACTGTACATTATTAAGTTTCATCTTATTCGAGTTTTACTCAAACATTATTATTTTCCTCATTTTGTTTTCATTAAAGTCTTTGTTTGTGTCTCCTGTTCTTATTTCTTTTTGTTTACTGACACTCGCTCTTTCATATGCTTTTGTGCAGTTTAATTGCTTGATTTAGAAAGAAACTAGTTGTGAACATTTAACAAAACTTTCAAAGCTTGCAAAGCACAGAAATTTTAGTTCAAATATATAATACAATAAATAGTGGAGTACCAATCCGTTAGACCATTATATCGCCACGTAATATCACCACGTAAACAAATTTCTCGAAGTGGACGATCAAAGGGTATTCGGATCGTGTGTTTATAAATATAATAATGATTTTCTAAGAAGCGAAAGACGAACGCAGGGATTGTGACACTAAGTGATCTGTTAACTCTGGCTGCCCCGTTATGGGCTATACTTACATACATACATACAAACATACATACATACATATATACATATCGGCATGTTAAAGTCGACTGCAGGACAAAGGCCTCCCCCATAGGGAGGATTTGCCATAATAGCCCCGCTTGACAAGTGGATTGGCGATCGCAGTACCAGACCATTCGCACCTCAGAAGCTGCTGGCCTACTTTGGTCTGATTATTTTGGTCGAATATTTTGATAGAGATGGTTATCCCGCCATCTCTCGGTTACGATAACGATATTCAAGGGTATTTCCCTTAGTCGCCTATTACGACATCCCCGGGAAGAAAGGGAGTGGTAACATTCTTACGCTTTATATTAAGATATATTCATGAAAAACGCTTAACACATTTCAATGCTTGGGCAGTCAGAGGTCTAGATAACAAGAGTATTTTTAACAGTGGTAGAGCCACGCATCAGCTTTTGTTGTTGCATGAATGGGCCGGCTCGACCGAGGAAGTAGAAGCCATCAATACGGTCACATAAAATACAGTTCTTTATTGTATTTTCAACCACGTAAGAAAAGCTGAAATCTTTTTTCTTCAATAAATGAGAAATTTCAAGATTGAGACGCGATGGCTCACAGCTAAGAACATCATTTAGGTAGAAGTCACGTATTCATACCGGTGTTAGTTGATTTTTCTAATGACTTACTTATCTAATACTTCACATCTAATAAGTCACGATTCCTGAGTGGCTGAGTGGTCGGGATTCAGAGTTAAGTGACCCAAGTTCGATCCCCAGGTGGAAGGCTCGTACCAATGTTTTTTTTTAAACTTATATATTATTATCTTTGGATTGGATATTAAGACGATGTCACAAAAATTTTCTTCGGTGGAAGGTTAGTCGAAAGGACTTAATTGTCTAGACCTCTGTCTACCTCTTTATTAGGGAATGACGTGAAGATATTTTTTATTTATCTAATAATAAAACATACAAGATTGCTTTTAGGAGATATAATTATCCTAATGTCTGAGTATAGCCGCAATAGCTACATTGTTACTGTGGCTACAAAAGACAACCAACTGACTGAGGCTTCCTTTAGTAGTCCATGGAAACAAACATGACACAAACAAACAAATAACCTTAGAAATAAAGGAGTATCTAATATCAGATAAGACACATATCACGGAGCAATTCTGAGTTCCGTTTAGATCTATTTTTTATTTTCCGTTTTTAAAGAGCATCACCTAGTGAAAAGACATATAGACAAACACAAAGACAGACAATACACACAAAGACAACACACTCTCCTATCGCAATACTGCCGAAAGATATTTCTTATGATTTTTTTCTTTCGATTTTCCTGCGTATTATTAAATTAAATAAATAAATAAATGTTATTAGTTCTATATTTATTTAATTACAGTACGTTCTTAAATTTTCTTTGATTGATTTAACTTTAAAATCGATTAATCGGATCTTCGGTTATATCTTCACTTTTATTTTATCCAGATATGCTTATCTTTTCTATCGTACAGGCTTTGAACAGCGCTTGTATAATTCAAGATAGATGTTGCCAAAACCTCTAAGAGGTTTATGAAAGAGATTTAAAATTTCTACTGATACGGGTGAAATACGGTAAAAAAATCCCGAGAAATATAAAGTATAAATATGTATAAAATTCTCTTTTGTTTTATATAGTTCTTTATTGTACTGTATACGTTTTTTATGGCGTAAAAATAATACACCTCTTTTCCCGTGGGTTCCGTAAACAGCGACATAGAGAAAAAATCTTAACGCCTTTCAGCGCTCTACACCTTTCACCAAAAACTTTTTTGGGACTATGTGACAACCTGTCAGCCTGTGGTCGCTTTATGTCCGCAATTCCCAATACAGGGGTAGACAGAGGTCAAGTCTAGACAATTAAGTCCCTTTGACCCACCTTCCACTGAAGATATTTTCGGGACAACGTGACAGGTGGTGAGCCCGTCGCCGCCTTTATGTCCAAGCCAACGATGAAATTCGTACATAAGTTTTTGAAAAACTCATTGGTACCTGGGGATCGAACTCGGGTCTCTCGACTCGAAATTCCGACCACCCAACAACTCGGCTATCGTGACTATGTCCAATCCAAGGATATAAATAACCCATTGGTATGCGCCTACCACCCGGTCAAACAGGGTATTAGGTCGGTAAAGATCCGGATACGGGTCTCTTGACTTGAATTCGGATCATCGAAATAATTAGCTTTCATGACTAAGGGAAAATTATGGACAATAGCATTGGCTACCGACGGATAGCTGGATAGACATCACGAAAATATAGCGGGCCAGTGACGGGCAGCAGCATCTAAGGTGCAAGGTGTCTGGTACTGCGATCGCCAATCCGCTTGCCGAGTGTGAAGATTATGGCAAACACTTCCATAGCAGAGGCCTATATTTAGCAGTGGACTATGAGATGCCGTTATGTGTGTATGTCTGTGCGTAATTGTATATATCCTAGGATTTAAGCTTCTAAGCTTTCACATATCATAAATTGGAAAGCTACTTCTTTCCAATTTAAAGATATTTTGGTAGTACTTAAAAATAACTCGACTACATTGCTTTTTACACTTTTGTTTAATATGCATGCATTAATTTAAATAAAGAACCCACCAGGAGTTGATAACGTTGAGGCTATAAAGAAACTTTATTGCTTCATAAATTGGGTTCTCTGAGATACAGAATGAAACCGAAAGCTCTTTAACTTTGTATAAAGCTTGTTTTAAGCATGGAAACAAGTTTACGAACTCGTTAATTTATAGAAAATCATAACGTTTTAAATTTAAATACGACCCGACCGCCGAGTTTTTAGTGATCATGCGTTCGAAACTCAGGATTGCTGGATCAAATCCCGCCAGGCGCAAACATTTTGTGTGATGAATGTTCTCGAGTCGTGTACGTTTATACGTATTTATAAATATTTACCTATATAAATATGTATGTACATAAAATATACAGTACCGTTTTCTTGGACATTAAGACGGCGAAAGGCTTGCCACCTATGACATTATCCAAATTAGTTTCAGTGAAAAGTTGGTCGAAAGGACTTCTTTGCCTTGACCTGTGCCTGCACGGTAAATTGGGGTGAAAATATAAAAAAAACACACGTTTTAAATTATACTTTTAAATTAATACATAATTTACATACCAATCACCTTAACAGCTTATAAAAATCTATGGCTGGGCAAATTTCACCGAATACATATACAGACTTTGAAAACTCTAAAATCTGCCATTTTAAGCTATATAAAAGTCGTTGATTTGTTCTATTGAAAGTCTTCTAAAGGTATCGATATAACAGAATTATTAACAAGTTTCAAAGTAGATAGGCAAGTTTAAATGGAGCAATCAATCCGATGTAACACCGCTTCTACTGCGGTTTCGATACTTTAACGGCAAAGAAAACTGCATCAAACTCAAACCATACCTGGAATGAAGCCATGCATTTGAGAATATTCACTGTTAGAATATTAATACTTAATTAAAGTTTACTTAAGTTTACTTAATTAAAGTTTACTTTTTTAAGTTTTTCTTTAAGTTTACTTTTATGCTATTGTTTTTGTAAATAATACCTTTACGCTTTTCCCAACCAGGTAAGGGGTCTAGACAGTTAAGTCCATGCGACCCACTTTTCACCGATGACATTTTTGGGACAACGTGATAGGTGGGTAACCTGTCGCCCTCTTTATGTCTAAACCAACGAAATAAATCATGCAAAAACTTTGAAAAAAATCCAGTGGTATGACCGCCTACCCTCTAAGATTTGTCCTACGAGATCCGAGTTCGGATTGGGGATCGAACTCGGGTCTCGTAGGGCAAAGCTTTAAAAATACTATTGGCTTTAGAGAGATGGTGGAATAGCCATCTCGAAAAATTTCAGCAGGTCTGTGATGGGCAGCAGTGTATAAGGCGTAGATGTATGGTGAGGCGAATTGAGGCAATTAGGACAAAAGGCTATAGCATTAGCAACCGATAAACTGCGATATTATAAAAAAAAACTCACAAAGAGAAGCTGAGCGATGCAGTCTAATCCAGTTGCATTTTCTAGACTTTTCTTTTAGTCACCACTTGCCACACCTACAGATAAGAAGGGGATAGCAACAAAAAGCTATAGCATTAGCAACCGATAAACTGCGGTATTATAAAAAATACTCACAAAGAGAAGCTGAGCAATGCAGTCTAATCCAGTAGCATTTTCTAGACTTTTCTTTTAGTCACCACTTGCCACACCTACAGATAAAAGGGGATAGCATACTTGTACGCCGTAACGATACGGATTAAACCAAAGACATAATTGCCGGTAGTTAAATTATAGCCCTAATTTTAAATAAAAGCAAATTTAATAATGTTGCTAAGCGTCTTTAAGTTTCCTAGTTAAGCTGACAACTAGAAATAAAAGAAAACATTTAAAAATACAATAATATCCCTAGTAAGATTTTTAAAAATTTTTATTTACATTTATTACTTGTTTATTTATCTTCATGCACAGTCCCTGACTGGGTAGCCAGAGAGAACAGATCGCTAAGTGTGACGATCCTTACATACCTCTTTCGCTTCCTTCAGATACATCATTTTCTTCATACTCGTACATGCACGTCTGGGTATCCGAGTACTCTTGACCCTCCCCTTTTCGAGCAATTTGCTCACTTGGTCTTTGAAAGTTAGTTTCGGTCTACACCTTTTAATATTAGCTTACGCGCTATATATTTTCTTCACCATTCGGTCTTCAGTCCTTCGCTCAACGTGCCCAAACCTTAAGCAGACCTTATCAATTTTAGAGATTTTTTTTTATAGAAAAGGGAGGCAAACGAGCAGGACGCTCACGTGATGGAAAATGATTACCGCTGCCCATGAACACCCGCAAAACCAGAGGCATAGCAGATGCGTCCCCCCCCCTCAGAATTGAGGGGGGGGGGCTCCGGTTACCTGCACTCACCAGACGAAACGCAGAAGTTTGTTACACTTCTACTTCACGCCGTTATTTTGTGAGATCGTGGTACTTCCCCGGTCGAGTCGGCCCATTCATGCAACAACAAAAGATGATGCGTGGCACTACCACTGTTAAGATAAGGTCATCTTTCAAACCTCTTTCTTTCGCTTTCGGTCGGGCAAGGTAACGCCCCACATTTTACGAAGAGATTAATGCATTCGACTTGTTAATCGCAACTGCATTCGACTTGTTTTTATGCTTCTTCTGGCATACCCAGGTTTCGCTGCCATATAGCAAAGTTGGTAGCAGCCCTGCGTTATGTATCGCTAGCTGTGCAATTTTTCACTACGCCTTGCCTTTGGACTAACTGAGTCAAGGCACCGACCTGATTCCCGGCAACGACACGCCTTTTCACATCTATATCAAATCTTCCATCCCGTTTTTTTAACTCATTCGCCTTAATTTTCACGCCTCCTCGTACATTCCACCTACCAAATTTGCACTCCGTCCTTCACCTTCCACCGAGTCGGACGTTGGTGACGGAAGACGGTCCCCATCGCCACTTAGCGCGCTGAATTCCACGCCAACGGGGACGAGCTGGTTTGCGTCGCCTTGGGGGGATGCCCTAACCCTCTTCTACAATGACCCATTTAATTTTTATTTGGTACTAGTATTGTGTTTTCTCTTTTGATAGTAAAAACATTTTTAGTTGCATTTGAAAGTTATAATTTGTTACAGATTTCTTTAGAGAGGTAGAATGTTTTTACGTTTGTTACGTATTGCATGTATTTACACTCTGTTATTAAATTAAATACGTAGTTTAGGTGTCATTTGGCTTTGAATTAAATCATTTTTTGAGCTTTGAATTAAATCATTTTCTTTTAGCTTTTTATTTTAATAATGCCCGATTTACATAATAAACTCAAGTAGTCCAATACCTAACTGGAGATGATGATAACGGGTCTACAGATAAGTTATATCAACTAACTAAACAGATGCCTCAACTAATCAAATCAATCGGGCGTCCGACCCAATTCGTTCCAGATCGTCCAGCTGCCTAAGTACCGGATAGTTTGCGTCAACAAATCTTCGTGTTAATACAATACCGCTAAGCTGTGCAGTGGCTTCTATAATCAAGTCAGCGTTAGGAGACTTCTTTATAAAAACACTAACAGGTTAAATTACAAAAGAACACAAACATATTACATCCCTGAATCTTAAATGTCTAAAGTTTTTGGGATTCCCCTCTAATTCCTATGAATCTATTATTCTGTCTTAGTGAATATGGGTCAACTGACAAAGCTGTCAACTATAAGATTGGGAACAAAAGTTTATCGATTGACAACCTCGTTTAGGCAAAAGTAGTATAGAAAATCCAACACATACACACAAGATGGAGTAACGACCTCCCATAGTCCTGCATCCAGGGTCTCCATAGTTGATTAATGCTGGTGGATATGGACACCTTGTGGACGTTAATGGCGTGAAGATATTTATTTATTTTATCTTATCAATATAACCTCCTTCTCGAAGGCAACTTTAAACACTTGTAGCGTATCGATTCGTTGTATATCTAGTAATCATGATCGTACAGTACGAAATAGACGAAGGCGTTAAGAAATACAACAAACGTTTTAAAAATCACTTCAACGTCACTAAATCATTGGATAAATTTTGTCACGAACTGAATTGAAATTACTCAATTTGTTGTGTAATCCTTCTTATGTTCAAGTAGATTTAACTCAGGATGAGAATTCAGTAGCACGTGTTAGGGTTTAGGGAGTTTGGAAGGGGCACTATTCGAGTAACAATATATTATCCCATTTCTTCCTATGGGTGTCGTAAGAGGGAAGAAAACGTTTACAATTTATATTAGCTACCGACAGACGGTGGGATAACCATTTCGAAACGTATCAGACCTGAAATTTGGCAGAATAGTGACAGCTAGCAGATTAGTTCGGTTTCCGTGTAATCCGAGCTATGCCGCCTGTGCCTTCTCGTTGAGACCTTTGTTCTGTAGTGGACTTTTTCTTTTTAACAACCTTCACACAACATCAGGACTTGTTAGAGTTATTATTAAGTAAGCCTTTACATTTTAAAATCTTTCGTTTAGCAACAAAAATCTCTAACTTAATAAATGATCCGATACCACAAAAAACCTTTGTGATTGATTTTTGTAATTAATATTTCGTAGAAAAAATTAATGAAACATATTCATTGAACGCAAACAATGGAATTTCAATAAATAAATAATAAATATCTTCACGCAATTCCCAGTACAAGGGTAGACAGAGGTCTAGTCTAGACAATTTATCCGTTTTACCCACATTCCACCGATATTTTTGTGACACAGTGATCCAGTCGCACTCTTTATGTCCAAGCTTACTACATAAATCGTACACAAGATTCTTGATAAAAATCTATTACTACGAGCCTGGGGATAAAACTCGTGTCTCTAGAGTCGAAGTCCGATCACCCAACGACTCGGCTATCGTGAATATGTGTTGATTTTATGTCCGAAATTTGTACATGCTACGGTCTGTGCAATAAAGAAATAAAAAAAATTAAAAAAAAGCGTTCACTACCCACGCTGCAGTCCGATGCCCTGCTATAATTTCTCAAATGTTTAAGAAGAGAATTACCAGTAGTCGTCATATACAAGTTGATGCTGGCCTTATACCAAAGTGCCTTTTTAAAAAAAAATTTTTCAAAGCAAATAATGATTTATGCACTTGGCTGTGCTACGAGAATATTTTGAAATAATTTTCCTAATAAAGTTAACTACATTAACTGAAAACGCAAAATGCCAAATTAAGACAGACAGAGGTCAAGACTAGACACTTAAGTCCCTTTGACCCACCTTCCACCGAAGATATTTTCGGGACAACGTGACAGGTGGTGAACCCGTCGCCGCCTTTATGTCCAAGCCAACGATGTAATTCGTACATAGGTTTTAGAAAAACCCATTGGTACGAGCCCGCCACCTGGGGATCGAACTCGGGTCTCATGACTCCAAATTCCGACCACCCAACCACTCTGCTATCGTGACAAATTAAGAGTATTTTAAGCCACGATAGCCGAGTTGTTGGGTGGTCAGAATTTCGAGTCGAGACACCCGAGTTCGATCCCCAGGTGGCAGTACCAATGAGTTTTTCAAAAACTTATGTACGAATTTCATCGTTGGCTTGGACGTAAAGGCGGCGACGGGCTCACCACCTGTCACGTTGTCCCGAAAATATCTTCGGTGGAAGGTGGGTCAAAGGGACTTAATTGTCTAGACTTGACCTCTGTCTACCCCTGTATTGGGAATTGCGTGAAGATATTTATTATTTATTATTTAAGAGTATTTTACCAATAGTGAATTTGGCTTTAAATTAAACGTATAACCTTGTTTAAATAATGACAGTAAAATATGTAAACAATATATGTCACTATAGACGAGTGGTTGAGTGATGTGAATTCAAGTTAAGAGACTATTAATTCGATCGCCAGATGGAAAGCACATATCGATGGGTTTTTCAAAATTTATGTACGATTCATATCATTGGCTTAGACGTAAAGATGGATATATGAGATCAGTCTCATCAGCGACAGGCTCATCGCCTGTCATGGTGTTCCAAAAAAAAGTTTTCGGTTAAAGGTGGGTCGGATGGACTTTATAGATCTCTATCTTCTCCAGTGCTGGGAATGGCGAGAAATATGTAATGTAAATTTATGTGAACATACACTTACATTGTTGAGGAATGCCCTAGAATCCTGGGGCATCTGATAACGTTTATAATATTAGGTATATACATCAGAACTGAGTAAGCATTATAAGCTTAAGTTCAGAAAAATAGTTTTAAGTTTGTTTTGCAAAATCTAACTTTGTCTATGTAAACACACAGAACAACTAAATTTATTAAAGATATTGGTTTACAGATAAATAAATAATGACTTTCAGCTCTTTTGAAAAGACTGTGAATAAGTTTATACCACGAGTCTGTGAAAAATTAAAAAAATTAAAGAAAGAAACTTGAAGTGAAGCTCCTCACGTATATCTTATACAATTGCGATAAGAAAAATATAGTATGTTCGCTCTGTTACCCATACGAAACCGGGGTAAGTAGTTTTATTTAATGACTAATTTGGATATCAGAAATTATAAATGTGTTGTCGCTTTAATATGGTATTTATAATTATATCTTGAAATAACATCATTTGATTACCTAATAAACAATTGAATTAAATATTTCAATCTTTGTATTTCTTGAAAAAATAACTTATTAATACGTTACAGATGAAAGAAATTGAAATAGCAAAATAGTTATCTACTTGTGACCTGATCTGTGATATTTGTAATCATTTCTGTTTTATTTTACATGATTACTTGTATTTTATTATACTGTTTTAGCACGTGATTTTGATATACTGTAAGATTGTTATTGAAATGAATAAATAAATAACACTTGCGGACTACAAAGAAAGAAGAATTTTCACCTCCTACACTATTAAGACCGAAAGCCTTATAACTCATGCTCCGATACCTTTTAAATCGGAACACAAAAAAGGTGTTACGCTGTTATTTGACGACGGAATAGATAGACGGAACAGATAAATTTAAAGAATGATAAAATTTTAACAATGTCCTCTCCAATATACATATTAAAATTTAATTCATGTGCATAAAAATATTAATACTTTTAGCAAGAATTATAATGTGCATAATAAACCTAATAGGAACAAATATATACTAGGAACAAAGATAAGCTTGTAACACCGGTTACTAGACTCCATAGAGAAACTCGATCATACATACATACATACATATCATCACGCCTCTTTCCCGTAGGGGTAGGCAGAGACCACTTCTTTCCACTTGCTACGATCCTTACATACTTGTTTCGCTTCGTCCACTTTCATTATTCCCTTCATACATTCTCTTCGATTCAGGGTACTCTTGACCTGGCCTTTTTTCAGGACGTCCCTGATTTGGTCTTGAAACGTCCGCCTAGGTCTTCCCCTTCCTACACTTCCATTCACACTCGCCTTATATGCTTTTTTCGTCAATCGTTCTTCATTCATTCTCTCGACATGGCCAAACCATCTCAGCATACCTTTCTCAATTTTAGTCACTACATCTTCTTTCAGACCACAACGTTTCCTTATTTCACCATTCCTTATCCTGTCGCTCAGTTTAACTCCTAACATACTTCTTAATGCTCTCATCTCAACTGCATTTACTCTGCTTTCATGTTTCTTCTGCCATACCCAACTTTCACTTCCGTACATGAGTGTCGGAACCAAAACTCCCCTATGCACAGCCAAACGAGCCTTGTTAGACACCATCCGACTGCTCATAAAGGAGTGCAAAGCTCCATTCACCATGTTTCCTGCATTCACTCTTCTTTCAATATCACTCTCACACTTTCCATCTCTTGTGAACTTTGAACCCAGATACACAAACTCATTCACCTGTTCAATTTGTTCATCTCCAATCACTATATTGCATTCTGTCATGACCTCATCTCTTTCAAACACCATTACTTTCGTCTTCTTTACATTCATCTTCATCCCCTTCCTAACAAAATCTTCACTCATAGCAGTTACCATCTCCTGCATCTCCTCGGCTGAAGACGATAAGAACTCGATCATAGTGCGGTGTATACGCTTCTCCACCAAAAAATCTGTAAATATGTAAAGCTTGCCTGTATTAACTGGTTTAAGAAATTTAATAAAGTAAAACTTTATATGAAGGATTACTACAATGTAAATAATAATAGTAATAATTGTTGATTTTTCCAAACGAAAGTACAGCTCAATATTAACCCTGGCTCCTAAACTAGGAGTAGCCTGTGTGAAAATATTAATGACAGTAAACCCTGGGGATGAGATGATCCCTACCAAGCTATTTCTAGAAAATATCACATCATTTTCTTTTATTTATTTTTAAATTACCAAAAAAAAAAGAGGACACCACGAAGTTTCTTTCGCCTGTTTCTTCACTGTTAGAGGAACCTGATAACGAAACGATAGTAGATTAAAAATGACTATCGATAAACAAATGTATATTCTTAACGCAGTAAATAAATGACTTGATTTGAATTAAAAAGGCGATCGCTCTCGAGCTATTTTTGGAAAAAATAACATTTTTATATAATATTTAAAAAATAGAATATCTACAGAATTTCTTTCGCGTTCTCCTTATTTCTTCTCCGTTAGAGGACCCATATTAAGAAACAATGGTAGATTAAAAATAACTATCGATAAACTAATGTATATCCTTATTTCGATAAATAAATGATTTGATTTGAGTGTTACTGATCCTCGTGGATTCTAGTTGTACGAGTCACCTTTTAACGTATTTTAATGCAATGAAATTTCTTTTAATCATATTAAACTAAGTACGCCAGTGACTTGATAACTAACCAAATGCATCCTGTTTCCTGCATAACGCCAGGAAATTTGATAATAATCGATGTTCCGGTTCATGTGTTCTTAGAACGAACGAAACGAACATTTACCTCAGTTAACAAAGTTTAAATAATACCACGAAAATATAGTTTAATTATGAATATGTTTCACGAGATGCGTCGTCCAGTGGCGTATATACCGGATTTCAAGATAAGCTCTGTGTCAGGTCTGTGTTCCCGTTGGAATCCCGAACTGTTCAATGTAGATAACCGCTTTTTCGTACTTATTTTCGGGTCTTGGTGTTTATGGTACCTTCGTTGTTTACACTTCCATATCACAAGCGCTACAGCAAAGTAAATTGTGATACCAATTTATACTACTTCTCCTATAAATAGTAGGGGGAGGAGGGGGCGGTTCGTAGCACTAGTGGTGTTTATCCTATTTTAATACTTGAAATATCATGTAGAAAAATAAAAATTAAAGTTTGTATAGAAAAATGTTCATTATTTAAGTTTTATATATGGGAGTAGATAATTAATATTCTGGCTGCCTCATTCTCAAACTCCATTTAGAGCTTAGCTAATAATCAAACAGATCAATTGTCCATAAAAATCGACGTAAAAATAAACAAAAAATAAAATGTGTGTAGGTGTTTTCTTTTGATTTAAAATCTACATAATTCATACAATGCATTAAACAGTTTTATCCTAGAAAACGCTATAAAATTGCTTTGTGTTAAATTTATCTGAGAAAATAATTTGTGCTTCTTTCAACGAAGCATAATCAGACCAGTGTATGGAGTTTTCTCATAGTTGATGTGTTATTCAAGCGATGTGCAACAAAGAAATTATTAATTTTCCAACATTTCCTATTGTTTCCTACTTTAATATTCTAGCTTACTAGCGGGATATATTAGTGCCGCCGTAAGGGTAATTATCACGAAAATCAGTAAATTAAAGACAAATAAATATCTTCACGCATTTCCTAATCTTGGGTTAGTCAGAGGAGCTTATTTGTGATGAAAGGAGGTGATCTAGCCATACATGCCGTACTATGGTCATCAATGTATACACACGGTATAAACAGTATAAACACGGATTTCATTTCTTAGGCTGCACGCTTAGCATACGTATGTACATACGTACCTATATAAGAATGTTCTTAGTAAGTTGAACGACTTTTGGAACTGTCGAAGTTGTCGTTAATGAACTTAATTAAAACCACTTCCGAGGAATTTCAATTACCTTACCCCTTACGAACAAAGTTCATATGAGAAGCAAGATTTCGGGGCACCCTATGAGGTGCTTCATATGCAACTAGTGACAAATTATTTATTCATATCTTGAATAAAGACATTTTATAAGAGCCACGAGGGATGTAGGTTAAATGTTTAATCGCGAGCAAAACCACGGAGACAGCTATTTGTTTAATAAATTCTATATAACACTCCCAAAAAAATATGAAACATTAAAGGTCTTAGTGAAAACCACCGGCTTCGTGGTATCGTCAAAAGGCTTCAACGCTGTTTAAGAAACATCAAAGAAACATAAACAGATTTTAAATCTGCGATTGAATAAATATATTGACATCCTTAACGTAGTCATGATAGCCGAGTGTCCGGGTGATCGAGATTCGGAGTCAACAGACTCGAGTTGGATCCCCAGGTGAAAGGCTCGTACCAATGGTTTTATATTAACCTAACTTTTACTTTGGACATAAAACAAATATATTTACGCCATTCGCAATATCGGGGGAGACAGAGGTCTAGATAATTAAGTTCTCTCGACCCACCTTCTACCGAAGACATGTTTTGGGACAACTTGACATAAAATTAACGTAAACGTAGAGATATTTCCGGCTTACTGTAAATATTCACTTAGTTACGTAACAAGCTTCAGATACTTTCTTATTCTCGTCTAAGGTAATTGGAAACGAAATGAACGAAACAGAAATAATAAAACACGAATTTTTCTTCTTCGGTACTCAAAGTTTATTTTAGCTGATACCTAAAAACAACTTTGTGCACATTTTAAATAATGTTTAAAAAGCAAACACGAGATACAAACCGTTCGACAGCGCGGTTTTCGCGCTTAATACTTTAAAATGATTTAGTTTTAGCGCTACTTCAAGGTCACATAACGAAAATCTTCTTTAGTTTACAATTCCCTTTTTTAATCATTAACATTTGTAATCCTCGTCGACCTCTGTGGAAAAGTGGCGTGGGACCTACACTACGGTTTTTATAGTGACACAAGATTTGAGGTTCCAGTTTCGATTCCTAGATGGTTCAGTGTATAAAACCATTGTTTATATGTTTTCTTAGGTCTGGGTGTTAGTGACACCTACGCTGTTCCCGATACACAACACAAGCGCTTTAACTACTTACTTTGGAATTATAGTGTGTATTTATTATTATAATGCCGAGGGGTTTAAAAGAATAAAAAAATCATAAAAAAAAGTTATTAGAGCTGGGTTTTCTCAAGTTGGTGAGATCTTTTCTGCCTAGGAGTTGTCGGGGTCAATACCACACTATTACCTATTTCAGACGCAAAGTAGCACTGTTCTGTTTCAGCTTGAAAGATAGCATTTATTTTTCAGCATTCTATCTTAATCATAAAAAATATCTTCAGGCCATTCCCAAAACTGGGGTGGATAGAAGTCTATACAATTAAGTCTTTTCGACTCGCCTTCCTCCTTAGACATTTTTGGGACAACATGACAGGTAGTGAGCCCGTCACCGTCTTTATTCGTTTTAAATCGTTGGCTTGTTCCATGCTTAACTTAAAGCAAAACTTTAGGTATCTTCACCGTTAATAATCGTTAAGATTGGTTTTTAAAAAAATATTAATACGAGCCTACAACCAGGGGATCGAATACGGGTCTCTCGACTCGAATTCCGGTCACCCAACCATTCGGCTATCGTATTTTAATCGTCATAGTTGCAACGCACTAGAAGCCTTCTTGTTTTTTTTTCAGGTTGTTATATGTGCTAGGAATAGTCTACTAGCAAGTTGACTAATTTTCACCCAAACCCAATAAAAATAAATAAAAAAATATCTTCACGCAATTCCCAATACAGGGGTAAACCGAAGTCTTGTCTAGACAATTAAGTCCCTTCGACCCACCTTCCAAGTGGCGTATACACCAGTTTTTTATGGTGCAACCAATCTGAGGTCCCGGGTTCGATTGTCGGTCTTGAATTGTCTTGAGTTTATGGTATCATCGTTTTTTCCGATTCCAGAATAAAATTGCTTAAGCTGCTTACTTTAGGATCAGAGCAATGTATGTGATGTAGTCCCTATCTATGTACGTGTTTATTTATTTAGTTAAACAGATGTTTTTAGTCTTCAATTTTCTACTCATGGTAATCAGATTCGAGTCTCTGATGTCAAATATACATTACCAAATACACTTAAACATTAATTTACCATGAGTACTGACACCCACGCTCTGACATCTAGTGATATAAATAATACCAAAATGCTTGTAAGAATTAAAGTGTTTGAAGTGCATGTACTCATCTCTTCGCATTACTCCTTCACTTGTCTTGACTGTAGTTAGAACCTGCTTCAAAATGCCTTTGTCACGTAATATTTATTACATTCCTAACATCCCTCGCTATATTATATCTTATAGCTTATATATGAAATTAAAATATTTGTGTCTAAAAATTAAATTTAAATTACTATGATAGGTAGCGGCATTTAAGGTGTGAGATGTCCGGGGCTGCGATCGCCATCACACTTGCCAGGCGTGGCGATTACAGGAAAATCTGCTTCGTCAGTAGCCTATGTTAAGCAGTTGAATTTTACAGGTCGTGTAGCAATTAGTAGTAGTGGAAGTCTACATATTTAGTTTTACAATTTGACCAATCAAATTATATTTCGATTTACACCGCTCTAACTATGCAAGCATACTTTATATTTAAATATATTTCTAGCTTAAATCTACTATTATTTAGTAATTGAGAATCCTTTTTTAAAAAAGTATTTAATATAATATTTATATATTTATATAACAATATATATTAGTTTAGTAAAAACTTTGATTTTCAGGAACTGGTAATGCTTAGTATCTAGAAATGTAAAATGTTAAAGAAAACCTTCTTTTAGGTAATTAATGTATTAAATTAGAAACATACGTATTCATACATACATATTTGTACCTATGATATGTATATATTTGTTGTGCATGACATATTTTTTTGCTTTATATTGTGAGAAGGCCGCCTTGCCCACAGTTACCCCCATTGTTAATTCTATAGATGTATAAGTATTTGAGTAATTTAAAAGTACATAATGTCAATATAAAATACTTATAAGTGTAATTATAAGTAAATATCCGCTATTAAAGAGATAAAATCGGAGATACGTTTTCGATCTCGGTAGATTATAATATTTGTAATATTAACCCTTTGATAATGCCGTAAAGGTGAACCGGTCAGGTATTTTAATTAAAATAAGAAAATAGTGGATTTTTCTTTATAGAAGATATGTGATGATATGTGATGGTTAGTGATTACCGCCGCCCATGAACACCCGCAATACCAGAGGCATAGCAGATGCGTTGCCGGCCTTAGAGCCGTAAACTTTCTCTTTAATTTGAATACTAATAATAAAATTTAATTTTTCATCATACGTATTCATTTTATAAATTGAGTAATAATTAAGTTTCTTTAATATCTATCATTCACATAGCGCTATTACTTAAGACTCTTAATTGCACCTCGTACCTACTCCGTTCACCACATGTGGTTTCTACATTTTAAAAATGAACCTATAAAATATTACAATAAATTAAAAATAATTTTGTTGGTCAGTCTTTAGACGGTTTTATTGGGTTGGATAATAATTTTAAAAATACGAGACAAAGACTATGGCGCAAGGGGTCTAGTAAATATCGCCAATCTGCGTGCCTGGCGTAGTGGATTACAGACAATCCTTCTTATTGGAGAGACTTAGTTCTGTAGCGATTTATTTTTTAGAAATACGTTTATTCATACATACATATGGACAAGATCACAAACATTTACATCCCAAAGTAATTAGCTAAAGTACTTGTGTAAAGGCTTTAGACATATCATCATCATCATCATTAAAAACCTCCGTGAATGAGAAAAAATTTTTCTCGGGTCACCACGAAGGCACCTCGGACACCCAGTCCGAGGTGCCTTCGTTATTACTGATTCATAATACAAGTTCTTAAGCTGCTTACTTTGGGATCAGATCAATGTATGTCATGTTGTCCCTATGTATCTATTTATTTATTATCATCATCATGTCAGCCTATCAGAAGTCCACTGCTAAACATATACCTCCTCCCAAGATTGCCACATACAACGGTCCTGTGCCATCTGCATCCATCGAGACCCCGCATCCACTCACACAATGTCATTTTGTGGGGTCGTTACACACTGCGTTTGTATGTACAAGGTTGCCCAGAGAAGCTTTCTTCCCCAATGGTTGAGAACCTTTCCTCCCCAATGGTTGTTAGTTCTATGAGCTATGGGGCAAACCCATTGTTCAACGTGCTGATCATCACGGCTATGTCGATTACCCTAGTTCTGCTGCAGATGTCTTCATTGTAGATTGTATCACGCAGATAAACACCGAGCACAGCCCTTTCCATTGCAGGCTAAGCCACTTTGAACTTCCTCATATGGCATGAAGGGAAGGACCATGTCATGACTCAAGCTCTCACATCATGAACACGCATTGGTTGTAAACTTTTGTCTAAGACTGAGGTTTACTCGACGAGAAGATATGGCGCAGTTTATATTAGAAATATACATAGATTAATGCCGGTATTATTCTTTTGAAAAAAAAAATATCTTCACAGCATTCCTAAAAAATGGGTAGACATATGTAGAGACGAAATCTAGGACGTCCTGAAAAAAGGCCAGGTTGAGAGTACCCTGAATCGAAGAGAATGTATGAAGGGAATAATGAAATTGGACGAAGCGAAACAAGTATGTAAGGATCGTAGCAAGTGGAAATAAGTGGTCTCTGCCTACTCCTGCGGGAAAGAGGCGTGAATATATGTATGTATGTATGTATGGATGGATGTATGTATGTATGTATGTATTAAGTTCTTTCCACCCACCTTCCACCGAAGAAGAAGAGCCCGTAAATAAGACCAAGCCAACTATAGAAATCGTACATAAGTTGTCTTTTAATAAAAACATAGGTACGACCCTGTGAGCTTAAACTCCAGTCTCTTGACTTGAATTCAGCTCACCAAACCACTCGGCTATCGTGAATTAGCCTTTTGACACTTCATATATAAGAATTTCCTAATAATCTTGTACTTAGGGGTCAAGACGAGTTAGTCCTTGCAAACCTTGTTTGAACGGAGCCCACGTGGGACAACGTGACTGGTGATCACCGTTTTAGAGTCGAAAAACTCATTGGCATGAGAATGTTAAGAATTAATTCAATAGATATTAATGACATCTAAAACTAAAATATTTCAAACTCGGAACTCTAGATAGTAATTCCAGTTACCTAACCGTTCAGGAATTATGATTCTGTTTTTAATATATAATAAATAAAATAAATATCTTCACGTCATTTCCAATATAGGGGTAGACATTATTAAATCTTCTCGACCCACCTTCCACCGAAGACTTTTTTGGGACAACATGACAGGTGGTGAGCCCGTCGCTGTCTCAATGTCCAAGCCATCGATATAAATAGTACATAAGTTTTTCAAAAACTCATTAGTCCGAGCCCTGGTGCTCGAACTCGGGACTTTTAATTCGAATTCCGATCTCCCAACCACTAGGTAATCAGAGTATTGCTGATTACGGGTCTTGAGGCTGACCTCTTTACCCGGGCGTCATGTCAGGTTTGCTGATTCCCCGTTCCCAGGGTGTGGTACCCACCTAGAACACTGTGGCACTTTACAATACTTTATATAAAACATGTTTCTTCATATAAAAATTCGATTAAGCGAGATGGAAAGGCTTTTGATTGTGTTCGTGTTATAAACCGCGTTTAGAGCCATTTACAGAGTAAGTGCTTCCGGTTGTATTCCGTATCCTTTGACCCAATTGCGTGTAATGCAAATTTCATATTATCTGAAAGGAAATTTTCCTTTCATTATTGATGTCAGTTTCTAGGTGATGCTTAACACATTCGAATAAATAAGTGTAGAAATATCATAAAATATATAATTTTTTACTTTGAATTTTAGAAATATATGTTACTGTTTGTATAAATGTTGTTATTTTTTATTAAGTTAATTGACTCAGGCGTTACTTTGCGGAAATTCATTGTAAAGTTGTTTTTGAAAAAGTTACTTCGCAACACTCCGCATGCAAATATAAAACGGTATATGTTACCTGGTCCGAAGAGAAGAAGAGCACCACCCTCCCTCCCACAGATGCGTGCAATAATTCCACTGTATGCATCACCACCACCACTACACTCAAACCAGGTAACATATACCACCACCGAAAACGCGACACGTGTTTCGCCTCAAAACAAGGCATTATCAAGCGAGTAGAGTCTACGATGAGCGACCGCAAAGTCAAAAGGCAGTGTCGCAGTTCTCTTCTTCTCTTCGGACCAGGTACCATATACCTTTTTATATTTGCATGGGGAGTGTTGCGAAGTAACTTTTTCAATAGCAACTTTATTTTTTATTTGTTTTTTTTTTATGTTTTTCATTGCGTTAATTTTAGGAAAATACTTTTTTTTATTCATTTGCTTCAATACTATTGCCGTTCCAATATGCCGTTGGTGTAGATGATTCCTTTCTTAAAGTCCTTTCTTGAATATGGGTTATATTAAATATGTTTAAAAACACAAGCAAAATTCGTGCCAACTTTTGCGACATACTTTTACACACAAGCTCAGAGCAGGGAACTGTCTACTTCCGACGGTTAATTTGCGTCACATAATTAGTGTAAGACAACGTAAGAATACTAGACGGTGCTCAAGACGTCGTGTGTAACTCTTAGCGGTTACTCGGTGAATATTTATGAAAGATATTACTAGCAATTTGTATTTAGAATCGTATTCACTGAATTCTGAACGTGTAAAATGTCTATATTGTATATAACGTATATCCACACGGATTATACATAAATCATATATACGGATAATTTAAAATATACATATACATATGCATCAATATGTAATATGAATAAATAAATATCTTCACCCAATTTCCATTACCAATGGTAGACAAAGACCTAGTCTAGACTTAAGTCTATTTGACCCACCTTCCACCGAAGATATTTTCGGGACAACGTGACAGGTGGTGAGCCCGCCGCTTGGACATAAAGCCAACGACAGAATTCGTACATAACTTTTTTAAAAAACCCAATGGTACGAGCCTTCCACCTGGGCATCGAACTCTTGACTCTTGACTCGTAATTCCAATCACCCGCTATCGTAACTTCTGAAATATAAATAATACATATATTATATCAAAAAGTCTTATTAAATATAACTAAGTTGCAAACACTCAGCTATCGTGACTTCTGTAATATAAATAACACATATATTATACCAAAAAATCTTATTAAATATAACTAAGTAACAAAATGATGACTATGTAAGAATTTACTTTTGCAACAAATTTCTAAAATAAACCGGTACTATTTTTTTTTAAATATGTTTATTAAATTATGTTTTTGTTGGCTGTGTGCGTGGCTGCGCCCACAGCTAATTATTGTGTGAACAATAAACAGTGTTAAGCTAGCCAGCGATCGTTTCACTTGTCTGTTCTTATATCTAACAGTTTTAAATGCAATATTATTGTTTATAATTTAGTTAATAAAACCTTATTTGAGATGATACACATATATCAGTATAGTACAATATTAGACAGAAAGCTTAAGACCAAAAGTGGGCATTTACAGGCAGTTACTTTAGTAAATATAAATAAAAAATAGTAAATATCTTACACTATTCCCAATACTGAGATAGATAGTGGACAAAGGATTTCATTGGAGTTTTTTTTTTTGGAACAACAGGACGAATAGTAAGCCTGTCGGCGTCTTGTATGTAACAATGAAAATTGTACATAAGTTTTGAAAAAGTCACTCATTGGTACGCACCTACCACCTGGGGATCGAAATCAGGTCTCTCGACTTGGATTCCGATCACCCACTCGACTATCGTGACTTCATAATAATAAAAATGTATCTTCACGCATAGTCCTTGACGAGGAAGCCAGAGAAAACATATCGCCAAGTGCATACCTACCTTTTCTTCTTTCAAATTCATCATTTTCTTTATACTTCTTCTTCTTCCTGCCACGATAGCCGAGTGGTTGGGTGGTCGGAATTTCGAGTCAATAGACCCGAGTTCGATCCCCAGTTGGTAGGCTCGTACCAATGGGTTTTTCAAAAACTTATGTACGAATATCGTTGGCTTGGACATAAAGGCGGCGACGGGCTCACCACCTGTCACGTTGTCCCGAAAATATCTTCGGTGAAAGGTGGGTCGAAGGGACTTAATTGTCTAGACTCGGCCTCTGTCTACCCCTGTATTGGGAATTGCGTGAAGATATTTTATTTTTTTCTTCCTGCCCTTATCCCATGCTATGTGGGGTCGGCACAACATGTCTTCTTCTTCCACTCTCCTCTATTTCCCGTCATGTCAATACTCACTCCTTTCTTTCTCATGTCTTCTTTCACACAATCCATCCATCGTTTTTTTGGTCTCCCCATAGCTCTTCGTCCATCCAGACTCATCTCTAACATTCCTTTGCCTATATTACATTCTTCCTTCCTCATTACATGCCCGAACCATGCTAACCTACCACTCTTCATTTTCTCTGTCACTGGTGCTACTTTCAAGCTTCCCCTTATATACTCATTCTTTATGCGATCTTTTCTAGTCACTCCACACATCCATCTCAACATTCTCATCTCTGCAGCATGCACTCTTCTTTCATCCGTCACTTTCGTTGCCCAGCACTCTGATCCGTACAATACGACAGGTCTCACGATCGTTTTGTAAACTTTGCCCTTAAGTTTAAGAGGCATGCGTGGATCGCAAGTTACTCCCGAGACCTGTCGCCATTTCATCCATCCCGCATTTATTCTATTCTTTACGTCCCGGTCGACATTGCCATCATTTTGGATCACTGACCCAAGGTAACGGAATTCAGAGCAGACTGGTAGGAGAACACCATCCAAGGCAATATGAGAAAAACTGGATGGACTACTGAAGTCACAGAACATGTGTTCAGTTTTGGTTCTGCTTATTTTTAATCCGACACTTTCCAGTTTTTTTTGCCATTTTCCCAGCTTGCTCTGTACCTCAAGTGCATTTTCTCCGACAAGCACAATGTCATCAGCAAAAAGCATACACCAGGGTGCTTCCTCCTGTATGTTCGATGACAGAGCATCCATAATCAGAAGGAACAAATAAGGACTTAAAGCCGAACCCTGGTGTAAACCTACAGACACATTGAACTTGTCTGTGATTCCAGCCTCAGACCGGACGCAAGTATTGGCTCTATTATACATCGCCTCAACAAGCCGCACATACTTCTCTGGCAGCCCTTTCTCCCTCATACACCACCACAGAACCTTACGAGGTACCCTATCGTATGCCTTCTCCAGGTCCACGAATACCATATGCAAGTTCTTTGCACAAGCCTGTATTTTTTAATCAGTTGCCGAAGTGCAAATATGGCATCCGTTGTTCCCCGGCCCGGCATAAACCCTAATTGGTTCTGTGTTACCTCAGTCTCTTCTCTCATTCGTTTTGCTATCACTTTGTCCCATATCTTCATACTGTGTGATATGAGCTTTATTCCCCGATAGCTGTTGCAATCTTGTACATCACCCTTCTTTTTAAAAACGGGCACCAGTGAACTGTTGCACCATTCATCGGGGATCACCTCTTCTTGCAACAACTTATTGAAGAACAAAGTCAGCCACTTCCATCCATCTGCTTTCTGATACTTCCATGCTTCTACTGGTATACCATCTGGCCCTACTGCTTTTCCATTTTTCATACTCTGTACTGCCATCCTAACTTCGTCTTCAGTCACCTCTTTAACCATGCCCATATTACTCCTAGCATCCTCTAGTACTCCATTCCACTGATTTTCCTCATTCAAAAGTTTGCTAAAATAGCTCTTCTAACGTTCTTTATGCTCTCGTTTTCCGTCAAAATCTTCCCATTTCGTCTTTCATACATTTCATGTGATTCACATCTCTTGCATTCCTTTCTCGCTCTCTAGATATTCTATACAGATCTTTTTGGCCTTGTGGAGTTTCCAGGAAATCGTACAGCTTATCCTGTACCTTAGCCCTTGCGATTGCAACTACTTTCTTCGCCTTCTTCTTAATAACTTGGTAGGCAGACCTTTTGTTTTCTTGATCTGTCTCATATCCCTCTTTCAAACATTTCCATTCCTTAAAAGCATTCTTCTTTTCTTTCAGGATTTTCCGCACCTCTTCATTCCACCACCACGTGTCCTTATCAATCTTCCCTTTCCCCTTCGTTTCTCCAAAAACATCCCGTGCTACGTTTCTTACACATATCGCCATCTCATTCCAGCAATTATTCACTCTAATCTCTGCCATATCACCCATTTCTACAATCTTATCTACTAGTCTTTTCCGAAACTCTTCGGCTAACTCTCTGTCACTTAGTTTGTTCCCTTTCGTTCTAGGTGGAGGTTTAGAGTTCTTTTGCATACATTTTACTTTAAGACTCAAGTCTAGAATCAACAACCTATGCTGGGAAACTAGGCTCTCACTGGGAATTATTTTGCAGTCTTTGGCCGAGTTAATTTTGCTTCTTTTCATGAGAAAGTAATCTATTTGTGTAGAGTGCTGGCCACTACGGAATGAGATAAGATGTTGATCTCTCTTTTGATACCAGGTGTTTACTACGGCTAAGTCAAAGGCCAAAGCTGCTTCCAGTAGAGTTTCCCCCTGTTGGTTCCTGACTCCGTAGCTATAACCCCCATGTACTCTTTCATATCCGTCACTTGTTCTTCCCACATGACCATTAAAATCCCCCTCCTATATATATCTCCTCATATTCTGGTATCGCCGTAATTATAGCATCAAAATCCTCCCAAAATTTTACTTTCAAACTATCGTCACAACCGATCTGCGGTGCATACATACTCACTACATTTACGACCAAATTTTCAATCAACAACTTAACTACAATAACTCTATCATTCACTCTCTTTACATCCATCACCTTATTTTTAAGTTCTTTATCTAACACTACACCCACTCCATTTCTTTTTCCATCACTTCCACAATAATAGAATTTATAACCCGCCCCGATTTCTCTTGCTTTCTGTCCCTTCCACTACGTCTCCTGCAAACACGCAACGTTTATACGCCTCCTTTCAAAAACGTCCGCTAACTCTCTTCCTCTTCCAGTCATCGTACCTATATTCCAACTTGCCATCCTCAGTCTTACTTCTCGGACTAGCTTCTTACGCTGCCCCCGTCCTTGGTGCAGCAACCCCCGTCCATTTCTCACAGCCGCCGGGTGCTGCGCCTGCGCGTCGCCTGCGGGGCACGCCCTAGCATTGTCGCATATTCTATCTCCTGTTGTACTCATGTTGTGAAGTATTTGGCAATGTTTTCCGATCGGCCGCCTGCCTGACACCAACCCTCCTTGGGAATTCTTGGTTTGAAGAAGGATAGATTGGGTACAGGAGGGAATTGGGAGGGGATGGGTGGGATAACAGTACCACGGAGACAGAGAGGTGTGTGACACTGGAAGCTAGAGCGGTCCGGGGTCGCGTACCCGTAGTGGCTCCAACCAGTTATCGGACAGATAATCTGGTGGATCCACCCTCTGGACAATGGACATCATTTTCTTTATACGTGAATTTCTAAGTATCCAATTAGAATCACTTTTTTACCGTTTGATACTAAACAATATCATATATTTAAACTATAGCCTCGCTGTCTGTCCCGTTGTCCCAAATAGTGTGGAACTCTATCTACCCCTGTATTAATGCGTAAAGGCGTGAAGATATCATAAAACTACATTTAAACGACTACGGGAATAATTAACTCGTGTAAGTTAGCAGCGGTAAGGATTAGCCTGGCAGGAGAACATATTTATAGTATAGTACACCATTAAACAGGATTAGTTCTGGTTTATCGCAGATATTTCTCCAGTTTGATATTAAACTTGTTATTGGAGAGTTAATTTAAATTATGTTTTAAACGTGTATTCTTTAACAAATACAATATAAATTCTAAATGTAAAAGTTTATATCGTTTTTGTTAATTTGAACTTTTAGTTACTTTAAAAAAACTATTAAGTCGTTTCGACCCACTTCCCACCGAAAATGTTTTTTTTTGAGACAACATGACTGGTGGTGAGTCTATCGTCTTTATGTCCAAGTTAACGATATAAATTGTACGTAAGTAAGTTACTTACTACTACTTATATATATATATATATATATATATATATATATATATATATATATATATATATATATATATATATATATATATATATATATATATATATATGTATATATATATATATATATATATATATATATATATATATATATATATATATATATATATATATATATATATATATATATATATATATATATATATATATATACATATATATATATATATATATATATATATATATATATACATATATATATATATATATACATATATATATATATATATATATATATATATATATATATATATATATATATATATATATATATATATATATATATAAAGTAACTTTATGTTGTGATGGCCAAGTGGTTGGGTGATGGGAATCATAGTCAAGAGACCTGAGTTGGATATATTATATACTCTATTGTACAAAATTATGACCTGGTATCTTTTGTGATCGTTATCCAGCCATCTGTTTGTATATTTTAAGGCTCTCCCTAAGCCACCTCTTACGACACCCAAGGAAAAAAGGAGTTGGTATGTTCTTACGCAGTAAACATAAGGTAATATAATCAGCATCATGTCAACAAGACGTCTTCGCCTTCGCCATACACCGTTCGCCTTACGCCTTTCCATAATGCATCTGCATCCATAACGTCTCTGTAAGAAAGAGAGGTATTTAAAATGTCTATGCAACTATGGTGGCTCGGAGGTACCACGTACGTGTACCAGCAGTACCACGTACCGTGGTAATGCTGTTAGCATTACCACGGTACGGCAGGGGTACGTACGGTTCGTATTCCGCCCGTGCCAGGTGAATTTTAAATTTCTCTTCAGTTTAATAACAAAAAGTCCAGCTTGCTTGCATGTTTTAAAAATGCAATATAAATTGCGTTAAAAGTACGCCTAATTTTGATACTTTGGCACTCTTTCTTTACCATTGTCTAAGCTATGTGATAAAGTTACTCAAAATCTAGATTCTATATGTTAATTATAAAAATTTATATTTCTCTAGCTCCTCTTTATCACACTTTCTTAATCCCTATGCTAATGGTCACTCACGGCAGGTAGGTTTGCCTTTTTGGTAAATTTCTGATATTTGTTTATTTATATCTTTACGCATTTTACCAATAATGGAGTAGATAGCTCTCTAGACAATTAATCCTTTTCAACCCTCCTTTCACCGAAGCCAATTTGGAACAACGGGACAGGTGGTAGCCTGGAAGAAATTATCATGTAGCAAAGAGGTCAATCTTTTGTTATTCGAAATTTATCATTTAAAATATATAAAAGTATGATGCAAAATTTGGACCAAACGTATACTGTTATTTGTAAGAATTATAAAACGTAATCACAAGCGGTCCCGTAGATTAAATCCGGGTCGCTCTGGTTCTTCAAAGTATTTAAACGAGCACCGTAATTCCTAGTATTTGCAAGGGTCGCCTTCGTATATCAAAGCTAGACCGTGTTTTCCAGTGATTTTGTTAAACACAGTCGCTTTACTTCGATGATATTAATTTGTACCGTACTTTATAAAATATTGTATATCTTTGGGTGCGTCCAAATTTGGCGAACGCGCTGCACGCGACCACCGCGCGAAATGCGCGTGTACATTTTAAGTTTACGCGTCGTTGTTGCGGCGCCCGCGCGCCACTCGACGCCTTATACGCGCCGAGCACGAACGGAGGGAAAGCCGAGCGCGTGAGACTCGCGCGCATCGCGTGCCTCTTTCAGCACTCACCCGCTCAGTACATCTCTTGTTGCCGAAGGCTGAATACATATTACCAAGCAGTGGACAGAAAAAATTGTTTAAAAATAACAACAGTACACAATATGGCAGTGGATGGAACCATTTGCGCGTAAACTGCATGCGTGCCCGTACTGTGCAAGCCTTGCGAGAGTTGCGCGAGAAGCGCGCGAGCAGCCCGCAAGCAGCTCGCGAACGGGTCGCGAGGTGCTTGCGGGACTCACCCTTAGAGTATATTTTCTTACCAAAGGTGAACATTGTGATTTTACTCCTATTTTTACTTTTAAACCAACTTACATTGATCTTTTCATTCGTGTACCAAAAATGTTTCCTACAACCGGTACCTTCTATGTTTTTGTCAAAGATTATGTTATAAATAATACCTATTTTTTATTTCACATTTTCACTCACTAATCTCACAAAAAGTACCCTTCCTACCACCTTATACTGAATTCTATTTGGAACAAGGGAGAGCCTATCGCTCTCTTAATGCCCACGCTAAAGACAGACATACTTACGTAGATACATATTTGGAAAGGTATAGTATGAACGCCACTCGATCAGTGATCAAGTGGCGTTCATACTGGTTTTCAAGCTGTCGCCGGATTCAATTCCCGGACAAGTTAATATTTTAAGTTCGATGTACGAATGATAATCATGTATTCTCTGTAATCGTTTTTTAATACACGACTGTTGACTCAGGATACACCAAGGGTAGACGGAACCGTTGGAGAAACACTTGTACTTATGACTTTAACTCTACTCTTCAAAACTTATGAACGATTTAAATCTCGGGCATTATTAGACATTAAAAACAAAATTATCAATTAACATGACTAAACTGTCCAAGTCTGTCCAAGTGACTAACTGTCCAGCCGAGTTGTTGGGTGGTCGGAATTTCGAGTTGAGAGACCCGAGTTCGATCCCCAGGTGGCAGTACCAATGAGTTTTTCAAAAACTTTTGAACGAATTTCATCGTTGGCTTGGACATAAAGGCGGTGACGGGCTCACCACCTGTCACATTGTCCCGAAAATATCTTCGGTGGAAGGTGGGTCAAAGGGACTTAATTGTCTAGACTTGACCTCTGTCTACCCCTGTATTGGGAATTGCGTGAAGATATTTTTTTTTAAACTGTCCAATAAGTAATTTGGGAAGATTAAAAAAATACGACTTTAAAATATATTACCTAAAGCAAATCATCCATGAACCTTTTTTAAAAATCAAACGGTTATTAATATACATTTTAGAAAATCAGTACGATATAAATTACATTTATGTGTATTCCAATTTTAAATTCATTTGTATTGGATTAACCAAAAGACTGGTATAATAGAATTTGAATTAAATGTACAAACTTTCAATTGTGCGTGCTTTTTTAATTCTTTTTCCAATTTGCGAGATAACGTAACAGATTTCGTTTCCTAAATTTAAAAACCATTCTGTCGTCGTAACTAGCCAGATAATTGGATGAATCAATGAAATGAATTTTATTTATTTGAATGATTAAGCCAAGAAATGTTATGATGTGGCATTTTTTTATAAAATGTATGTGGCTTTTTTTTATTGAAAACAAGGCGTAGCTCAGAATCTTGTCGGTACTTTATTCGATTTTAAATGATCCTAACTCTCCTTAATTGTCTAGGCCTTTGTCTACCCCAGTTACAGGAAAATTCCTGAAGATATACATAAACATTCATATGTATGTATGGCTTGAATACCAACATTCTTATACACCACACAAATGTTCGTCCCTAGCCGGATTCGTTCTAGCCTCATTCTTCGAATGTAAACAATACCAACTCGGTTATCGGACCGACAGAAAAGAATATTAATAACAATACTAGAAAAGTAAAAAAAGAATTCTTATTACGCAGCTAAAGTCGAATATAGCGTTAATGTGATAAAATTTCAGGCGAGCGTATAAGTCGTGTTTAATGTAATTCTAAGCGCTGCCCGCAAACTTTGTTGTAGAGTTTTTACACAATTTATTACTCCGTATAACATATTTCATAGTTTTGTATCTCTCTTGGAAACATAACTAATTCTTTGACATTTTTATTGCTTATGTAATCTTTTTCTGCAACTGGAATTTTATTTTCACAGGAAGAAGAATGTAAATGTTTATCAAGAAGTTACGACCTTAACAAATATTTAATTAAGTTCAAATTCCATGCCAACGTCCAATCTAACTATCGGTACAAATTAATCACATAAATATATGTTAACATATAAATAATATATAAAAACACAGATAGAGACCACATCACAAACATTGCTCCAATCCCAATGTAAGATGCTAAAGCACTTGTGTTATGCTATCGGAAACATCGAAGGCGCCTAAACACCCAAAAAAGAAAATGAAGTAAAAAGTCTTTTTTCTACATTGACACGTATGGGAATCGAACCCAGGGAATTCGTCCATAGAGGTCGTGGACAAATATCCATATATCGTTTTTTTTTTCTTTAACAAATTATTGAAATATTGAGATACATTAAGAAATGTAACAGGTTAAGAGTACTTAGATTCTACGTGCGTGTATAAAAAATGAAGAATTTGAGAAAAGCGAAAGAGCAGTATAAGGATCATTACACTTGGCGATCCGTTCTCTCTGGCTACTCTGTCAGCGACTATGCTACACAGAAAAAATAACTCAAAAATATTCTAAAGCGTTTATTGAAAATATTTCTATTGAAAAGTTCCCCATATCTGTAATAAGTTCCCATTCCAACCATTCCAAATAAGATTCGTTTCTACCGTATGTGTTCGATATTGAATTCTCGAATTCTCTGTGCTATTGTTAGAGGTTTGTTATATCAAATAGTTATCTAATACAGGCCAAGTGTATTTAACGTTTTTATTTATTTCAACATAAAATATAAAGTAATCTTCAGCATATATTCAAGCCATTCCCAATACTGGAGTAGACAGAAGTCTGAACAATTAAGTTCTTTGACCGAAGAAATTTTTTTGGGGCAAAGTGACTGGAAGTGAGCCTGTCCCTGTTCCTATGTCCGAACCAACGATATAAATCGTACATAAGTTTTAGGAAAAATCGCTAGGATTGTGCTTACCACCTCAAAATAGAACTCGGGTCTCTTGACTCGAATTTTGAAAAGACTTGAAAATCCTTACTATGGAGATAAGTAAAAAATGTACTGTGGTAACTTATGCTGTGGGAAGTATTAACTGTTCGCCAAATCTTTATATGACACACCCTACTCAGAAAGTACTCGGAGTTAAAATACGATCCAAATAAAACAAAGGACAAGCGTAGAAAGGGAACCGTATGCCCTTCAAAACTATTTAACACATCCCTTTCACACAACTTCTTTTGCTACATAGGGGTCTCCAGTGTAGCTAAAGATGTGCTGCAGGAATTGTGTACCTTCCCATCAGGTCAGGTGTTCATGACCTGGGAAGGACGTCTCTACCAGTGTGCTATTGGTACTCGTATATATGCTTCTAATCGTTAGAACTTCGACATCGCGATATAGTAAGTCTATATATTTCCCTAATTGTCCGTCACTAAAGATTTTCTTATGTAGAGTCACATATGTTGTCACAAAGTGATCAAATCTTAGGATCCTGAATAATGGTAAAGTATAAATCTCGGGTTCGCCTATAGTATATTTACGCATAATGTTGCCCATGAGAGACATTGCTCTTTTCGCCGTCGCCTATATCTCTTACTACTCATAAATCAAGATTACGGTTGTGTCTTTCTACCTTATAAAACTTGCTGACGTACTTCACTGTTTCGAGATATAGGCTATTATAGATGATCGAACAACTCAGTTGCCAGCGACTTCGCCTTTGAAGTTAAGAGTTGTATAGTTGAGTCCCGCTAGGAGCAAACATGTATGTGATTAATATGGACATTAGTACTTGAGGCATGGTTGTTTATATGTGTACATCAATATTTCTTTACTTAAATATCAGTATGTGTATATATTGTACCGTTGACTTCGACACTAAGACTGCGACAGGCTCTGTTCCTTTTATGAAAAAAGCTTTCGTGAATACAATTAAAATAAATATCGTGATGTTTCGTAGGTAATTTTATAATTATATTTAAAGGCGATAAACTCCCTAGAAGTCTTCTGGGTCACAATCTTACCATTTTTTTATATAAATATTTACTCATATATAGCACTAAAAAACGAGAAATAAATAAAAACCAGTGTGTACACCACTCTTCCACTGATATCGTCAAATAAATAAGTGTTATTTTTCGAAAAATATAAGTCGGTTTAAAGAAAATAAACGTTTGAAAAAATTAAAAGGCCATATAATAACTGAAATGAAGGATTTATAGCAGCTGGTTGTTAGCAAATTGCACCCGCGGGGAAATTCATCCGAAATTTATAAGATTAACAACCCATTCACCAGGAACTTAATCTCGAATTCCAAATTATCTTAATTTTATTACTTTTTTTAATCAAATAATTATTTATGGACTAGCTAAACCACGTACTTCTGCGCCACGTTTTTTCATTCGATTTACTACATACTTATAGTAATATTATGGTCTAACCACACAAAATCTTCATAAATTGTAGCCTATGTTTTCTTTTAATGACACATGAATTGTATAACTGTAAAGTGTCACCAAAAACCGTTATATTATAAAGTGAAAGAACAACGAACATTTACGTTATCGTCACAAACTTTATAATATTAGTAGGAAGCAGGATAGGTATGTGGGATTTTGTATCGTTTAATTTTATAGCTTCTTTATTTTTATTTTATTTACTTTTTGCCAAGTTTAATAGAATTCCGAATAATAACAATAAATTAAATTAAAAATAATCTAAGGGAGATCTGAAGTTTGAAAATAAAAAAGTTAAATTAATTGATCGGAATTAGAATCAGTAGAATTGATCAATGTGTGTGTGGATCAATGTATCAATGATTTTTTTCTAAACATTTGTATGGTAACACAGATATTGTTGGTTTGATGCCAGTTTGTGTTCAAATGATAGATATACGAATATTTATCCGTTGCATGGATGACACTCTTAATTTTTTTTTTACATAAATAGATATCTACAGCAATAAAGAAATAATATAAATGAAAAATTATGTGCACGACTCTCATCCACGGACAGAGCCAACATAGGCTTGATGCCAGTTTGTAGTCGGATGATGAATATACGAATATTAATCCATTGAAATATTGAAATATGTAAGAATATTTTATTTATCAAAAATATATATTATATTTATTTATCAAAAATATGTAAGAATATTTTACTGTTGGCTTGGACACTAGGATGGCGACACTCAACGGCGACGCTCAACACTTGTGACGTTGGCCTAAAAAATCGTATGCTTGATACAGCAAATTATCTTCTGACCATTGTTTACTTTTAAACTAAGGAAATATAGTAATTAAGGACAGTAAGCGACGCAGTGCGACCAAAGTACTTATATTGCTTCGTTCTAATTAATTTAGTTACAGTTTAGCTCGTTAAAAATTTAAGCGAACTCAGCATTGCACCTACGTGATACGCGAACTTTGGGCGGTGTGAGCTTTATTGCCTTTTCGTGCAACGAATGACTTCGCTTTTCTACTTTTCGATCTCGTGTTAAGTTTTTTCTTTGAAACTAAGATAAAAGTAATTGTAAAACTTTATTTTTAATTTATTTGTGTTCACTATTTATTAATGACATATTGTAAGTCTGTTTAATTATACATTGATTTATCTATATTTTCACGTATTATACCAGTACTATAGAAGATGGAGATATATAGACCACCCACTTTCACCGAAGGGGGACAACGTGACATATGTCTGCTCCTGACACTAATATGTATATTAGTTAAAAATTATTAAATGAATAAATTTTAAAACATATATTTATTATTGAATTAATGTACTAAATTTGTATTTTCGACAAATTTCATTGTTCGTTCAACTTGTTTACTATTACATACTCAAACCAAGCTTTATACAAAGTCAAAGAGTTTTAGGTTTCATTCTGTAACTCAGACAAACCAATTTATGAAGCTATAAACTCTCTTTACAGCTTCCGTACAACTCGTGATGGATTCTTTATTCAAATATTTTGAGTGGAAATTAAACAGATATGTAAAAAACCATAAGTACGAGCCTGCCGCCTAGAACCTGGATCGAACTCGGGTCCCATGACTCGAAATTCCGACCATCAAACTACTCGGCTATCGTGACTTTTAGAATACTATTTGCTTTTAGAATTACTATTTGCTTTTTATATTCTTTGAAGTTCGTTCATTTAAAATACGTTTATTATGACAATAATTTTACACAAATTACTGACACGATCTCATTTACCTTCTGCATTGTTAACAAGAAATGTACGAAAGCCACAGATTAACCTTGATTATGAGATAAAATAAATTATAGGTTACTGTAGTCGGAACAATTCCATTAGGGACCTCTTTTGTTCTTCATAACCCTTGCGGCCGCATTTACTTAAATTTTACTAAATGAAGGTAATGCTTGTGATTGCTGTCCCCTGGTAGAACCCTACTTTTCGCTAACTTATATATTGAGTGGCACCTATATACTTGAATCCCATTTGATTATTCTCTTGTATTGTACGGTTTATTATATTTATAAAAAAGTGTGGGTAGAAAGGACTTAATTGTTTAGGCCACCGTCGCGCTCTTTATTAAAGTGTGCACTTAAAATTGTTTTTAACAGTTATGGTACATGGAACACTAAGAAGCGATAGGCTCACTTCCCTTCATTTTACCAAATAGGCTTCGATTAAATGTAAGTTGAGATGGCTGAATTCTCGTGATTCTCGAATTATTCGTGAATAAAAAAAAATTATAACTGGCCATTATAATCTATGTTATAGCCATGAATTTTTATATAAATGACAAACAAGTAAAAATATTGCTGTACATTCGGTTTCTCATTTTAAGCACTGAAAGCTTGTTTGTTGCATGTCGAAAAAGTTGTGCAGTGCGCGAACTTTCTGCTATAACCGGCGGCTATTTCTCTTTTTCAACAAATGAAACGTCATTTCGTATTTATGAAACAATATCCAACTTCGCCAACGACATTGCTTCTATATGTGGCTAAGGTTAACTTGGCTTGTTTATACTTCTTTGCTTTGCCCTTTATGTTTTGTTTTTCCCTAGATATATTATTTTTTAATTATTGCTTATTGGATATGACAAGGTGGACTAGTGGTATGCATACCGGTTTTCAAGTTGTCGCTACCTCTGAGATCTTGGGTTCGATTTCCGGACGGATAAATTTAGAAAAATTTCTATATTATGAAATTTCCATAACACAGTGATTTAGCTATTTACTTTGTTATCGGAGTAATGTATGTTATGTTGTTCACATTTATATTTATTAGTCATAGTAACTAACAACAAGTAACAACAGAACAATCAAATCAAGAAAATAAATTTCTCATAAAATTCTCCTAACTATAAATATTAGGACTTATCGCTAGCAAATGGGCACTACTTACGTCATCCAATGATTCTACTCACGGAAGTGACGGAAGAACGATCAAAGAAATAAATTCATTCATTGTACAAGGTTTTACTTATACTTATCGTTTACCTACGAAAAAATTTTGGTGGAGATATTTTCTTCTCATAATAGGATTTATTCTTTTTATGTCCTCACGCATTTTCCCAATACCGAAAATTTAGTCTTCTCGAGGTACTTTTAACCGCCACTTATTTCAGACACAAGTGACAAGAGAGCATATTATTGCTATTGTTTATAAGATAACATTGATAGATACATGTTCAAATAGATCAATATTGATAGGTTCACAACTTGTCACAAATTAGCTTCGGTGAAAGGTGTGTCAAAGAAACTTAATTGTCTGGACCTCTGTCTTTCCCAGATTTGACATTTCAATAAACATGTAGATTAAAAATTGTCAAGATAGCCGAGAAGTTCGGGCTCGTACCAATGGGTTTTTTCGAAAACTTGTTTACGATTTACATCATTGTCTTGGACATAAAAACAGGGAAGGCCTCACAACCTGCCACATTGTCCCAAAAATATCTTTGGTGGAAGGGGGTCGAAAGGACTTAATTGTCTAGACCTCTGTCTACCACTGTATTAGAATGGCATCAAAATATGTATGTTTTTACATGCATACATTGCTCTGATACCAAGGTAAGTAACTTGGCACTTGTTTTATGAAATCAAAACAATAAAGGTACCACAAGCACCCAGCCCCATGATTTATTAAAATTAAGAAAAGGTCGTTTTCTAAATTGACTCGCCCAGGAATCGAACCCAAGATCTTATAGCTGGCGACTGAACTCTGGTGTGTACACAACTCATCCACCGAGGTCTTCCTTTGCCAGTAGAATGATATTATAATTAATAAATATTAAGTAAGGAACTCGAGCAATAAAGTACATTAGTATAACTAAGATCTTTTATTTCGAAACATTGAAGACGCAATCGTTGAAATAGAAAAAAAAGAAAAACGCTTACCATAAAACTAATATCGCAATGGAATATTTAATATTTTATTTATCAAGACTCGACATTTTATATCCGATGATATTAATTTAACGTTCGACGACATCGAACAAAAGCAATATTATTGCTAAACTAGCCAATTTTCAACCACAAGGCAATCGCCTCCGGCGATGATCGGCTATTGTTTTGTATTTTGTATAATGTTGTACGTAGTCTTATACAGTTTATTTAAGCTTATGTTTTCCATTTAATGCATGTTTTTTTTTGAATTTCTTAAATTGTGACGATAAAAGAGAGTTATGACCATCATGGAAAATATACTATTTTATATTTTTATTAACTTTCCGTATACGAACAATTGAGAAAGAATTGAATAGAATTCAGAGAGATCCATGAATAATTACGTTTACCTAACACAAACACAATAAAAAATTAACTTTACTTTAGAACACACAACTGAAGTAAAACATCTTTAGCTCCATCTATATGTACGTATAAATGTGTGTACATATATACATATAGATTTACTACTATTTAAATTTATTATGAGTTTTCATTGATATAATATTTTTGTAATATAAGAAAAGTATATATATATATATATATATATATATATATATATATATATATATATATATATATATATATATATATATATATATATATATATATATATATATATATATATATATATATCTTTCTGTCTTCAAACTAATAATTCAACTTTCGTTGGCCACGTCAGATTACACTTTGTGTAACGCTCTCGTCAATTGAAGTCATGTGTGCGAAAAGAGATTTTACTTCAAAATATAAGAGCATCGACACAATCCCTGCCGTGAGACACATTGCAGGCGCTTGAACATAAATATTTCCTTATTTAAAGGGAAACTAAGTATCTATGGTCTGGATCAGAACTATCCATTGCTGCCGAAATTTATTTATTATAACAAATAAATAAACATAGACAAGGACAGCATCTCAAATATTGTTCTAATCCTAAAGCTAAAACAACTTGTAATGGACTAACAAATAGACTAGCAAAATGATTTTTTTGGTTTTCCATATTGAACGGCGGTATGTGCGCTCGTCCAAAAAGTTAGAGATGGTTATCCTGACATCTGTGGGTAGCCACTTGCATTTTCAAGACTTGTAGCTTTGTCACCTCTTACGATAATAATTTTTATTTATTTATTTACACTTTATTTTAAAACCTTATTCCAGAGAAATGTAGCTTTAATGGTAAAGGAGTGACCAACAAAAATTGGTAAAGAGTTGTGGGATACTCATCTTGTAATAAGATGGAGACCAGGCAGACAGAGAACCTGAAATTTATCCTTAAGATACGTTGGTGTCTTTCGAAGTTAACATTTTGTTTTTGCACCGTGCAATAAATTTCTACGTTAAAGTCGGAGAAAATTGTGTACCATTTGTCTTTAATTCTTTACTGATTTTAACTAGCTGTAGAAGCCTGGATTCTAGTGTTATTTCAATTTAAAGAAAAACTAATTTGATCCCCAGAAATAAACTTGAACACTAAAGTAGTGGTGAATAAATGGTTTAGCACTTAACACGTTGTCCAAAATTAACTCCAGTGAAAGGAATTAATTGACTAATATTGGTAATTTAATAAAGATGTTCTTCTTCTTCACAATACAGCAGATGTTATTTTGCTAATTGGCGGCTGTAATTGATATGAATGTGACTACGTTTTTCCTTGTTTCCTATCCTCCGCGATTCTGGTAGGGGCCACGCAACTGAAGCTACGATGATCACGGGAGAGACGAATGTTGGTATTAAGATGTGCAGTTCTTTCTGCTCTCCACATTCACGATATGGTTGACGCTAGAACCAAATTTCAGACCAACTGAGAGGTTACGAGTGGGTTAGTGATCGTTGAATCACCTTATGGTAACCGGATGGAGGATTCATGGTGGTCTTCTGCCAAAGTGGAAAAGGAAGGTGCGGAGCCTGAGGTGCTCGTGTCCAAAATATCTAGCGAAGAGGGAGATTGAGATGTGTACTCTCCCGAAGGGTGGCCTAGGATGGCCAACAAGAAAATATTAGATATACGTTTTGAAACTTAAATGTAAAACCACCTAAAGCTATATTCCAGAATTTCTTAGAATGTTTTATTCATTTATGTCTAGAAAAAGTTAAACGACTTTAAAACTGTTTCGTTTATATTTTATTTTACACTAACTGAACGTTACTGTAAAACAACTTTAAACGGTGACAAACTTGTCTTGTAGGAAACACGAATAGAGCTTTTGTTTTTGTTCAACTTTCGTGAAATCCTACTTTGTTAGCTAGACTTAAACCGGCGATAGCGTAGCAGTGTAAAATTATTTGGTTTTTACATTGTTTACATTGTTTTTAAATATAACTTAGGTATTGAATAATGTGGGATGAGTATCTTGGACGGTGTAACGACGATCTATAGACAAATGTATAAATAAATATTATTGTATTTATATGAAAGCGTATATGATAAGATGTATATTTTAGTGATTTCTAAGCAAACAAACCAAGCTTAGTTATAAATAAAATGAAAACTTAGTAAAAAAAAAACATTTTAGTGTACCTTCACGCAACATGGAAACATTGTAAATTAGGTAGAGGTCTTCTAAGCAATGAAGTCCTTTCTACCCACTTTTCACCGAAACTTATCTGGGACAACGCATCTCGTGAGGCTATGGCCGTTTTACTGTCCCAGTTAACGGTACAATATTTTTACAATCATCTGTATTCACTTACTAGTCACATTTTTTTCAAATCAAATCAAATCATTAATTCATCGACATAGAACATACGTTTATCGATCGTCACTTTTAATCTACCACCGTTTCGTAATGAGGTTCCTCTAACGGAGAAGATACAGGCGAAAGAAACTCTGTAGGTATCCTCTTTTTTGGTCAATATTTTTAACAATATAAAAAATTATCCAAATATAACGTGATATTTTCTAGAAATAGCTTAGGAGCGATCACCTCCTTCCCAGGGGTTACTGTCTTTAATATATTCATTTATATTATAATAACCCTTCCTATAAAGCTTTTCTTTAATAAATTTCTTAAACCTGTTAATAGACAGGATTTGCACTTTAACCGGGACTTTGTTGTAGAAGCGTATACACCGCCCTATGAACGAGTTACTTACTCTATGGAGTCTAGTAACCGTTGTTACAAGCTTGTGTTTGTTCCTAGTATTTACATTATGTACATCAGAAGTCTTGCTAAAAGCATTATTTTTTTTATGCGCATACATTAAATTTTCATATATGTATTGAGAGGCCAGTGTTAAAATATTAATTTCTTTAAATTTCTCTCTAAGAGTAGCTCGGGAATTTAGACAATATACAGCTCGAATGTCCCTCTTTTGTAAAACAAATACTGTTTCTACGTCAGCTGCATGACCCCATAGCAGAATACCATATGCGGTACACCCATAGCTACCGTCGAACCAGAGGAATACGTACCGTTGATTGCCACTCTCTGAATTTTATTAGATAAATAAGATTTAATTAGGTCAGAGCCGTATCTCTGGTACCGTAATGGTGTAATTTCCTGGCAAGTGTTTCATTATGAACGCAATCAAAAGCCTTAGAGATATCACAAAAGACACCCAAAGCATCCCGTGATCTCTCCCAAGCCTCACATATATGCTTAATTAGCCAGCATGGGTTGTTGAGCGACCCCTTGTAAAACCAAACTGATTGCAATGTAATAGTTTGTTTAAATTAAAATATCTTAACAGTTGAGCAAGAATAATTTTTTCAAAAATTTTACTAAGTCCGAAGTACTACCAGATTTAAAAAAAGGTATTACTTTACTTTGCTTCATGAGATCAGGAAATACACCAGACTTTATACTACTACTAAATATTATGGAAAAATGAGGTGCAATCAAATCTATTATAGAAGCAATTACTTCAACATTCCCCATAGATCCGCCGTTTTCTTACATTTTAATAGTGTTAAACATTCTCACATCTTTAGAACTAACAACCTCAAACTTAAAGGTTGTGGTGCCAGCTCTTACATTATTCTTCAGTAACGTCTCGGCAACAACAGAAGAAGAATTCAACGACTGTGTAGTCAAAATTGGAATTTCACTAAAAAAAGTCTCAAAAACTTTAGCTATCTCATGATTAGTATTTATAACTTTATTGTCATTATAAAGTTGGTAGTCAGTACTTCGTGACATATTTTTCCCCGTTTCACTATTAATAATATTCCTAGTCATTATAAACATTCCTGTTCAACACACAAATATTAGCATCTAGCGGGACTCAAACTCGCAACGCTTTGCTTCTAAGGCAAGAAGACTTCTCTACCAACTACGCTATCAGTTCATCATTAAAAGAAATAGTGGACAGACAAAATTCTTTTTTTTTAGTTTTCAAAGATTGACTGTTCTTGTTTAGTCATTTTCAAACTGATTTTTCCATGACATTAAATTTAAACAATCTCGGTTCCCCTTTACCACTTCCTGCCGTAGATGCTACTGATACCAGTCTGCGAAATATTGGTCTAGTATTATCAGATAGTTATCCTAGCTTTTAAGTATTTTCAAGGCTTTTCTTTTACTTTCAAGGTGTGTACCTCTTACCACACGGGAAAAATGAAATAGAAACTGTGACATTCTGATTCGAAAGCTGAAGGGTTACTACCAACTAGGTTAAATATCTTGGAGTCGTCTTAGTAGTTACATACGAGCAGATGGCTCACGTGATGGTAAGTGATTACCGCCGCCCATGAACACTCGCAATACCCGAGGCATAGCAGATTCGTTGCCGGCCATAGAGTTCCCCCCCCCCATAATTGGGGAAGGGAGGTGAGGGCCTCCAGTTACTACCTACCAGACGAAATGCCGTAGTTTGTTAGACTTCTACTTCACGCCGGTATTCTGTGAGGTCGTGGTAGTTCCCCGGTCGAGCCGGCCCATTCATGCAAAAACAAAAGCTGATGTGTGGCTCTATGGTAGGGACCCTGCCTTCGAACCTAAGGGTAACGGGTTTGAATCCTGCTGGGCATTTGTGTGATGAATATCGCTGTTTCTACTCGAGTCATGGACATTTATTTACGTAAAATGTATGTGTATGTATGTATAATTGTACCGTTGGTTTGGACACTATGACGGTGATGGGCTCACCACCTATCACATTGTAGGCTTTGATGAAAGGTGGGTCGAAAGGACTGAATTATCTAGACTTTAGTAATATGCGCGAAAATTCATATTAACAATCAAAGTGAAACAGCGAATATTGAAACTTTACTTATTTGATGCTTACTCGAATAACTAAACTCCGCACAAAGCAATGACGAAATACCTTAGAAACATAATGAACATTTCGTACGCTTTGTCTACACTGCACTTTAACATTTATACGCTTTCAAGTCATGACTAAAAAAACGTAAAAAAAATGTTACTGTAAGCTCCAACGCACGCTATATAGATATTAGTATGTGGATAAATGAAAGCTATATTACTAAAACCATGTGTTATAAATAAATTCATACATCGATAAGCAAATAATTTACATTGTTCCCTTGTCCCCAACTTATTTGTTGAAACACGGTGTTAAGAGATCAGAACCGACGAGGGTACCTGTCACCCAGATCCGAGAAAATTTAGAAAAAGTGTTTACTATATTGATCCGACTGGGAATCGAACCCGTGACCTCAGAGCTGGCGACACCGGTTATGTTTGCGCCACTCGTTCACGCCAGATCAACAAATAATATGCACTTGTGTTATGGAATTAGAAGAACGAAGGTACCGCAGACACTGAGGTCCGTGACAATGTAGCGGATGATGTGCCCAGGAAAAGGGTAGCTACCCGCCAGGTCAGGTGATCGTGACCTGAGGAGGACGTCTCCTCCACAAGTGTGCGCTATCGGTAATCGCCCTTCGACCCACCTTCCACCGATATATAATTCGTAAATAAGTTTTTTTTTAAAACCCTATTGGTACGAGCCTGCCAACTGGGGATCGAACTCGAGTCTATTAACTTGAAATTCCGACTACCCAACCATTCGGCTATCGTGACTTTTTTTTGAAAACTAAAACATATGTATAATATAATAAATCTTCTTCTTGGATTAGAGGAAAACTTGTACCAATAACTTTTTTCAAGTCTGTTGCCAATGGTGATGCTATTAAACGGTTGCTCAAAGGTATTACATTCGAAAGATTTAAAAAATGGTAAGAATGCCGCCAAGAAACAGCGGAGGTCCGGGAACCAAATCCCGCCCGTGTTGATAGTGATATAGCCCGTGATATAGCCGACTGTTTGGGTAATCGGAATTCGGATTAAGAGACCAGAATCAATCCCCAGGTGGTAGACTCGTACCAAAGATTTCTTTCTAAACTTATTTACGATTTGTATCGTTGGTATTACTTGGACACAAAGACGGTGATAGACTCACCACCTGTCACCTTGTCCCAAAAATGTCTTCGGTGCAAGGTGGGACGAAAGGACTTCATTGTCTCGACTTCTCTCTAGTCAATTAATTAACTTAATTTTTTTTCCATATTTTAATTTAGGTTTTTGTATTGTGGTAATAAATAATTTTTTTTATTCTTTTTCTTTCTCGATATACACATCATTTTGTTTCTGTGTACAAAGTATTTAAAAGTTTATTTTTAGCACTCACAACACCTTAGAATACAGCACTTAGATAAACAAATCATCATAAGGAACAAATCCTAGCAACTTGTTCACGTTACTGATGACAACTTCAAACATTTGCTGAACATAAATTGGTTTGACCACACCAATGACTTCTTTGTCCCTTTCGCGGTTGAAATCTTTGACGACATTTGCTGAAACATAAAAGGTAGTAAGTAAGTTTATTTCCAAATTTTAAATTTTGACAATATTTTCAATACTTTCTTAAATAAAATGGATGACAAGAAAGTGTCCGATTTCTAAAAAAAAAGAATGACAAAAAGAGGGACACCTATATAATTTCTTTTGCCTCTTTATTCTACGTTACAAAATGGTAGTAGGTTACAAGATAAGTATCGACACACGTAATTTTAAATTGTTAATATGCAATAAGGTATGATACGTGAAGATAACGTAATTATGTAAAGACGTATAATTTATATCATTTGAAGTTTTATACTTACCAGGTTGGTTGTCAGGACTGATTGGTTTATCAAAGGAGACTATCTCATGACCTTCCGCAATTCCAACTACTGTGAATTTTTTAATAGCCAAATGCAGTACTTCATCGCTTCCTTTCACTGTGTCAATGTCGGCCGCAAATTCGTAAGTTGTTCGACCTTAATTGATGGAAAAGAAAGTTAGAGATTATTTTCCTAATATCTCTGAGATACTTTGTATTTCATTAAATTTGTTGTTGTTGTTGAAATTCGCCGTGGCCGCGTTCGCACCCCAGGTGACAGGCTCGTACCAATGGGGTTTTTCAAAATCCTATCTACGATTCATATCGTTGACTTTATCATAAAGACGACGACGGGGGACCTGTGACGTTGACCCAAAACTATGTTTGGTGGAAGGTGGGTCGAAAAGACTTAACTGTCGAGACATCTGTCTGCCCTACATGGGCAGACAGATGTCTCGACAGTTAAGTGGGAATGAAGGGACGATTTTTTATATAAAATTAGTTGATTATATTATAACAAGTCATCCATTATGTTTCTTCTAAAGAAACCGTCTATCAAACGCCGATTGTTTTAAATTAGTCAAAAGTTCTAAAGAAACAAAAAACAAACAAGGAATAATTATTAAATGAGTATTAGATTCACGCACACATCCGCACATTTCTGTTTGATATATTTTGTGTACTTATATATGTATATTAAGTAGAGCTGATCATAAAAATTCTTACCCGTAACAACTTTGTACTGGCCGCTTACATTGATGGGAATCTTGAGGACTTCACCAATGACATCATAATGTCCGTCCACAATCACAGTAGGACATTTTAACGTAAAGTTTAACTTGGATTTATCTAAATTTAATCTGCAGCACCAAAAGTCATAAAGTTTATTTGTTTTTCGGTGAAAATACGTTTTAATATTATTAATTGTTCGAACTGAAACACTGAACTTCTTTGCAAACTAGCAGAAGTTTATAAGCGAATGCAAACGCTGTTAGAAAACTTGTGAATCTGGGATATAATGAAAAAAATATTTACAAGACGTGTTTATACATCGTAACCGTATTGGAGCAAAGTAGTTGGAGTAACATTCTCCTGCTCTAATCTCTGTAGACAGTGGTCCAGAGTTATTACTTCTCGACTCACCTTTCATCGATGACATTTTTTGAGACGAATTGACAGGTGGAAAGCCTATCACCATATTAATGTTCAAGCAACGATATAAGTCGCACATAAGTTTTGAAAAAAAAAAACTCACTGGTACGAATCAAGAGTGGATCGAACTTGGATCTTTCGATTCGAATTGCGATCACCTAACCATTCGGCTATCGTCACTTCTTATTTATTATAAAAAAATAAAAAAATATCTTCACGCAATTCCCAGTACCCCCTGTAGACAGAGGTCTAGTTTAGACAATTAAGTCCCTTCGACCCACCTTCCACCGAAGATATTTTCGGGACAACGTGACAGGTGGTGAGGCCGTCGCCGTCTTTATGTCCAAGCCATCGACACAATTCGTACATAAGTTCTTGAAAAAACCCTTTGGTACGAGCCACCTGGGGATCGAACTCGGGTCTCTCGATTCGAAATTCCGACCACCCAACCACTCGGCAATCGTGACTTATTTAATAAATATTGAAATATTAGTCTGTGTTTATATACTTACTTAACCCTTATAGCGTTACATGACTTAAAACCCTTAACCGTGTTATTTGTAAATTTAAATGTAAATTCAGGATCACTGCTTTCCACAACTCCAGGATTTAAAGGATCCAAAACTTCAATATCCAATGATGGAATGCCAGATGTTATTTGTGGAATAACACTATTGGCCGATTGTATCATACAATTCTCGTCATCTTTATTGCATGGCTCTATAAAAGTACCTGAAACAAATATTGAAATGAATTAAATATATTCACGATATAGCTATAAGCTATGTCGTGAATATATTTAATTCTGTATCACATCTAAAATAGATGATGTATTTTAGATAATACAATTTGTTTTAAATTTTTGCAAGTAAGGTCAATTTCATAATTGTTAAAACAATTAAAATTATCATATTGTTTTATTTACTTTCCAATGAGAATGATTATGATTTTTAGAGTGAGAGAAAACATCGAATGATGACATCTATGGACAAGTTGCGCACTCACTGGTTTTCATAGTATCGCCAGCACTGTAGACACAGGTTCGATTCCCTATACATTTAAAAAAAATTTTCGGGTCTGGGTGTTTGTGGTACATTCGTTGTTTCTGATTACATAATGCAAGCTTAATTTAAGCTGGGATCAGAGCAATGTATGCGATGTAAAAGCTAGTAATAATACAATTTGTTTCCAATAGTATTTTCAGTCTATATATATACTAAAAGGACGGACAACTTCATTTGATTAATCCATAGCTTTGCGTTGACAGCTACACTAGTAGAACTATTTCACAGCCCTGAGCGTCTTCCACACTAAATTGTACAATCAATAATTATAATATACTCTTTGCTTAATGATTTCTTGTATTTACGCGAATACTACACATTTAAAAATAAAACAATTTTCGGATTTTATCGCGTTTTTAATTAGTTTTTCCAAACTATTTTTATTTCCCGACGTTTCGGATGCTGTAAAGCTACTAATTAAAGACGCGATACAATTCGAAAATCGTTTTATTTTAAATACTCTTTGCACTTAACAAATAATCACTTTCGTAGATGTAACTTTGTCGAACTGGCCAGCGATTTAAAGAGGCCATGATGCTGGCTATGAATCTTTTTTGCTTCGACATATTTCAGTGATCATAGATACTCGTACAACATGACAATTCGCCCAGTTTCATTGGTACTTTTGAATCTGGAACGTCGTGAAATGGTGTGCCCTTTCACTAACTTTTTACATAACTATAAATTTTACATACTCCTGTATTTTTTAACATTATAACATTTTTTTGCTGTTTATAAATTACACATTATTTATTTGGTCAATGTTCTTTATTTAAAATGTATATAGTTTAAACCGCTAATATTTTTTTTATTTACTGTGTAATCTGTGTATGTGTATAACAAGCTATATAAGCCATACTAGTTTCAAAATATACATAATTCAGTGTCTCTGCTATTTATAATATATCTGTTTTATTTTATTTAATATGATGAGTTTTTGATAAACGTAGTTTAAAACTTTTAATTTTGTTTTTTATTGATTGTTTAACATAAAATGCTAATTGAATGCTTGGTTAATGTCATTATCATACTCATATTCATACATCATTTATACTATAATATAAATGAACGAATGTTTATAGTATTAAATATTTTTATTTCGATAAATAAATGTTTTGATTTAATTTGATTTGATATCTAAAAGAACCTCAAGTTTGGTTACGGAATTCATATTACGTGACAAGTGACACCAGATTGATCCTCGAAACTTTTAGTCCTTTGGTATTCTTTATATATTTTATTTATATCCTCACGCATTTTACCAATACTGGGATAGACAATTTGAGTATTTATATATGTAGTATAGCGACCGAGTTTCACCGAAGTCCATTTGGAATAACGTCACAGGTTACGACTCCGTTTTTCTTCTTTACATTAATTTTAAACTCAGAATTTATTTCGTGCTTATTAAGTATAATGAATATAATCAATTATTTTTATATTGAGTAAGTTTCAATTTATTATTATTTATTTCGCGTCCCGTCTCACAAAGAATAGAAGGAACATGAATTTTAGAATTACAATAATTTTTAATATTGCACAATAGAATACTCTAAGAGCAAATTTCTATTTAATTATAAGAGAAAAATTATGATAAATACATACATAGGGACATAGTGACAATCGCTGCACTGTTCCCAAAGTAAGTAAAGTTTTATGGAATCAGAAACAACCAAGGAACCACAAACATTCAGACCCGAGAAAATGTACAAGAATTCAATAGTCAAGTTAAGGGACAAGATCATAACAAAACATAAAAAATGCTCACTCAATTCACAATTGAAATTCATAATTCAATGATACTTAGAATCCAACACTTACTCGGATTAGAAAACACGTCAGCTGCCGCACAGAGCAATAACAACAACATTGAACACATGCGAAACATAATGAAGTCCTGCAATGATTCGTCTGCACCGCTCTCCACAATTTATATGGTCAAAAACTGTTTAGAAAAAAAAACTAAAGATTTAGCGGGTTCTGTAATTATGTATTTGTAGATATATAGATATAGAACGTCAAACCGCTTGCGATTAATAAAAAAAATATACTCTGTAAGATACATACATACATAACGCACTGCAATAGTTCACTGCTGGACATAGGACTCTCCTCCTCTAGTTAGGTTCACTACTGGTTAGTAGTTTAAATATACTGCTAACACGAGTATTATAAATACTAAAACTTGTGGTGATACAATAACAAATACTCATATTACTCACACAAATATTTCCCCCAGCATGATTCGATCTTGCAAAGCTTAACTTCGATGACAGGGTTACTGCCCACTAGACTATAGCGTCGTCAAATTATTAAACTTGTAATAATTGATATAATCAAGAAATTATAGAGACCACTGCAATAAATTTGTATACAATAGATTTATAACTCAGCCACTTTGGAAACTGTGAACAGTTTGTTGGAATGAAATTAAGCACGACAATAATTTTATTTAGTTATTTCAGACAGACAGATATTCATTGTTACCATTTAAATTTTTATTTATTCATGCTATTCCAAATACAGGCTAGACAGTCACATCCTTTCGACTAACCTTTTCATTTTTTCGACAACGTGACAGGTGTTGATCCCGTAGCCGTCTTTATTTCTAAGTCTAATTCAACAATATAAATCGCACATAAGTTTAAAAAAACCGATAGTTCGAGCTTTGGGCGTCGAACTCGGATCTCTTGACTCAAATTCCGTTTCCCAACTACTTGGCTATCGTGATTTTTTTTTATTTATCCTTTAATTATTCAAATTCACATATTATTATTTTACTTAGATCGAATGGGTTATACTACGTTGCCGATCTCTATCATTTGAGGTAATTATAATTGATTGTAATTAACTTTTATTACACAATTCAGAATTAAATTACTTTACATATTAACATCAAAGTGTGTGTTTGAATTAATTAATGTTATGCTCAGCTGATTCTTTGCAAAGATTAGTGATCTAAACTACGCATATATTTGGTTTATACGCATAGGCACGGCAGTTTCGATTTTTTTCTATTTTATTTCAATGAGTACGTTAATACGTAACTTAAGTACACATAGGGTTATCAGCTCGGTGTTTGTGTAAGCGATCACACAACAAAAGTAAATAACTAAGATAACATACATAAATAGAAGCAACATAACATATATTGCTTCGATCAAAAAGTAAGCAGCCAAAGCACTTGTGATATTTACATACACATGTATATGATATATATATATATATATATATATATATATATATATATATATATATATATATATATATATATATATATATATATATATATATATATATATATATATATATATATATATATATATATATATATATATATATATATATATATATATATAAGGCCGACTTAATGCCGAAATCATTTTCTGCCAGTCAACCTTAAGGTAGTAGAAAAACATCAAAGGCAGTTATAAAAAAGATTATAAACAAAAAACATTATAATTACATACATGTTGTACTCATACATAATTTATAGCCACGATTGCTGAGCGGTTGGATGATGGAATTCTAGTTACGAGACCCGAGTTCTATTCCCCGGGCGATAGGGTCGTACTTTTGTTTTTTTTTTTGTTGAAATCTTATATATCATTTGTATGGTTGGCTAGGACATAAAGACAGAGACAGACTCACCACCTGCCCAATAAAATTACAACGTGACGTTGTCCAAAAAAAATTTATTGGGCTTAATTGTTCGGAACTCTGTCTACCCGTATGGAAAAAAGGTATAACTTTTAATATCCTGTGCAGAGGTTTGTAGATTACTAGGTGAAAATAGGAAATAACTATGTTTATTCGTTACAAAAGTTACATACACTTATTGCAGCAAATTTCTTTGAACAATCGAATCTTCCACAACACTTATTTTACTATCAAAACCTCACTTATGGGATCCATGTTTTTCTACGCTCAAACACATTCTGCCAAACATAGGCTCTATTCAGCATCTGGGGTGTTACAGTTTGAAATGCAGCGACAATGAGCTATACGCTCTCGTATTCTCATGTGCCCACACATGTTGGTTATGGTTATGTCTCATCAGTCCATAAGACTTCCTTGTTGAAAACGGGGTGAATAGCAACTTGACAAAACCATCGTCTTGCCATCGCGCAATCTCCTTACGTGGTAGGAACTTATTGGTGACAAGCTCTTGAGTTTTGCGGTGATGATAGAGATCTTGACAGTCACTATTCAATATTCGTCATACTGATGCATGGTCGATCCAACACGCAAGTACTGGATGTAAGTTCCTCAGCAATATAATCTAGGATGCTGTCTTGCATATATTGAAATCATAGATTTTTCACAAGAGTCTCGATAGCAGAGTGGTTGGGTGATCGGAATTCGAGTCAAGATCCGAGTTCGATCCCCTGGAGAAACGCTCGTAATAATGGGTTTACTTTCAAAAACTTATGTACTATTTATAAAGTTAACTTGGACATAGAGACGGCGTCGGGCTCACCACTTGTCACGTTGTCACAAAAATATCTTCGGTGTAAGGCAAGTTGAAAGGACTCAAATGTCAAGACCTCTGTTTACCTCTGTATTAGGAAAGGCGTGAAGATATTTTTAATGATTTTTAACAAAGGAGGGTCCTAACCACTAGACGATCACCACCACGATTTTTTTTTTTTTATAGTCATGTCACGATAATTATCAAGATCAGTCACCATAGCAGAGTTGTTGGGTAATTGAAATTCCGGTCTAGAGACCTGAATTCTAACCCCAGGCTTATACCGATGAGTTTTTTTAAACTTATGTGCGTATGTTGGCTTTGACATAAAGGCGGTAACAGGATCACCACCAGTCACGCGACCTCTGCCTATACCTGCCTATACCTCATTCGGCAGGGTTTGTATAATCGCCTTGTTTTGTCAACGGATTGGCGATCGCATCACCAACACCTCGTATTATAGACGCTGTTGTATATCGCTGACTTGCTGAATTTTGTCTATTTTGTAGTTATCTAGAATTTTGTTTCAAGAAGGTTTTTAATCACTTCACACACATGCGGTAAGAAAGATGAAGGTAAGTTCTTCTGCAGTAACCGCACGGCAAATATCAAACAAAAATTTAAGTAAGCGAATTGCGTCGCTTATGTTTACTTCAAACATTATCAAACGACAGACAACTGTAAGTTAAACGAAGGAAACACATTTAGCCACTAAATCGTATACGACGGATCCTCTTCAAACAGAAACTCAAGCAATCCTTATTTGTGTTAGTATTGTTTTCTGTTTTATCGAAGCAAATAAAATAAAGTGTATTTCGCTGAAACAAAATATATTTCTGTGAATTGGGAACAAATCGTTAATTGTTACATTCAATAATTACAGTTTAATAAATACAATAATATCGCATGCATTGCTCTGATCCCGATGTTATATCCGGTTGTTTTGGGTTTAAAGAACTTTATTCTCATAAGAACATTGTGTCGTTCACTTACATGAGATTACAATATGAAAAAAAATCTTATTCTAGAGTAGGAGCATGCAAACAAAATTACTTATAATACAGTACAATTGTAAGGTTATTTTTTACAGAGATTGCTTATGTTTTATAGAATATACATTTTTTTTAAAAAAAATCAACAGCTTGTTTGTAATGCATAATTCGACTTGAGTTTCTTTTTAAATAAATTCACATTTGTGTATTGCTTAATTTTGACAGGTAGCTTATTGTATAATTGTACTCCTTCAAACATAATATTATTTCTTCCATATTTATTTGTTCTAGGTGGACGTACCATTAACTTGTTTTTATTTCTAAAATTGTATTTATGTGTCTTTGTAGTAAATGTAATGTTTGTTTTAATAGTATTCGAAAGTATTTTTTTTTATTAGTAAGCATGTATTGAAATTATATATTTGTTTTATATTGTATAATTTAGTTTTCCTGTATAGTAGTTCAGTAGAAGTAAAATGCTTGTAATGGTATAGTAGTTTTATTGATTTGTTTTGTGTTCGCTGTAGTGGTTCTAGGTTGTTTTTAGCAGCTGATCCCCAAACTTCAATTAAATAATCTAAATGAGGCTTAACCAGAGAATTATATACAGTAATTCTTACTCTAAAAGGTATACAATTTCCTATTTTGCGTATTACTCCATTGAATGATATTAGTTTTGATCTTACATGTTCTATGTGTGGTTTCCATGATAATTTGTCATCTAATATTAGGCCTAAGTATTTCTCATGGTTAGATCTATTAATTACTTCATTGTTCATTGTAAGCGACGTTTTAGAAACAATTTTTTTATTTTTGGCGGCAAATATCATGTAAGATGTTTTTGTGGCGTTTATCGTTAAGAGGTTATGTAGAAACCACTCATTAAGCAAGTTAAGATCAGTTTGTGCTTGTTTAATAATATTAGTTATGGAGTGTCCGAAGTAGAAAAGACAGGTGTCGTCTGCGTACATGGTTAAATGTCCTGTTAGGCCTATTTGATTGATATCGTTTACGTAAATTAAAAACAGCAAAGGCCCCAAAATCGAGCCCTGCGGAATGCCGTAAGATATGAGACTAGGAGTACTTTCGGATTTTTCTATTCTTACTATTTGGTACCTATTTTGTAAGTACGAAGATAATATTTTGCGAGCTTGTCCTGAGATGCATAAATCATTAATTTTTTTTAAAAGCTTTACATGGCTAACAGTATCAAAAGCTTTTTTCAGGTCAATAAAAGTTCCGAGGCAAATGTGTTTTTGATCGATGTTTGTTTTTATTTTCGTTACCAAGTCAATGACAGCAGAAAGTGTATTAGATTTTTTTCTAAAACCGTATTGTTGATCAATCAAAATATTCTTTTCTGAAAAAAATTCATTGAGTCGTGTGTATATTATTCTTTCAAATATTTTAGAGATTACAGGAGAATAGATATAGGTCTGTAATTATTGGGATCAGATTTTTTCCGGATTTGTAAATAGGTGTGACCATTTGTCATTGACATTTTAATCTATCAGGAATATGCCATTTTCTAAGTACTTATTTATGCACTTTGTTAATCCTTCAACAATTAGACTTCTTAAACATTTTATAGTTTTAGTACTTATAGCGGCAATACCAGCAGAAGTGTTGGCATCTAAATTATCAATTATTTTAGTGATTTCTGTGGCAGTACATGGCTTAAACTGTATTAATGAGTTACTTATATCATGATTTCGATAGAAAGAGTGTGAGTTAATATGATATTTTGTTGGTATTTTACTCGCCAAATTCAGTACCAACAGATGAAAAGAAGGTGTTAAACGCTTCGCAAATTTCTAAGTCCTTATTTAATATACAAGAATTAATTGATAGTTTAGGAGGAGTACAACTATTTCTAACATTATTTCTAGTTAAAGAATTAATAACCTCCCACATTCTCTTTGGGTTTTGTTACACTGGTTAAAGATTTTATCATAGTATTTAGTTTGCTCGTAAATAATCTTCTTTTTCACTTTATGTTTTTCTGATACGAAAGTCTTATGCAGTTCTGTATTTTGATTATCGGTTTTAGTTTTTCCATAAGAAATTCCGTCGATTAATCATTTCAATTACTTCCCGATTTATCCAATCGTCTTTCGGTAAGTTTAATATTTTTGTTTTAAATATTTTATTTTTATTTATTTTTCCGTTATAAAGTTTTCTAGATAGTTGTAGTCATCGTCTTTATTTAAGTATGTACACTTTGAAAAGTTTCATAGAGATTTTTATAGTCGATTCCTTCATAGCTTTCTCTTAATTTTGTTTGTGGCGTATGTTTTGAAAACTCCAAGTAGATCTGCTTGTGGTCAGACATAGAAGATTCCAGGATTGCCATATAAAAATAATTGTTATTTAAATCAGAACTGATGTGGTCTAAAATAGTTTTGGACGTTGTAGTTTCCCGTGTGCAGAAATTTTCATCGATCTTATTTACAAGAAAGTAACCAGCCTCTTCCAAAGTTGACAGATAATTTGAAATATAATTGTTCATTATTAATAAGTTCAAATTGAAGTCGCCGAAAACAATCGACCTCTTCCTTTTCTCTAATTGAAAGGAAAATCGGTCCATAAACCTTTGTACGTTAGTATCATCTGGCTTATATACACCCCAATGTTTAATGCAAATTTAGGTAGATATATCCATAAAAATGATTGTAATTTTCAAACACTTCCTGGGTTACGTTATATTTGATGCTATTGTGTACGAAGATAGACACGCCTCCTCCTCGGCTGTTCGGTCTATAGTTATAAATATGTATAGTTCGGTAATTGGTATAGGTTGGCATCTTGTTCGGATCTCAACCACGTTCCTGTAAGTATTACTACATGTATCAAAGAGGGTATTGCTTTAATTATACATTGTAGTTCATCAAATTTTCCTGGCTTACGTATACTGCGTACATTCGCATAGAAAAATTTCAGAGAATTTGACTTTGATGGTATAATATCTTGATAATTATTTACTAGACTGTATGATATTTTATCCAGCTTACTCACATTCCCAGTAGAAGATTGCGACTTTGATACATTTAGTTTTTTGTAAAAGTATTTGTGTTTATAATATTTGGTAAACCCTTAATGTATTTTATAACTAAGTTTTTTCGCCATTCTTTATTCGTACTTTTAATTCTTCATTGAGATTTTTCATATAGTTACGCTGCGCTATTGTTTGATCCGAGAAAAATTTTATATTTTTATTTAATTTGTTTTTATTTCGTAATATGTATTTCGGATTTTCAGCGTTTTCAAACACTAATTTTAATGGTCTAGTCTTATTAGGGTTATATTTACCTAATCTTATTATTTTGAGCGGCTCCGGACAGTTTTCATATATTGAAGTAAGAATGTCTTGCACTTGTTTACAATCATATTTATTTGCGTCGGTAGAATGCTCAGGGCTGTTAGTCTCCCCTACCCCCACAATCACAATATTTTTTTCTCGATACAGACGCTCTTGTATTTCTCGGTAGAGAGTATGTTGATGTACGAGTTGCGATTTTGACGATAATTTTGTGTTATTTTTCAATTGGGATATATCATTTTCCAATACTTCTATTTTTTTTCTGAGTTGACTGATTTTCTGCTATAACACTTTCTAGTGTTTCTTGAATTTGATTGTGTTTCGTCAATAAAAGTTCCGAGGCAAATGTGTTTTTGATCGATGTTTGTTTTTATTTTCGTTACCAAGTCAATGACAGCAGAAAGTGTATTAGATTTTTTTCTAAAACCGTATTGTTGATCAATCAAAATATTCTTTTCTGAAAAAAATTCATTGAGTCGTGTGTATATTATTCTTTCAAATATTTTAGAGATTACAGGGAGAATAGATATAGGTCTGTAATTATTGGGATCAGATTTTTTTCCGGATTTGTAAATAGGTGTGACCATTTGTCATTGACATTTTTAATCTATCAGGGGAATATGCCATTTTCTAAGTACTTATTTATGCACTTTGTTAATCCTTCAACAATTAGACTTCTTAAACATTTTATAGTTTTAGTACTTATAGCGGCAATACCAGCAGAAGTGTTGGCATCTAAATTATCAATTATTTTAGTGATTTCTGTGGCAGTACATGGCTTAAACTGTATTAATGAGTTACTTATATCATGATTTCGATAGAAAGAGTGTGAGTTAATATGATATTTTGTTGGTATTTTACTCGCCAAATTCAGTACCAACAGATGAAAAGAAGGTGTTAAACGCTTCGCAAATTTCTAAGTCCTTATTTAATATACAAGAATTAATTGATAGTTTAGTAGGAGTACAACTATTTCTAACATTATTTCTAGTTAAAGAATTAATAACCTCCCACATTCTCTTTGGGTTTTGTTACACTGGTTAAAGATTTTATCATAGTATTTAGTTTGCTCGTAAATAATCTTCTTTTTCACTTTATGTTTTTCTGATACGAAAGTCTTATGCAGTTCTGTATTTTGATTATCGGTTTTAGTTTTTCCATAAGAAATTCCGTCGATTAATCATTTCAATTACTTCCTGATTTATCCAATCGTCTTTCGGTAAGTTTAATATTTTTGTTTTAAATATTTTATTTTTATTTATTTTTCCGTTATAAAGTTTTCTAGATAGTTGTAGTCATCGTCTTTATTTAAGTATGTACACTTTGAAAAGTTTCATAGAGATTTTTATAGTCGATTCCTTCATAGCTTTCTCTTAATTTTGTTTGTGGCGTATGTTTTGAAAACTCCAAGTAGATCTGCTTGTGGTCAGACATAGAAGATTCCAGGATTGCCATATAAAAATAATTGTTATTTAAATCAGAACTGATGTGGTCTAAAATAGTTTTGGACGTTGTAGTTTCCCGTGTGCAGAAATTTTCATCGATCTTATTTACAAGAAAGTAACCAGCCTCTTCCAAAGTTGACAGATAATTTGAAATATAATTGTTCATTATTAATAAGTTCAAATTGAAGTCGCCGAAAACAATCGACCTCTTCCTTTTCTCTAATTGAAAGGAAAATCGGTCCATAAACCTTTGTACGTTAGTATCATCTGGCTTATATACACCCCAATGTTTAATGCAAATTTAGGTAGATATATCCATAAAAAATGATTGTAATTTTCAAACACTTCCTGGGTTACGTTATATTTGATGCTATTGTGTACGAAGATAGACACGCCTCCTCCTCGGCTGTTCGGTCTATAGTTATAAATATGTGTATAGTTCGGTAATTGGTATAGGTTGGCATCTTGTTCGGATCTCAACCACGTTCCTGTAAGTATTACTACATGTATCAAAGAGGGTATTGCTTTAATTATACATTGTAGTTCATCAAATTTTCCTGGCTTACGTATACTGCGTACATTCGCATAGAAAATTTCAGAGAATTTGACTTTGATGGTATAATATCTTGATAATTATTTACTAGACTGTATGATATTTTATCCAGCTTACTCACATTCCCAGTAGAAGATTGCGACTTTGATACATTTAGTTTTTTGTAAAAGTATTTGTGTTTATAATATTTGGTAAACCCTTAATGTATTTTATAACTAAGTTTTTTCGCCATTCTTTATTCGTACTTTTAATTCTTCATTGAGATTTTTCATATAGTTACGCTGCGCTATTGTTTGATCCGAGAAAAATTTTATATTTTTATTTAATTTGTTTTTATTTCGTAATATGTATTTCGGATTTTCAGCGTTTTCAAACACTAATTTTAATGGTCTAGTCTTATTAGGGTTATATTTACCTAATCTTATTATTTTGAGCGGCTCCGGACAGTTTTCATATATTGAAGTAAGAATGTCTTGCACTTGTTTACAATCATATTTATTTGCGTCGGTAGAATGCTCAGGGCTGTTAGTCTCCCCTACCCCCACAATCACAATATTTTTTTCTCGATACAGACGCTCTTGTATTTCTCGGTAGAGAGTATGTTGATGTACGAGTTGCGATTTTGACGATAATTTTGTGTTATTTTTCAATTGGGATATATCATTTTCCAATACTTCTATTTTTCTGAGTTGACTGATTTTCTGCTATAACACTTTCTAGTGTTTCTTGAATTTGATTGTGTTTCGTCAATAAAAGTTCCGAGGCAAATGTGTTTTTGATCGATGTTTGTTTTTATTTTCGTTACCAAGTCAATGACAGCAGAAAGTGTATTAGATTTTTTTCTAAAACCGTATTGTTGATCAATCAAAATATTCTTTTCTGAAAAAAATTCATTGAGTCGTGTGTATATTATTCTTTCAAATATTTTAGAGATTACAGGGAGAATAGATATAGGTCTGTAATTATTGGGATCAGATTTTTTTCCGGATTTGTAAATAGGTGTGACCATTTGTCATTGACATTTTTAATCTATCAGGGAATATGCCATTTTCTAAGTACTTATTTATGCACTTTGTTAATCCTTCAACAATTAGACTTCTTAAACATTTTATAGTTTTAGTACTTATAGCGGCAATACCAGCAGAAGTGTTGGCATCTAAATTATCAATTATTTTAGTGATTTCTGTGGCAGTACATGGCTTAAACTGTATTAATGAGTTACTTATATCATGATTTCGATAGAAAGAGTGTGAGTTAATATGATATTTTGTTGGTATTTTACTCGCCAAATTCAGTACCAACAGATGAAAAGAAGGTGTTAAACGCTTCGCAAATTTCTAAGTCCTTATTTAATATACAAGAATTAATTGATAGTTTAGTAGGAGTACAACTATTTCTAACATTATTTCTAGTTAAAGAATTAATAACCTCCCACATTCTCTTTGGGTTTTTGTTACACTGGTTAAAGATTTTATCATAGTATTTAGTTTGCTCGTAAATAATCTTCTTTTTCACTTTATGTTTTTCTGATACGAAAGTCTTATGCAGTTCTGTATTTTGATTATCGGTTTTTAGTTTTTTCCATAAGAAATTCCGTCGATTAATCATTTCAATTACTTCCCGATTTATCCAATCGTCTTTCGGTAAGTTTAATATTTTTGTTTTAAATATTTTATTTTTATTTATTTTTTCCGTTATAAAGTTTTCTAGATAGTTGTAGTCATCGTCTTTATTTAAGTATGTACACTTTGAAAAAGTTTCATAGAGATTTTTATAGTCGATTCCTTCATAGCTTTCTCTTAATTTTGTTTGTGGCGTATGTTTTGAAAACTCCAAGTAGATCTGCTTGTGGTCAGACATAGAAGATTCCAGGATTGCCATATAAAAATAATTGTTATTTAAATCAGAACTGATGTGGTCTAAAATAGTTTTGGACGTTGTAGTTTCACGTGTGCAGAAATTTTCATCGATCTTATTTACAAGAAAGTAACCAGCCTCTTCCAAAGTTGACAGATAATTTGAAATATAATTGTTCATTATTAATAAGTTCAAATTGAAGTCGCCGAAAACAATCGACCTCTTCCTTTTCTCTAATTGAAAGGAAAATCGGTCCATAAACCTTTGTACGTTAGTATCATCTGGCTTATATACACCCCAATGTTTAATGCAAATTTAGGTAGATATATCCATAAAAAATGATTGTAATTTTCAAACACTTCCTGGGTTACGTTATATTTGATGCTATTGTGTACGAAGATAGACACGCCTCCTCCTCGGCTGTTCGGTCTATAGTTATAAATATGTGTATAGTTCGGTAATTGGTATAGGTTGGCATCTTGTTCGGATCTCAACCACGTTCCTGTAAGTATTACTACATGTATCAAAGAGGGTATTGCTTTAATTATACATTGTAGTTCATCAAATTTTCCTGGCTTACGTATACTGCGTACATTCGCATAGAAAAATTTCAGAGAATTTGACTTTGATGGTATAATATCTTGATAATTATTTACTAGACTGTATGATATTTTATCCAGCTTACTCACATTCCCAGTAGAAGATTGCGACTTTGATACATTTAGTTTTTTGTAAAAGTATTTGTGTTTATAATATTTGGTAAACCCTTAATGTATTTTATAACTAAGTTTTTTTCGCCATTCTTTATTCGTACTTTTAATTCTTCATTGAGATTTTTCATATAGTTACGCTGCGCTATTGTTTGATCCGAGAAAAATTTTATATTTTTATTTAATTTGTTTTTATTTCGTAATATGTATTTCGGATTTTCAGCGTTTTCAAACACTAATTTTAATGGTCTAGTCTTATTAGGGTTATATTTACCTAATCTTATTATTTTGAGCGGCTCCGGACAGTTTTCATATATTGAAGTAAGAATGTCTTGCACTTGTTTACAATCATATTTATTTGCGTCGGTAGAATGCTCAGGGCTGTTAGTCTCCCCTACCCCCACAATCACAATATTTTTTTCTCGATACAGACGCTCTTGTATTTCTCGGTAGAGAGTATGTTGATGTACGAGTTGCGATTTTGACGATAATTTTGTGTTATTTTTCAATTGGGATATATCATTTTCCAATACTTCTATTTTTCTGAGTTGACTGATTTTCTGCTATAACACTTTCTAGTGTTTCTTGAATTTGATTGTGTTTCGTCAATAAAAGTTCCGAGGCAAATGTGTTTTTGATCGATGTTTGTTTTTATTTTCGTTACCAAGTCAATGACAGCAGAAAGTGTATTAGATTTTTTTCTAAAACCGTATTGTTGATCAATCAAAATATTCTTTTCTGAAAAATTCATTGAGTCGTGTGTATATTATTCTTTCAAATATTTTAGAGATTACAGGAGAATAGATATAGGTCTGTAATTATTGGGATCAGATTTTTTTCCGGATTTGTAAATAGGTGTGACCATTTGTCATTGACATTTTTAATCTATCAGGGAATATGCCATTTTCTAAGTACTTATTTATGCACTTTGTTAATCCTTCAACAATTAGACTTCTTAAACATTTTATAGTTTTAGTACTTATAGCGGCAATACCAGCAGAAGTGTTGGCATCTAAATTATCAATTATTTTAGTGATTTCTGTGGCAGTACATGGCTTAAACTGTATTAATGAGTTACTTATATCATGATTTCGATAGAAAGAGTGTGAGTTAATATGATATTTTGTTGGTATTTTACTCGCCAAATTCAGTACCAACAGATGAAAAGAAGGTGTTAAACGCTTCGCAAATTTCTAAGTCCTTATTTAATATACAAGAATTAATTGATAGTTTAGGAGGAGTACAACTATTTCTAACATTATTTCTAGTTAAAGAATTAATAACCTCCCACATTCTCTTTGGGTTTTTGTTACACTGGTTAAAGATTTTATCATAGTATTTAGTTTGCTCGTAAATAATCTTCTTTTTCACTTTATGTTTTTCTGATACGAAAGTCTTATGCAGTTCTGTATTTTGATTATCGGTTTTTAGTTTTTTCCATAAGAAATTCCGTCGATTAATCATTTCAATTACTTCCCGATTTATCCAATCGTCTTTCGGTAAGTTTAATATTTTTGTTTTAAATATTTTATTTTTATTTATTTTTCCGTTATAAAGTTTTCTAGATAGTTGTAGTCATCGTCTTTATTTAAGTATGTACACTTTGAAAAAGTTTCATAGAGATTTTTATAGTCGATTCCTTCATAGCTTTCTCTTAATTTTGTTTGTGGCGTATGTTTTGAAAACTCCAAGTAGATCTGCTTGTGGTCAGACATAGAAGATTCCAGGATTGCCATATAAAAATAATTGTTATTTAAATCAGAACTGATGTGGTCTAAAATAGTTTTGGACGTTGTAGTTTCCCGTGTGCAGAAATTTTCATCGATCTTATTTACAAGAAAGTAACCAGCCTCTTCCAAAGTTGACAGATAATTTGAAATATAATTGTTCATTATTAATAAGTTCAAATTGAAGTCGCCGAAAACAATCGACCTCTTCCTTTTCTCTAATTGAAAGGAAAATCGGTCCATAAACCTTTGTACGTTAGTATCATCTGGCTTATATACACCCCAATGTTTAATGCAAATTTAGGTAGATATATCCATAAAAAATGATTGTAATTTTCAAACACTTCCTGGGTTACGTTATATTTGATGCTATTGTGTACGAAGATAGACACGCCTCCTCCTCGGCTGTTCGGTCTATAGTTATAAATATGTGTATAGTTCGGTAATTGGTATAGGTTGGCATCTTGTTCGGATCTCAACCACGTTCCTGTAAGTATTACTACATGTATCAAAGAGGGTATTGCTTTAATTATACATTGTAGTTCATCAAATTTTCCTGGCTTACGTATACTGCGTACATTCGCATAGAAAAATTTCAGAGAATTTGACTTTGATGGTATAATATCTTGATAATTATTTACTAGACTGTATGATATTTTATCCAGCTTACTCACATTCCCAGTAGAAGATTGCGACTTTGATACATTTAGTTTTTGTAAAAGTATTTGTGTTTATAATATTTGGTAAACCCTTAATGTATTTTATAACTAAGTTTTTTCGCCATTCTTTATTCGTACTTTTAATTCTTCATTGAGATTTTTCATATAGTTACGCTGCGCTATTGTTTGATCCGAGAAAAATTTTATATTTTTATTTAATTTGTTTTTATTTCGTAATATGTATTTCGGATTTTCAGCGTTTTCAAACACTTCCTGGGTTACGTTATATTTGATGCTATTGTGTACGAAGATAGACACGCCTCCTCCTCGGCTGTTCGGTCTATAGTTATAAATATGTGTATAGTTCGGTAATTGGTATAGGTTGGCATCTTGTTCGGATCTCAACCACGTTCCTGTAAGTATTACTTCATGTATCAAAGAGGGTATTGCTTTAATTATACATTGTAGTTCATCAAATTTTCCTGGCTTACGTATACTGCGTACATTCGCATAGAAAAATTTCAGAGAATTTGACTTTGATGGTATAATATCTTGATAATTATTTACTAGACTGTATGATATTTTATCCAGCTTACTCACATTCCCAGTAGAAGATTGCGACTTTGATACATTTAGTTTTTTGTAAAAGTATTTGTGTTTATAATATTTGGTAAACCCTTAATGTATTTTATAACTAAGTTTTTTCGCCATTCTTTATTCGTACTTTTAATTCTTCATTGAGATTTTTCATATAGTTACGCTGCGCTATTGTTTGATCCGAGAAAAATTTTATATTTTTATTTAATTTGTTTTTATTTCGTAATATGTATTTCGGATTTTCAGCGTTTTCAAACACTAATTTTAATGGTCTAGTCTTATTAGGGTTATATTTACCTAATCTTATTATTTTGAGCGGCTCCGGACAGTTTTCATATATTGAAGTAAGAATGTCTTGCACTTGTTTACAATCATATTTATTTGCGTCGGTAGAATGCTCAGGGCTGTTAGTCTCCCCTACCCCCACAATCACAATATTTTTTTCTCGATACAGACGCTCTTGTATTTCTCGGTAGAGAGTATGTTGATGTACGAGTTGCGATTTTGACGATAATTTTGTGTTATTTTTCAATTGGGATATATCATTTTCCAATACTTCTATTTTTTTCTGAGTTGACTGATTTTCTGCTATAACACTTTCTAGTGTTTCTTGAATTTGATTGTGTTTCGTCAATAAAAGTTCCGAGGCAAATGTGTTTTTGATCGATGTTTGTTTTTATTTTCGTTACCAAGTCAATGACAGCAGAAAGTGTATTAGATTTTTCTAAAACCGTATTGTTGATCAATCAAAATATTCTTTTCTGAAAAAATTCATTGAGTCGTGTGTATATTATTCTTTCAAATATTTTAGAGATTACAGGGAGAATAGATATAGGTCTGTAATTATTGGGATCAGATTTTTTTCCGGATTTGTAAATAGGTGTGACCATTTGTCATTGACATTTTTAATCTATCAGGGAATATGCCATTTTCTAAGTACTTATTTATGCACTTTGTTAATCCTTCAACAATTAGACTTCTTAAACATTTTATAGTTTTAGTACTTATAGCGGCAATACCAGCAGAAGTGTTGGCATCTAAATTATCAATTATTTTAGTGATTTCTGTGGCAGTACATGGCTTAAACTGTATTAATGAGTTACTTATATCATGATTTCGATAGAAAGAGTGTGAGTTAATATGATATTTTGTTGGTATTTTACTCGCCAAATTCAGTACCAACAGATGAAAAGAAGGTGTTAAACGCTTCGCAAATTTCTAAGTCCTTATTTAATATACAAGAATTAATTGATAGTTTAGGAGGAGTACAACTATTTCTAACATTATTTCTAGTTAAAGAATTAATAACCTCCCACATTCTCTTTGGGTTTTTGTTACACTGGTTAAAGATTTTATCATAGTATTTAGTTTGCTCGTAAATAATCTTCTTTTCACTTTATGTTTTTCTGATACGAAAGTCTTATGCAGTTCTGTATTTTGATTATCGGTTTTAGTTTTTCCATAAGAAATTCCGTCGATTAATCATTTCAATTACTTCCCGATTTATCCAATCGTCTTTCGGTAAGTTTAATATTTTTGTTTTAAATATTTTATTTTATTTATTTTTCCGTTATAAAGTTTTCTAGATAGTTGTAGTCATCGTCTTTATTTAAGTATGTACACTTTGAAAAGTTTCATAGAGATTTTTATAGTCGATTCCTTCATAGCTTTCTCTTAATTTTGTTTGTGGCGTATATTTTGAAAACTCCAAGTAGATCTGCTTGTGGTCAGACATAGAAGATTCCAGGATTGCCATATAAAAATAATTGTTATTTAAATCAGAACTGATGTGGTCTAAAATAGTTTTGGACGTTGTAGTTTCCCGTGTGCAGAAATTTTCATCGATCTTATTTACAAGAAAGTAACCAGCCTCTTCCAAAGTTGACAGATAATTTGAAATATAATTGTTCATTATTAATAAGTTCAAATTGAAGTCGCCGAAAACAATCGACCTCTTCCTTTTCTCTAATTGAAAGGAAAATCGGTCCATAAACCTTTGTACGTTAGTATCATCTGGCTTATATACACCCCAATGTTTAATGCAAATTTAGGTAGATATATCCATAAAAAATGATTGTAATTTTCAAACACTTCCTGGGTTACGTTATATTTGATGCTATTGTGTACGAAGATAGACACGCCTCCTCCTCGGCTGTTCGGTCTATAGTTATAAATATGTGTATAGTTCGGTAATTGGTATAGGTTGGCATCTTGTTCGGATCTCAACCACGTTCCTGTAAGTATTACTACATGTATCAAAGAGGGTATTGCTTTAATTATACATTGTAGTTCATCAAATTTTCCTGGCTTACGTATACTGCGTACATTCGCATAGAAAAATTTCAGAGAATTTGACTTTGATGGTATAATATCTTGATAATTATTTACTAGACTGTATGATATTTTATCCAGCTTACTCACATTCCCAGTAGAAGATTGCGACTTTGATACATTTAGTTTTTTGTAAAAGTATTTGTGTTTATAATATTTGGTAAACCCTTAATGTATTTTATAACTAAGTTTTTTCGCCATTCTTTATTCGTACTTTTAATTCTTCATTGAGATTTTTCATATAGTTACGCTGCGCTATTGTTTGATCCGAGAAAAGTTTTATATTTTTATTTAATTTGTTTTTATTTCGTAATATGTATTTCGGATTTTCAGCGTTTTCAAACACTAATTTTAATGGTCTAGTCTTATTAGGGTTATATTTACCTAATCTTATTATTTTGAGCGGCTCCGGACAGTTTTCATATATTGAAGTAAGAATGTCTTGCACTTGTTTACAATCATATTTATTTGCGTCGGTAGAATGCTCAGGGCTGTTAGTCTCCCCTACCCCCACAATCACAATATTTTTTTCTCGATACAGACGCTCTTGTATTTCTCGGTAGAGAGTATGTTGATGTACGAGTTGCGATTTTGACGATAATTTTGTGTTATTTTTCAATTGGGATATATCATTTTCCAATACTTCTATTTTTTTCTGAGTTGACTGATTTTCTGCTATAACACTTTCTAGTGTTTCTTGAATTTGATTGTGTTTCGTCAATAAAAGTTCCGAGGCAAATGTGTTTTTGATCGATGTTTGTTTTTATTTTCGTTACCAAGTCAATGACAGCAGAAAGTGTATTAGATTTTTCTAAAACCGTATTGTTGATCAATCAAAATATTCTTTTCTGAAAAAATTCATTGAGTCGTGTGTATATTATTCTTTCAAATATTTTAGAGATTACAGGGAGAATAGATATAGGTCTGTAATTATTGGGATCAGATTTTTTTCCGGATTTGTAAATAGGTGTGACCATTTGTCATTGACATTTTTAATCTATCAGGGAATATGCCATTTTCTAAGTACTTATTTATGCACTTTGTTAATCCTTCAACAATTAGACTTCTTAAACATTTTATAGTTTTAGTACTTATAGCGGCAATACCAGCAGAAGTGTTGGCATCTAAATTATCAATTATTTTAGTGATTTCTGTGGCAGTACATGGCTTAAACTGTATTAATGAGTTACTTATATCATGATTTCGATAGAAAGAGTGTGAGTTAATATGATATTTTGTTGGTATTTTACTCGCCAAATTCAGTACCAACAGATGAAAAGAAGGTGTTAAACGCTTCGCAAATTTCTAAGTCCTTATTTAATATACAAGAATTAATTGATAGTTTAGGAGGAGTACAACTATTTCTAACATTATTTCTAGTTAAAGAATTAATAACCTCCCACATTCTCTTTGGGTTTTGTTACACTGGTTAAAGATTTTATCATAGTATTTAGTTTGCTCGTAAATAATCTTCTTTTCACTTTATGTTTTTCTGATACGAAAGTCTTATGCAGTTCTGTATTTTGATTATCGGTTTTAGTTTTTCCATAAGAAATTCCGTCGATTAATCATTTCAATTACTTCCCGATTTATCCAATCGTCTTTCGGTAAGTTTAATATTTTTGTTTTAAATATTTTATTTTTATTTATTTTTCCGTTATAAAGTTTTCTAGATAGTTGTAGTCATCGTCTTTATTTAAGTATGTACACTTTGAAAAGTTTCATAGAGATTTTTATAGTCGATTCCTTCATAGCTTTCTCTTAATTTTGTTTGTGGCGTATATTTTGAAAACTCCAAGTAGATCTGCTTGTGGTCAGACATAGAAGATTCAGGATTGCCATATAAAAATAATTGTTATTTAAATCGGAACTGATGTGGTCTAAAATAGTTTTGGACGTTGTAGTTTCCCGTGTGCAGAAATTTTCATCGATCTTATTTACAAGAAAGTAACCAGCCTCTTCCAAAGTTGACAGATAATTTGAAATATAATTGTTCATTATTAATAAGTTCAAATTGAAGTCGCCGAAAACAATCGACCTCTTCCTTTTCTCTAATTGAAAGGAAAATCGGTCCATAAACCTTTGTACGTTAGTATCATCTGGCTTATATACACCCCAATGTTTAATGCAAATTTAGGTAGATATATCCATAAAAAATGATTGTAATTTTCAAACACTTCCTGGGTTACGTTATATTTGATGCTATTGTGTACGAAGATAGACACGCCTCCTCCTCGGCTGTTCGGTCTATAGTTATAAATATGTGTATAGTTCGGTAATTGGTATAGGTTGGCATCTTGTTCGGATCTCAACCACGTTCCTGTAAGTATTACTACATGTATCAAAGAGGGTATTGCTTTAATTATACATTGTAGTTCATCAAATTTTCCTGGCTTACGTATACTGCGTACATTCGCATAGAAAAATTTCAGAGAATTTGACTTTGATGGTATAATATCTTGATAATTATTTACTAGACTGTATGATATTTTATCCAGCTTACTCACATTCCCAGTAGAAGATTGCGACTTTGATACATTTAGTTTTTTGTAAAAGTATTTGTGTTTATAATATTTGGTAAACCCTTAATGTATTTTATAACTAAGTTTTTCGCCATTCTTTATTCGTACTTTTAATTCTTCATTGAGATTTTTCATATAGTTACGCTGCGCTATTGTTTGATCCGAGAAAAGTTTTATATTTTTATTTAATTTGTTTTTATTTCGTAATATGTATTTCGGATTTTCAGCGTTTTCAAACACTAATTTTAATGGTCTAGTCTTATTAGGGTTATATTTACCTAATCTTATTATTTTGAGCGGCTCCGGACAGTTTTCATATATTGAAGTAAGAATGTCTTGCACTTGTTTACAATCATATTTATTTGCGTCGGTAGAATGCTCAGGGCTGTTAGTCTCCCCTACCCCCACAATCACAATATTTTTTTCTCGATACAGACGCTCTTGTATTTCTCGGTAGAGAGTATGTTGATGTACGAGTTGCGATTTTGACGATAATTTTGTGTTATTTTTCAATTGGGATATATCATTTTCCAATACTTCTATTTTTTTCTGAGTTGACTGATTTTCTGCTATAACACTTTCTAGTGTTTCTTGAATTTGATTGTGTTTCGTCAATAAAAGTTCCGAGGCAAATGTGTTTTGATCGATGTTTGTTTTTATTTTCGTTACCAAGTCAATGACAGCAGAAAGTGTATTAGATTTTTTTCTAAAACCGTATTGTTGATCAATCAAAATATTCTTTTCTGAAAAAAATTCATTGAGTCGTGTGTATATTATTCTTTCAAATATTTTAGAGATTACAGGGAGAATAGATATAGGTCTGTAATTATTGGGATCAGATTTTTTTCCGGATTTGTAAATAGGTGTGACCATTTGTCATTGACATTTTTAATCTATCAGGGAATATGCCATTTTCTAAGTACTTATTTATGCACTTTGTTAATCCTTCAACAATTAGACTTCTTAAACATTTTATAGTTTTAGTACTTATAGCGGCAATACCAGCAGAAGTGTTGGCATCTAAATTATCAATTATTTTAGTGATTTCTGTGGCAGTACATGGCTTAAACTGTATTAATGAGTTACTTATATCATGATTTCGATAGAAAGAGTGTGAGTTAATATGATATTTTGTTGGTATTTTACTCGCCAAATTCAGTACCAACAGATGAAAAGAAGGTGTTAAACGCTTCGCAAATTTCTAAGTCCTTATTTAATATACAAGAATTAATTGATAGTTTAGGAGGAGTACAACTATTTCTAACATTATTTCTAGTTAAAGAATTAATAACCTCCCACATTCTCTTTGGGTTTTGTTACACTGGTTAAAGATTTTATCATAGTATTTAGTTTGCTCGTAAATAATCTTCTTTTCACTTTATGTTTTTCTGATACGAAAGTCTTATGCAGTTCTGTATTTTGATTATCGGTTTTAGTTTTTCCATAAGAAATTCCGTCGATTAATCATTTCAATTACTTCCTGATTTATCCAATCGTCTTTCGGTAAGTTTAATATTTTTGTTTTAAATATTTTATTTTTATTTATTTTTTCCGTTATAAAGTTTTCTAGATAGTTGTAGTCATCGTCTTTATTTAAGTATGTACACTTTGAAAAAGTTTCATAGAGATTTTTATAGTCGATTCCTTCATAGCTTTCTCTTAATTTTGTTTGTGGCGTATATTTTGAAAACTCCAAGTAGATCTGCTTGTGGTCAGACATAGAAGATTCCAGGATTGCCATATAAAAATAATTGTTATTTAAATCAGAACTGATGTGGTCTAAAATAGTTTTGGACGTTGTAGTTTCCCGTGTGCAGAAATTTTCATCGATCTTATTTACAAGAAAGTAACCAGCCTCTTCCAAAGTTGACAGATAATTTGAAATATAATTGTTCATTATTAATAAGTTCAAATTGAAGTCGCCGAAAACAATCGACCTCTTCCTTTTCTCTAATTGAAAGGAAAATCGGTCCATAAACCTTTGTACGTTAGTATCATCTGGCTTATATACACCCCAATGTTTAATGCAAATTTAGGTAGATATATCCATAAAAAATGATTGTAATTTTCAAACACTTCCTGGGTTACGTTATATTTGATGCTATTGTGTACGAAGATAGACACGCCTCCTCCTCGGCTGTTCGGTCTATAGTTATAAATATGTGTATAGTTCGGTAATTGGTATAGGTTGGCATCTTGTTCGGATCTCAACCACGTTCCTGTAAGTATTACTACATGTATCAAAGAGGGTATTGCTTTAATTATACATTGTAGTTCATCAAATTTTCCTGGCTTACGTATACTGCGTACATTCGCATAGAAAAATTTCAGAGAATTTGACTTTGATGGTATAATATCTTGATAATTATTTACTAGACTGTATGATATTTTATCCAGCTTACTCACATTCCCAGTAGAAGATTGCGACTTTGATACATTTAGTTTTTTGTAAAAGTATTTGTGTTTATAATATTTGGTAAACCCTTAATGTATTTTATAACTAAGTTTTTTCGCCATTCTTTATTCGTACTTTTAATTCTTCATTGAGATTTTTCATATAGTTACGCTGCGCTATTGTTTGATCCGAGAAAAGTTTTATATTTTTATTTAATTTGTTTTTATTTCGTAATATGTATTTCGGATTTTCAGCGTTTTCAAACACTAATTTTAATGGTCTAGTCTTATTAGGGTTATATTTACCTAATCTTATTATTTTGAGCGGCTCCGGACAGTTTTCATATATTGAAGTAAGAATGTCTTGCACTTGTTTACAATCATATTTATTTGCGTCGGTAGAATGCTCAGGGCTGTTAGTCTCCCCTACCCCCACAATCACAATATTTTTTTCTCGATACAGACGCTCTTGTATTTCTCGGTAGAGAGTATGTTGATGTACGAGTTGCGATTTTGACGATAATTTTGTGTTATTTTTCAATTGGGATATATCATTTTCCAATACTTCTATTTTTCTGAGTTGACTGATTTTCTGCTATAACACTTTCTAGTGTTTCTTGAATTTGATTGTGTTTCGTCAATAAAAGTTCCGAGGCAAATGTGTTTTGATCGATGTTTGTTTTTATTTTCGTTACCAAGTCAATGACAGCAGAAAGTGTATTAGATTTTTTTCTAAAACCGTATTGTTGATCAATCAAAATATTCTTTTCTGAAAAAAATTCATTGAGTCGTGTGTATATTATTCTTTCAAATATTTTAGAGATTACAGGAGAATAGATATAGGTCTGTAATTATTGGGATCAGATTTTTTTCCGGATTTGTAAATAGGTGTGACCATTTGTCATTGACATTTTTAATCTATCAGGGAATATGCCATTTTCTAAGTACTTATTTATGCACTTTGTTAATCCTTCAACAATTAGACTTCTTAAACATTTTATAGTTTTAGTACTTATAGCGGCAATACCAGCAGAAGTGTTGGCATCTAAATTATCAATTATTTTAGTGATTTCTGTGGCAGTACATGGCTTAAACTGTATTAATGAGTTACTTATATCATGATTTCGATAGAAAGAGTGTGAGTTAATATGATATTTTGTTGGTATTTTACTCGCCAAATTCAGTACCAACAGATGAAAAGAAGGTGTTAAACGCTTCGCAAATTTCTAAGTCCTTATTTAATATACAAGAATTAATTGATAGTTTAGGAGGAGTACAACTATTTCTAACATTATTTCTAGTTAAAGAATTAATAACCTCCCACATTCTCTTTGGGTTTTTGTTACACTGGTTAAAGATTTTATCATAGTATTTAGTTTTCTCGTAAATAATCTTCTTTTCACTTTATGTTTTTCTGATACGAAAGTCTTATGCAGTTCTGTATTTTGATTATCGGTTTTTAGTTTTTTCCATAAGAAATTCCGTCGATTAATCATTTCAATTACTTCCCGATTTATCCAATCGTCTTTCGGTAAGTTTAATATTTTTGTTTTAAATATTTTATTTTTATTTATTTTTTCCGTTATAAAGTTTTCTAGATAGTTGTAGTCATCGTCTTTATTTAAGTATGTACACTTTGAAAAAGTTTCATAGAGATTTTTATAGTCGATTCCTTCATAGCTTTCTCTTAATTTTGTTTGTGGCGTATGTTTTGAAAACTCCAAGTAGATCTGCTTGTGGTCAGACATAGAAGATTCCAGGATTGCCATATAAAAATAATTGTTATTTAAATCAGAACTGATGTGGTCTAAAATAGTTTTGGACGTTGTAGTTTCCCGTGTGCAGAAATTTTCATCGATCTTATTTACAAGAAAGTAACCAGCCTCTTCCAAAGTTGACAGATAATTTGAAATATAATTGTTCATTATTAATAAGTTCAAATTGAAGTCGCCGAAAACAATCGACCTCTTCCTTTTCTCTAATTGAAAGGAAAATCGGTCCATAAACCTTTGTACGTTAGTATCATCTGGCTTATATACACCCCCAATGTTTAATGCAAATTTAGGTAGATATATCCATAAAAAATGATTGTAATTTTCAAACACTTCCTGGGTTACGTTATATTTGATGCTATTGTGTACGAAGATAGACACGCCTCCTCCTCGGCTGTTCGGTCTATAGTTATAAATATGTGTATAGTTCGGTAATTGGTATAGGTTGGCATCTTGTTCGGATCTCAACCACGTTCCTGTAAGTATTACTACATGTATCAAAGAGGGTATTGCTTTAATTATACATTGTAGTTCATCAAATTTTCCTGGCTTACGTATACTGCGTACATTCGCATAGAAAAATTTCAGAGAATTTGACTTTGATGGTATAATATCTTGATAATTATTTACTAGACTGTATGATATTTTATCCAGCTTACTCACATTCCCAGTAGAAGATTGCGACTTTGATACATTTAGTTTTTTGTAAAAGTATTTGTGTTTATAATATTTGGTAAACCCTTAATGTATTTTATAACTAAGTTTTTTCGCCATTCTTTATTCGTACTTTTAATTCTTCATTGAGATTTTTCATATAGTTACGCTGCGCTATTGTTTGATCCGAGAAAAGTTTTATATTTTTATTTAATTTGTTTTTATTTCGTAATATGTATTTCGGATTTTCAGCGTTTTCAAACACTAATTTTAATGGTCTAGTCTTATTAGGGTTATATTTACCTAATCTTATTATTTTGAGCGGCTCCGGACAGTTTTCATATATTGAAGTAAGAATGTCTTGCACTTGTTTACAATCATATTTATTTGCGTCGGTAGAATGCTCAGGGCTGTTAGTCTCCCCTACCCCCACAATCACAATATTTTTTTCTCGATACAGACGCTCTTGTATTTCTCGGTAGAGAGTATGTTGATGTACGAGTTGCGATTTTGACGATAATTTTGTGTTATTTTTCAATTGGGATATATCATTTTCCAATACTTCTATTTTTTTCTGAGTTGACTGATTTTCTGCTATAACACTTTCTAGTGTTTCTTGAATTTGATTGTGTTTCGTCAATAAAAGTTCCGAGGCAAATGTGTTTTTGATCGATGTTTGTTTTTATTTTCGTTACCAAGTCAATGACAGCAGAAAGTGTATTAGATTTTTTTCTAAAACCGTATTGTTGATCAATCAAAATATTCTTTTCTGAAAAAAATTCATTGAGTCGTGTGTATATTATTCTTTCAAATATTTTAGAGATTACAGGGAGAATAGATATAGGTCTGTAATTATTGGGATCAGATTTTTTTCCGGATTTGTAAATAGGTGTGACCATTTGTCATTGACATTTTTAATCTATCAGGGAATATGCCATTTTCTAAGTACTTATTTATGCACTTTGTTAATCCTTCAACAATTAGACTTCTTAAACATTTTATAGTTTTAGTACTTATAGCGGCAATACCAGCAGAAGTGTTGGCATCTAAATTATCAATTATTTTAGTGATTTCTGTGGCAGTACATGGCTTAAACTGTATTAATGAGTTACTTATATCATGATTTCGATAGAAAGAGTGTGAGTTAATATGATATTTTGTTGGTATTTTACTCGCCAAATTCAGTACCAACAGATGAAAAGAAGGTGTTAAACGCTTCGCAAATTTCTAAGTCCTTATTTAATATACAAGAATTAATTGATAGTTTAGGAGGAGTACAACTATTTCTAACATTATTTCTAGTTAAAGAATTAATAACCTCCACATTCTCTTTGGGTTTTGTTACACTGGTTAAAGATTTTATCATAGTATTTAGTTTGCTCGTAAATAATCTTCTTTTCACTTTATGTTTTTCTGATACGAAAGTCTTATGCAGTTCTGTATTTTGATTATCGGTTTTAGTTTTTCCATAAGAAATTCCGTCGATTAATCATTTCAATTACTTCCCGATTTATCCAATCGTCTTTCGGTAAGTTTAATATTTTTGTTTTAAATATTTTATTTTTATTTATTTTTCCGTTATAAAGTTTTCTAGATAGTTGTAGTCATCGTCTTTATTTAAGTATGTACACTTTGAAAAAGTTTCATAGAGATTTTTATAGTCGATTCCTTCATAGCTTTCTCTTAATTTTGTTTGTGGCGTATGTTTTGAAAACTCCAAGTAGATCTGCTTGTGGTCAGACATAGAAGATTCCAGGATTGCCATATAAAAATAATTGTTATTTAAATCAGAACTGATGTGGTCTAAAATAGTTTTGGACGTTGTAGTTTCCCGTGTGCAGAAATTTTCATCGATCTTATTTACAAGAAAGTAACCAGCCTCTTCCAAAGTTGACAGATAATTTGAAATATAATTGTTCATTATTAATAAGTTCAAATTGAAGTCGCCGAAAACAATCGACCTCTTCCTTTTCTCTAATTGAAAGGAAAATCGGTCCATAAACCTTTGTACGTTAGTATCATCTGGCTTATATACACCCCCAATGTTTAATGCAAATTTAGGTAGATATATCCATAAAAAATGATTGTAATTTTCAAACACTTCCTGGGTTACGTTATATTTGATGCTATTGTGTACGAAGATAGACACGCCTCCTCCTCGGCTGTTCGGTCTATAGTTATAAATATGTGTATAGTTCGGTAATTGGTATAGGTTGGCATCTTGTTCGGATCTCAACCACGTTCCTGTAAGTATTACTACATGTATCAAAGAGGGTATTGCTTTAATTATACATTGTAGTTCATCAAATTTTCCTGGCTTACGTATACTGCGTACATTCGCATAGAAAAATTTCAGAGAATTTGACTTTGATGGTATAATATCTTGATAATTATTTACTAGACTGTATGATATTTTATCCAGCTTACTCACATTCCCAGTAGAAGATTGCGACTTTGATACATTTAGTTTTTTGTAAAAGTATTTGTGTTTATAATATTTGGTAAACCCTTAATGTATTTTATAACTAAGTTTTTTCGCCATTCTTTATTCGTACTTTTAATTCTTCATTGAGATTTTTCATATAGTTACGCTGCGCTATTGTTTGATCCGAGAAAAGTTTTATATTTTTATTTAATTTGTTTTTATTTCGTAATATGTATTTCGGATTTTCAGCGTTTTCAAACACTAATTTTAATGGTCTAGTCTTATTAGGGTTATATTTACCTAATCTTATTATTTTGAGCGGCTCCGGACAGTTTTCATATATTGAAGTAAGAATGTCTTGCACTTGTTTACAATCATATTTATTTGCGTCGGTAGAATGCTCAGGGCTGTTAGTCTCCCCTACCCCCACAATCACAATATTTTTTTCTCGATACAGACGCTCTTGTATTTCTCGGTAGAGAGTATGTTGATGTACGAGTTGCGATTTTGACGATAATTTTGTGTTATTTTTCAATTGGGATATATCATTTTCCAATACTTCTATTTTTTTCTGAGTTGACTGATTTTCTGCTATAACACTTTGTAGTGTTTCTTGAATTTGATTGTGTTTCGTCAATAAAAGTTCCGAGGCAAATGTGTTTTGATCGATGTTTGTTTTTATTTCGTAATATGTATTTCGGATTTTCAGCGTTTTCAAACACTAATTTTAATGGTCTAGTCTTATTAGGGTTATATTTACCTAATCTTATTATTTTGAGCGGCTCCGGACAGTTTTCATATATTGAAGTAAGAATGTCTTGCACTTGTTTACAATCATATTTATTTGCGTCGGTAGAATGCTCAGGGCTGTTAGTCTCCCCTACCCCACAATCACAATATTTTTTTCTGAGTTGACTGATTTTCTGCTATAACACTTTGTAGTGTTTCTTGAATTTGATTGTGTTTCGTCAATAAAAGTTCCGAGGCAAATGTGTTTTGATCGATGTTTGTTTTTATTTTCGTTACCAAGTCAATGACAGCAGAAAGTGTATTAGATTTTTCTAAAACCGTATTGTTGATCAATCAAAATATTCTTTTCTGAAAAATTCATTGAGTCGTGTATATTATTCTTTCAAATATTTTAGAGATTACAGGAGAATAGATATAGGTCTGTAATTATTGGGATCAGATTTTTTTCCGGATTTGTAAATAGGTGTGACCATTTGTCATTGACATTTTTAATCTATCAGGGAATATGCCATTTTCTAAGTACTTATTTATGCACTTTGTTAATCCTTCAACAATTAGACTTCTTAAACATTTTATAGTTTTAGTACTTATAGCGGCAATACCAGCAGAAGTGTTGGCATCTAAATTATCAATTATTTTAGTGATTTCTGTGGCAGTACATGGCTTAAACTGTATTAATGAGTTACTTATATCATGATTTCGATAGAAAGAGTGTGAGTTAATATGATATTTTGTTGGTATTTTACTCGCCAAATTCAGTACCAACAGATGAAAAGAAGGTGTTAAACGCTTCGCAAATTTCTAAGTCCTTATTTAATATACAAGAATTAATTGATAGTTTAGTAGGAGTACAACTATTTCTAACATTATTTCTAGTTAAAGAATTAATAACCTCCCACATTCTCTTTGGGTTTTGTTACACTGGTTAAAGATTTTATCATAGTATTTAGTTTGCTCGTAAATAATCTTCTTTTTCACTTTATGTTTTTCTGATACGAAAGTCTTATGCAGTTCTGTATTTTGATTATCGGTTTTAGTTTTTCCATAAGAAATTCCGTCGATTAATCATTTCAATTACTTCCCGATTTATCCAATCGTCTTTCGGTAAGTTTAATATTTTTGTTTTAAATATTTTATTTTTATTTATTTTTCCGTTATAAAGTTTTCTAGATAGTTGTAGTCATCGTCTTTATTTAAGTATGTACACTTTGAAAAAGTTTCATAGAGATTTTATAGTCGATTCCTTCATAGCTTTCTCTTAATTTTGTTTGTGGCGTATATTTTGAAAACTCCAAGTAGATCTGCTTGTGGTCAGACATAGAAGATTCCAGGATTGCCATATAAAAATAATTGTTATTTAAATCAGAACTGATGTGGTCTAAAATAGTTTTGGACGTTGTAGTTTCCCGTGTGCAGAAATTTTCATCGATCTTATTTACAAGAAAGTAACCAGCCTCTTCCAAAGTTGACAGATAATTTGAAATATAATTGTTCATTATTAATAAGTTCAAATTGAAGTCGCCGAAAACAATCGACCTCTTCCTTTTCTCTAATTGAAAGGAAAATCGGTCCATAAACCTTTGTACGTTAGTATCATCTGGCTTATATACACCCCAATGTTTAATGCAAATTTAGGTAGTAATATATATCCATAAAAATGATTGTAATTTTCAAACACTTCCTGGGTTACGTTATATTTGATGCTATTGTGTACGAAGATAGACACGCCTCCTCCTCGGCTGTTCGGTCTATAGTTATAAATATGTGTATAGTTCGGTAATTGGTATAGGTTGGCATCTTGTTCGGATCTCAACCACGTTCCTGTAAGTATTACTACATGTATCAAAGAGGGTATTGCTTTAATTATACATTGTAGTTCATCAAATTTTCCTGGCTTACGTATACTGCGTACATTCGCATAGAAAAATTTCAGAGAATTTGACTTTGATGGTATAATATCTTGATAATTATTTACTAGACTGTATGATATTTTATCCAGCTTACTCACATTCCCAGTAGAAGATTGCGACTTTGATACATTTAGTTTTTTGTAAAAGTATTTGTGTTTATAATATTTGGTAAACCCTTAATGTATTTTATAACTAAGTTTTTTTCGCCATTCTTTATTCGTACTTTTAATTCTTCATTGAGATTTTTCATATAGTTACGCTGCGCTATTGTTTGATCCGAGAAAAGTTTTATATTTTTATTTAATTTGTTTTTATTTCGTAATATGTATTTCGGATTTTCAGCGTTTTCAAACACTAATTTTAATGGTCTAGTCTTATTAGGGTTATATTTACCTAATCTTATTATTTTGAGCGGCTCCGGACAGTTTTCATATATTGAAGTAAGAATGTCTTGCACTTGTTTACAATCATATTTATTTGCGTCGGTAGAATGCTCAGGGCTGTTAGTCTCCCTACCCCCACAATCACAATATTTTTTTCTCGATACAGACGCTCTTGTATTTCTCGGTAGAGAGTATGTTGATGTACGAGTTGCGATTTTGACGATAATTTTGTGTTATTTTTCAATTGGGATATATCATTTTCCAATACTTCTATTTTTTTCTGAGTTGACTGATTTTCTGCTATAACACTTTGTAGTGTTTCTTGAATTTGATTGTGTTTCGTCAATAAAAGTTCCGAGGCAAATGTGTTTTTGATCGATGTTTGTTTTTATTTTCGTTACCAAGTCAATGACAGCAGAAAGTGTATTAGATTTTTTTCTAAAACCGTATTGTTGATCAATCAAAATATTCTTTTCTGAAAAAAATTCATTGAGTCGTGTGTATATTATTCTTTCAAATATTTTAGAGATTACAGGAGAATAGATATAGGTCTGTAATTATTGGGATCAGATTTTTTTCCGGATTTGTAAATAGGTGTGACCATTTGTCATTGACATTTTTAATCTATCAGGGAATATGCCATTTTCTAAGTACTTATTTATGCACTTTGTTAATCCTTCAACAATTAGACTTCTTAAACATTTTATAGTTTTAGTACTTATACCGGCAATACCAGCAGAAGTGTTGGCATCTAAATTATCAATTATTTTAGTGATTTCTGTGGCAGTACATGGCTTAAACTGTATTAATGAGTTACTTATATCATGATTTCGATAGAAAGAGTGTGAGTTAATATGATATTTTGTTGGTATTTTACTCGCCAAATTCAGTACCAACAGATGAAAAGAAGGTGTTAAACGCTTCGCAAATTTCTAAGTCCTTATTTAATATACAAGAATTAATTGATAGTTTAGGAGGAGTACAACTATTTCTAACATTATTTCTAGTTAAAGAATTAATAACCTCCCACATTCTCTTTGGGTTTTTGTTACACTGGTTAAAGATTTTATCATAGTATTTAGTTTGCTCGTAAATAATCTTCTTTTTCACTTTATGTTTTTCTGATACGAAAGTCTTATGCAGTTCTGTATTTTGATTATCGGTTTTAGTTTTTCCATAAGAAATTCCGTCGATTAATCATTTCAATTACTTCCCGATTTATCCAATCGTCTTTCGGTAAGTTTAATATTTTTGTTTTAAATATTTTATTTTTATTTATTTTTCCGTTATAAAGTTTTCTAGATAGTTGTAGTCATCGTCTTTATTTAAGTATGTACACTTTGAAAAGTTTCATAGAGATTTTATAGTCGATTCCTTCATAGCTTTCTCTTAATTTTGTTTGTGGCGTATGTTTTGAAAACTCCAAGTAGATCTGCTTGTGGTCAGACATAGAAGATTCCAGGATTGCCATATAAAAATAATTGTTATTTAAATCAGAACTGATGTGGTCTAAAATAGTTTTGGACGTTGTAGTTTCCCGTGTGCAGAAATTTTCATCGATCTTATTTACAAGAAAGTAACCAGCCTCTTCCAAAGTTGACAGATAATTTGAAATATAATTGTTCATTATTAATAAGTTCAAATTGAAGTCGCCGAAAACAATCGACCTCTTCCTTTTCTCTAATTGAAAGGAAAATCGGTCCATAAACCTTTGTACGTTAGTATCATCTGGCTTATATACACCCCAATGTTTAATGCAAATTTAGGTAGTAATATATATCCATAAAAATGATTGTAATTTTCAAACACTTCCTGGGTTACGTTATATTTGATGCTATTGTGTACGAAGATAGACACGCCTCCTCCTCGGCTGTTCGGTCTATAGTTATAAATATGTGTATAGTTCGGTAATTGGTATAGGTTGGCATCTTGTTCGGATCTCAACCACGTTCCTGTAAGTATTACTACATGTATCAAAGAGGGTATTGCTTTAATTATACATTGTAGTTCATCAAATTTTCCTGGCTTACGTATACTGCGTACATTCGCATAGAAAAATTTCAGAGAATTTGACTTTGATGGTATAATATCTTGATAATTATTTACTAGACTGTATGATATTTTATCCAGCTTACTCACATTCCCAGTAGAAGATTGCGACTTTGATACATTTAGTTTTTTGTAAAAGTATTTGTGTTTATAATATTTGGTAAACCCTTAATGTATTTTATAACTAAGTTTTTTTCGCCATTCTTTATTCGTACTTTTAATTCTTCATTGAGATTTTTCATATAGTTACGCTGCGCTATTGTTTGATCCGAGAAAAATTTTATATTTTTATTTAATTTGTTTTTATTTCGTAATATGTATTTCGGATTTTCAGCGTTTTCAAACACTAATTTTAATGGTCTAGTCTTATTAGGGTTATATTTACCTAATCTTATTATTTTGAGCGGCTCCGGACAGTTTTCATATATTGAAGTAAGAATGTCTTGCACTTGTTTACAATCATATTTATTTGCGTCGGTAGAATGCTCAGGGCTGTTAGTCTCCCCTACCCCCACAATCACAATATTTTTTTCTCGATACAGACGCTCTTGTATTTCTCGGTAGAGAGTATGTTGATGTACGAGTTGCGATTTTGACGATAATTTTGTGTTATTTTTCAATTGGGATATATCATTTTCCAATACTTCTATTTTTTTCTGAGTTGACTGATTTTCTGCTATAACACTTTCTAGTGTTTCTTGAATTTGATTGTGTTTCGTCAATAAAAGTTCCGAGGCAAATGTGTTTTTGATCGATGTTTGTTTTTATTTTCGTTACCAAGTCAATGACAGCAGAAAGTGTATTAGATTTTTTTCTAAAACCGTATTGTTGATCAATCAAAATATTCTTTTCTGAAAAAAATTCATTGAGTCGTGTGTATATTATTCTTTCAAATATTTTAGAGATTACAGGGAGAATAGATATAGGTCTGTAATTATTGGGATCAGATTTTTTTCCGGATTTGTAAATAGGTGTGACCATTTGTCATTGACATTTTTAATCTATCAGGGAATATGCCATTTTCTAAGTACTTATTTATGCACTTTGTTAATCCTTCAACAATTAGACTTCTTAAACATTTTATAGTTTTAGTACTTATAGCGGCAATACCAGCAGAAGTGTTGGCATCTAAATTATCAATTATTTTAGTGATTTCTGTGGCAGTACATGGCTTAAACTGTATTAATGAGTTACTTATATCATGATTTCGATAGAAAGAGTGTGAGTTAATATGATATTTTGTTGGTATTTTACTCGCCAAATTCAGTACCAACAGATGAAAAGAAGGTGTTAAACGCTTCGCAAATTTCTAAGTCCTTATTTAATATACAAGAATTAATTGATAGTTTAGGAGGAGTACAACTATTTCTAACATTATTTCTAGTTAAAGAATTAATAACCTCCCACATTCTCTTTGGGTTTTGTTACACTGGTTAAAGATTTTATCATAGTATTTAGTTTGCTCGTAAATAATCTTCTTTTTCACTTTATGTTTTTCTGATACGAAAGTCTTATGCAGTTCTGTATTTTGATTATCGGTTTTAGTTTTTCCATAAGAAATTCCGTCGATTAATCATTTCAATTACTTCCCGATTTATCCAATCGTCTTTAGGTAAGTTTAATATTTTTGTTTTAAATATTTTATTTTTATTTATTTTTTCCGTTATAAAGTTTTCTAGATAGTTGTAGTCATCGTCTTTATTTAAGTATGTACACTTTGAAAAGTTTCATAGAGATTTTTATAGTCGATTCCTTCATAGCTTTCTCTTAATTTTGTTTGTGGCGTATATTTTGAAAACTCCAAGTAGATCTGCTTGTGGTCAGACATAGAAGATTCCAGGATTGCCATATAAAAATAATTGTTATTTAAATCAGAACTGATGTGGTCTAAAATAGTTTTGGACGTTGTAGTTTCCCGTGTGCAGAAATTTTCATCGATCTTATTTACAAGAAAGTAACCAGCCTCTTCCAAAGTTGACAGATAATTTGAAATATAATTGTTCATTATTAATAAGTTCAAATTGAAGTCGCCGAAAACAATCGACCTCTTCCTTTTCTCTAATTGAAAGGAAAATCGGTCCATAAACCTTTGTACGTTAGTATCATCTGGCTTATATACACCCCAATGTTTAATGCAAATTTAGGTAGTAATATATATCCATAAAAATGATTGTAATTTTCAAACACTTCCTGGGTTACGTTATATTTGATGCTATTGTGTACGAAGATAGACACGCCTCCTCCTCGGCTGTTCGGTCTATAGTTATAAATATGTGTATAGTTCGGTAATTGGTATAGGTTGGCATCTTGTTCGGATCTCAACCACGTTCCTGTAAGTATTACTACATGTATCAAAGAGGGTATTGCTTTAATTATACATTGTAGTTCATCAAATTTTCCTGGCTTACGTATACTGCGTACATTCGCATAGAAAAATTTCAGAGAATTTGACTTTGATGGTATAATATCTTGATAATTATTTACTAGACTGTATGATATTTTATCCAGCTTACTCACATTCCCAGTAGAAGATTGCGACTTTGATACATTTAGTTTTTTGTAAAAGTATTTGTGTTTATAATATTTGGTAAACCCTTAATGTATTTTATAACTAAGTTTTTTCGCCATTCTTTATTCGTACTTTTAATTCTTCATTGAGATTTTTCATATAGTTACGCTGCGCTATTGTTTGATCCGAGAAAAATTTTATATTTTTATTTAATTTGTTTTTATTTCGTAATATGTATTTCGGATTTTCAGCGTTTTCAAACACTAATTTTAATGGTCTAGTCTTATTAGGGTTATATTTACCTAATCTTATTATTTTGAGCGGCTCCGGACAGTTTTCATATATTGAAGTAAGAATGTCTTGCACTTGTTTACAATCATATTTATTTGCGTCGGTAGAATGCTCAGGGCTGTTAGTCTCCCCTACCCCCACAATCACAATATTTTTTTCTCGATACAGACGCTCTTGTATTTCTCGGTAGAGTATGTTGATGTACGAGTTGCGATTTTGACGATAATTTTGTGTTATTTTTCAATTGGGATATATCATTTTCCAATACTTCTATTTTTTTCTGAGTTGACTGATTTTCTGCTATAACACTTTCTAGTGTTTCTTGAATTTGATTGTGTTTCGTCAATAAAAGTTCCGAGGCAAATGTGTTTTGATCGATGTTTGTTTTTATTTTCGTTACCAAGTGAATGACAGCAGAAAGTGTATTAGATTTTTCTAAAACCATATTGTTGATCAATCAAAATATTCTTTTCTGAAAAATTCATTGAGTCGTGTGTATATTATTCTTTCAAATATTTTAGAGATTACAGGAGAATAGATATAGGTCTGTAATTATTGGGATCAGATTTTTCCGGATTTGTAAATAGGTGTGACCATTTGTCATTGACATTTTTAATCTATCAGGGAATATGCCATTTTCTAAGTACTTATTTATGCACTTTGTTAATCCTTCAACAATTAGACTTCTTAAACATTTTATAGTTTTAGTACTTATACCGGCAATACCAGCAGAAGTGTTGGCATCTAAATTATCAATTATTTTAGTGATTTCTGTGGCAGTACATTCCTTAAACTGTATTAATGAGTTACTTATATCATGATTTCGATAGAAAGAGTGTGAGTTAATATGATATTTTGTTGGTATTTTACTCGCCAAATTCAGTACCAACAGATGAAAAGAACGTGTTTATAATATTTGGTAAACCCTTAATGTATTTTATAACTAAGTTTTTTTCGCCATTCTTTATTCGTACTTTTAATTCTTCATTGAGATTTTTCATATAGTTACGCTGCGCTATTGTTTGATCCGAGAAAAATTTTATATTTTTATTTAATTTGTTTTTATTTCGTAATATGTATTTCGGATTTTCAGCGTTTTCAAACACTAATTTTAATGGTCTAGTCTTATTAGGGTTATATTTACCTAATCTTATTATTTTGAGCGGCTCCGGACAGTTTTCATATATTGAAGTAAGAATGTCTTGCACTTGTTTACAATCATATTTATTTGCGTCGGTAGAATGCTCAGGGCTGTTAGTCTCCCCTACCCCCACAATCACAATATTTTTTTCTCGATACAGACGCTCTTGTATTTCTCGGTAGAGAGTATGTTGATGTACGAGTTGCGATTTTGACGATAATTTTGTGTTATTTTTCAATTGGGATATATCATTTTCCAATACTTCTATTTTTTTCTGAGTTGACTGATTTTCTGCTATAACACTTTCTAGTGTTTCTTGAATTTTATTATATTTTAAAGTTAAATTTTCAGATACAGATTTTATATTTTTAATATCATCCTTTATTTCTTTTATTTCTTCCCGGATTTGTGCAATGTTTTCATGTTGTGATTCGGCTACGGTTCTAAAAAATTTCATTATTTCATTACGAAATTCCGCCAAATCTCTTTTAAAGTCATACTCCATGCCACGTTCTTTCCTTTTTCGTGTTTGTTTATTTACCATATCATCTTCCTCTTCAAAGGTGTAGATATTCAAATTCGGTGCTGAGCCGCCTCCGCTTCCGCTTATTGAAACGGTGCCGGGCGGCGTTCGTTGTACGCTCATACTAATGACGCATCGATCACTGGCACTTAGAATCGCAAGATTATATGTTCTTGTTATCAGTTTCAAAACTACACTTTAAGATTTCCTTTGTAGAACTCAGTTGAAGTTGATCTTAGAATTTCTACTTTTTTTTTCAATTTATTAATTGTACTTTTTGAACACACGTCCACACGCGCCGAACACTAGAACGTTTTAGTAAAGGTTTCGTGAGAAATGACAGTTTTGTTACAACTTTTAAAATAGTTATGAATGCAGAAACTTTTCTCTTGAAAACACTTGAAATCGCTTGACCCGAATCGTTACGGTGAATTTTTAAAATCGGAACATTTTTAACGTTTCCTATTATTTCACACCACTAGATACGTTATAGCATTTTATTTGAATTGTCCTTTTATATTTAACGCTTTATTCAACTATCACTGCAGAAGTAACATAGATAAATGCATAGACATATAGATAAGGACAACATCACATACCTATGATCCCACAGTAAGTAGCCAAATCACTAATGTTATGGAATCGGAAAAAACAAAGATGCCACAATCACCCACCTGTCAACCACGAAGGTCGACAAAAATTTTGTTTTGTGACATGTTAACTGTGGTAATTTAAAAGACGCCAACCGAAATGCAATTGTGTATATATATATATATATATATATATATATATATATATATATATATATATATATATATATATATATATATATATATATATATATATATATATATATATATATATATATATATATATATATATATATATATATATATATACATCTATATATATATACAATTGCATTTCGGTTGGCGTCTTTTAAATTACCACAGTTAACATGTCTCAAAACAATGATATTTGAAAAAAAAATTAAAAATATATGGGAGACAAGTTAACCGTCTGTGGTTACGGAAGAATATACCGTCCGCTATCTCACGGTGGGTGTCGTAAGAAACGACTAAGGGAAACGTGCAGACAATGCAATGGGCTACCGACAGGTGACGGGATAATCTCTTCGACCGGCAAATATAAAGCGTGACGAACTTGCAAACCTCCGGCAAGGGAGAGGCATATATCGTACAGTGGACTTTACAGGTAGTTAAAATAATAAAAAAAAATTAAATTAAATAAATATCTTCACGAAATTCCCTTAAATTACAGGGGTAGACAGAGGTCTGGTTTAGACCATTATGTCCCTTTGACCCACCTTCCACCGAAGATATTTTCGGGACAAAGTGACAGGTGGTGAGCCTGTCGCCGTCTTTATGTCCAAACCAACGATATTCGTACATAAGTTTTTGAAAAACCCATTGGTACGAGCCAGCCACTTGGGGATCGAACTCGGGTCTCTTGACTCGAAATTCCGACCACCCAACCACTCGGCTATCGTGACTTATACTTATACAAATATTATACGAAAGAAAAATAAAATACGTAATCGTTATATTTGTTCATTTTAACATAAATAAATAAATACATATATTCATAAAGACAACGTCACAGACATTACTCTAATCCCAAAGTAAGTGCCAAAACCATTTGTGCTATGAAATCAGAAACAATAAAGGTACCACCAAGACAAGAAAGGTTCTTTACTATATGGACCCGCCCGTGAATCTAGCCTAGGACTTTTATCCGGCGATACTATGAAAACCGGTTTACACGCCACTCGGCCAAGGCCTCAGATAGTGATCTTTTTATAAACAACTAAACCTTGTACTAATAGCTCCAAAGAAAAAATCACCCACTTCGCAGAATCTCAAATCAAGAGGATATTAAATCGAGTCCGTTCCAGTAGGAACGTAAGTATGAGTTCGAATTATCAGTTGCCGCCTCGCGCGTGACTTGAATATTTCTCCCAATAACCCAGTAATATGCTCACATGGAATGCCTCTCCTGGAAAGCGAACCCCTTATATTGTATTTTAGTAGGCATTATTTTCGAGAACATTTTTCGATATAGTATGTGCTAAGATGTCTACCTCCGTTGAGTAGTTTCAATTCGACAGTTCTGAGGTCCCGGTTTGATTCTCATACGGTTGGATGTTGAAAATTGCTTATTCTATATTTCCTCAGGTCTTGGTGTTTGAGGTTTTATGATTACATAACACAAGTGCTTTAGCTGCTTACTTTATTGTGTGGCTGCGCTCTTTATATTATTTATAATAAACTTACTTCTTTACGCGATTTTCACTATTTCTGTTTATTTATTCGAACAGATGCTTCTCATAGAAGCTTTACATATTTCGATTCGTATGGGTTCGGGATAGCAACATATCATCATAACTGGTAGTTAAAGTGTAACGAAAATCCATTCTTAGAAGTTTTAAAGTTTACTTGGCATTTTTAACTAACGTTTATTTAAAAAAGAATTCCTTGTGCCTATAAATATATTACCTTAAAGTAGCACAAGAATGATATATGTCAAGATGAAGCGTTCAGAGGGTATCATTATTTTAATAGCTTAAGGGTGCAAATAAAAATAAATTATCTACGCTAAAAATGTACTTTAATAAATTTTTTATAAGCTCAGACTCTTCTAACCCTTTTGTTTTCAAGGCAAAGGATGAGGAAGAAATGCTTTGAATTTATTTTTACATTCTACTAACGTTTTTTTACTAACGTGATAAAGAAGATAAATTATTTTTGCAAAAAATTTATTATTTCTACATTAATGTTTGTATATTAAATACTTCTTTGGATTTTTTGTATATCGTCGTAAGAATGTGGTTAGAATATTTCTTACCATAGGTTTCGTTAAAACGACTTAGGGCAATAGCATTTATATGCCTTTGGTTGCCGTCAGATCACGGGTTAACAATTTCGAAATATTTCAGACCTTAGTTTAACAGACTAACACTGCGATCCCCAAACCGCTTAAAGAGCGGGAGATTATGGGAGAGTGTGCCACAATCCACAAGCCATAATAATGAATCGATGAAAGATTTATAGCAGCATAGCTAAAGACTGGTAAAGAAATATGAGTAGATAGTGTATTTGTTCGGCCGACCTTTCGGGCGGATATGCTTAACGAAACCTCAAATGGGCCTCAATAAATGTTGTTATATTTTTAAACGAGTACGAGCGATCCAATAACATTACTAGTAATCCTGTCGTATCAATAGGTTTTTTAAAACCTTTGCCCGATTTATATCGTTGGCTTGGTTATCCCAAAAATTGTTTTCAGTGAAAGATGTGTCGATAGGGCTTCATTGTCTAGACCTCTGTCTACCCAAGTATTAGGAATGGGGGGAAGAAATTTCTGAAGTTGCTCACGATAATATTCGAATGGTTATGTTATACAGTCCGCACCGTAAACCATTAGGCTATTGGCGCTTTAAAATTTGTTTCTCATTAGGTTTTTATTACAAAAGGTCTCCAGTGTAACCTTAAGTGCTCAACAGCTCTTAACTCTGTGTAGGTCCTTGGGATTAATTTAACTGTGTGCTCTAAGACTATCTGCATCGCATAAATATACCACCACCACCAGGTGGTGAGCCTGTCGCCGACCTTATGTCCAAGCAAACGATATAAATCGTACATGAATTTTGAAAAAGACCCTTGGTACGAGGCTGCCACCATACCATAGGGGAATGAACTTAGGGTCACTTTACTAGAATTCCGGTCACCCAAACACTCGGCTATCGTATATTTATTTAAATGTATGTATGTCTATGGTGCATGTGTTTGTTTATTCTACTTTACTTTATCGTGCCTTCAACAAATTACACTATAGGTTGCCTGGAAGGGAGAGACAGACAGGCAGACGGGTAAGCTATTTTAAACCTTCGATAGATAAATTCAATAAAGATTTAAACAAATAAATGACTTATCAAAGAAGGTGCATAAATAACATTCCCTAGTATACATTTGTCGCAGTAATAGAATTTAATTGATGTTTTTCATCAGACTCAAACTGTTAGCGCCCAATGGTTGCTCCAATTTTAGTTTCAAAACTCGTTTCAAAATTGCTTCACTTCATAACAACTTCAAGTGATAATATTTACAAAGTTGTTGTAAGCGATATAACATTTTAAGGTTACATCATTCAAATCTTAAATTGAATTGAATTTTTTTATTTTTATTTTAGGGTAAAAGTTGCTTTTTTCAAAAGTTACGATGGAAGAGTGGTTGAGAGATCGGAATTCGAGTCAACCCTAGTTCGACCCCGGATGGTTGGCTCGTTCCAATGGTTTTTTTACAAAAGTTAAAAATAAGGTAAATTTTATTTTTCATTACAAGTGGCCAGCCGACAGATTATCGGAAGTATAAGGTATTTGTGGATAAAAAGTTATCTATTTTATTATCTAACTGACAGCCTAGTTGGTAATAACTCTGTCATCGAAGGTAAAGGTTGTAGATTCAAATCCCGCTAGGGGCAAATATTTTTGTGATGAATGTTTGTGATCTAGTCATAGATTTTTGTAGTGAATATGTATTTCTGTTAATACATATATCAATAATAAATATTGTAATAACGAATAAAAATTCTTTACTTCTTTCAATATAAGTATTCGTTGTAGTCACTACGAAGACGTGAAAAGACTCACTACCTGAACGGTTTCCCAAATAGGCTTCGCTGAAAACTAGTCAAAAGGAACAAATAATTGTCTAGATATCTGTCTACCTCTTTATTGAGAATTTGCATAAAGTGAAAAATAAATGGACCGGTAATATAGGTCGACGTATAGGCCACGTATAGGCAAACAACAACCCCTCACGAGATGGATTAATGACTTGCAGAATGTTACGAGTGGTCTAGACAATTAAGTCCTTACGACCCACCTTACACCAAAGTCAATTTTGAGACAGCGTAACAGGTGGTGAGCCCGTCAACGTCTTTATATGCAAGCCTGCGATATATAAGTCGTACAAAAGTTTTTTTAAGAAACCCTTTGGTACGAACCTATCACCTGAGGAACGAACTCGCGTCACTAAACTCGAATTCCGATCACTCAACCACTCTGCTATCGTAACTGCAATAAATACAGACAGATTACAACATTAATTATTTTCAATGTATTTCTCTTTATCAAATACGTTCGAAGTTTTCGACAAATAAATCTAGGAATGCCAGCTAAATCTAGGAACTCGTGCTTGATCACTGAAATAAATTTCCGGTTAAAAACTAACCGTCTAATATCCACTCACTACAAATTTTTGATCTACCATTAATTCGTTCAGTTAGCGAAGTAAATTCTATCATCGGATTTATACGCGTGCGTGCGATCGCTTTGATCATTCGCTCGAAAATACTGTGCCCCGAAAATCGAAATATATTCCCAATAGATGAAGTAGACAACTTGCAATGGATTCTGGGAGATCTACTCATGACATGCGAGTGAGGTGAGATCGCAGAGAGAAGAGGGTCGAAGTTACACTCATGGGTTATGCAGTTAATACAAACGTAAACATCTATAATCAGACAAATTCTTAATAAAGAATATATTTGTTTGTAAATACATTATATAACCGAATAGGTTAATGTGGAAAAACTATTGCATGCATTTTTCTGCATTGTATCGGGTCTATGTGTTTGTGGAGTCTTCGGTGTTTTTGATTTTGTTACTTAAGTGCATTAGGTACTTTGGGGACACCACAAACGGAAAAAACACGGAGAAAAAACAATTAAATATCATAGTCCGTATCTATTTATTTACTTTTACTAGTTTCAAAAATAAAAACAAGATATATAGAAGTCACTTGAATATTAATATATTCATGTGACTTCTATGTATCTTGTAAGATTCATTTAAAATTCAGGTAAAAAGAGATGACTGGTAGAGAATGCCTCAAGGCATTTAGTCCGTTCATTGGAACTCTTTGTTCATAAGGTGTACAATAAAGTATAAATAAATAAATAAAAGCCCATCTTGGAACAACCAAATTATTAATTCATACACGTTTCATTCCGGCGCATGATATCTATATCACGAATTTCTTGTTTAATTTATAAAACAACCGCTATGAAGTTATTTCAAAAGCGTAAAGGGACATTTAAAATCTACTTACTTCTTATATTTATTTCCCTTATATTGATGAAAAGGTACGGCCTTTTCTTTCATGCATACTGTAAAGGAAACCTTGGTTTGCTGCCCGAAAAGTCGTGTGAGATATTATTATGAGTTAAAAACGAACACCTATAAAATTTTACACAGTTACGATAGCCGAGTAGTTTGGGATCGCAATTCGAGACCAGAAATCCGAGTTCTATTCCCAGGTGGCAGACATGCACCAATGTGTTTTTCCAAAAACTTATGTACGATTTATGTCGTTGGCTTGGACATAAAGACGGCGGCGGGGTCACCACCTTTCATGTTGTCTCAAAAATATCTTCGGTGATAGGTGAGTCGAAAGGACTTAATTATATAATATACTAGACCTCTATCTATCCATGTATTCGAAATGGCATGAAGATATTTTTTTACAAAATGTTAATGTGGTTAAAATTACATGACTTCAACCACATTAAAATTTTCTGGCTCTTTCTTGTGCCCTCATACATATTTCTGACTGTATAACATAAGTGCTTTTTAACTCACTTTTATTTACATGTGTAGACATGTAAATAACGTATCCATGTTTTCCACAAACTTTGAAACGTCGTATTATATTAAAGCGTGACATACTTATCAAAAACTGACGAATATACAATAATTTGTTTATTATATTCTAAAATCACGATAGCCGAGTTGTTGGGTGGTCGGTATTTCGAGTCAAGAGACCCGAGTTCGATACCCAGGTGGCAGTCTCGTATCAATAGTTTTTCAAAAACTTATGTACGAATTATATCGTTGGCTTAGACATAAAGACGTCGACGGTCTCACCGCCTGTCACGTTGTTCCGAAAATATCTTTGGTGGAAGGTGGATGAAAAGGACTTAATTTTCTAGACTATACCTCTGTCTACCCTTGTATTGGAAATTGCGTTAAGATATTTATTATTATATTTGTAATAATATAAATTTATTTATTTGTTTATTTATCTTCACGCACAATCCCTGACGGGGTAGCCAGAGAGAACAGATCGCCAAGTGTCACGATCCCTACATACTTCTTTCGATTCTTTCAAATTCTTTTAATATTAACTTTCGCGCTATATATTTTCTTCACCATTCGGTCTTCACTCATTCGCTCAACGTGCCCAAACCATCGAAGCACGCTCTTATCCATTTTTGAGACAAGGTCATCTCTCAAACCTGCCATATTGCGAATCTTTTCGTTCCGCTTTCGGTCGGCCATGGTAAGGCCGCACATTTTACGAAGAGATCGCATCTCCACTGCATTCAACCTGCTTTTATGCTTCTTCTGGCATACCCAGGTTTCGCTGCCATATAACAAAGTCGGTACCAACACTGCGTTATGTATTGCAAGGCGTGCACTTTTCACAACGCCTTGCCTTTTGATTAACGCAGTCAGGGCACCATTGACTTTGTTCCCGGCAGCGACACGCCTGTCCACATCTAAATCACATCTTCCATCCCGGCTAAACGCACTCCCCAAGTATACAATTTCATTCACCTGTTCTAGACATTCCTAATTTACCCAAATTTCGCACTTCGTTCTTTCTTCGTCACTTTCAAATACCAGAACCTTAGTTTTATTAGCATTCAAACGGTGACCATTAATTTCACATTCTTCTTTCATACACGTGACTAATGCCTGCAGTTCTGCCTCTGATGGTGCAATAAGCACTGCATCATCAGCATATAGCAGACAATTTACTTTTATGTCACCCAATTTCACACCCAAACAGCTATCCTTCAGCTTCTGTAAACAGCTGTCGAGATACAGTATGAACAACGCCCGTTTCGACGCTAAACATGGGTGACAGGACATGCCCTACCCGCACACAGGCTTTACAGTCACAGTAAAGTGACTGCACCGCCCTTATCAATCGACCATCAATACCATACCCCGGCAACAGTTCCCACATTTTCTTCCTTACTACCTAATCAAATGCTTTCTCAAGATCCACAAAAGCACAGAAAATCTTCTGGTTAGCAGCCAGAAGCTTCTCCGTGATCACGCGGAGAGTAAACATTTGATCCGTGCATCCTCTTCCAGGTCTAAATCCGCATTGCGCCTCCGATAGAAATCTTTCCGATTTATCTTGCATCCTACGTGTCAAAACCTTCGAGTAAACTTTACTTGCTAAACTGGTCATGCTGAACCTTTACCTTTATATAAAGGCACAATGACCGCGGATCGCCAATCATCCGGAACAGCCCCCGTTCGCCAGCACAAATTTCAAATAAAAGCTGTCCCAGACGCGTGGCCCACCATACTTGACCATTTCAGCAGTAACTCTGTCTAGTCCCGCAGCCTTACCACATTTCAAATTTCTAATCGCACATTCAATCTCTTTCATACTAATGGCCTCAGTGTGATCGAGGTCCGAGTCTGGCGTACCAGTCACGGCGTCACCCACGGATCCCCCATTAAGATCATCACACGCATACATCTCTCTATAAAATTCGCTCCACCGCTGCATGACGTCCGATTTTTCTGAGAGGACGTCATTGGTTCCCGAAAGCACTTTATTCATTCTTAAGGCTGTCGCACCACTCCGGGTCCTTCCAACCTCTTTCCAGAAGAGTTTGGAGTTCTCCTTGAAGTTGTGCGGCAACCTTTCGTCCACTTCCATTTTACTCCTTTCACGCACTTCCTCAATCAATGCTTTCGTGTGAACTTTCTGGAGCTTATATCTTTCTTTCCTCTTCTCTATCATATCCTTTTCATTACTAGAGGCCAAGTAGTCTAACCATGCTTTGTTCTTCTTATTTACAGCTTCTTTCACTTCGTCATTCCACCATGCATCACCCTTTTTACTACTACCTCTTTTCACAGTTCCACACACGTCTTCCGCTGCACTAACCATTCCATCTCTAAGGCTCTGCCATATTTCTTCCACACATTCTTTCTTGACATCGATGCTATCCAGCTTTTCGGCTACCCTTGCTTGATATTTATTCCTAGTGTCCGCTTCCTGAAGCTTCCAGCTTCGGATGCTACCGACCAACTGTGGTTCTGGTATCGCCGTCCGGTGGCGCCAACCCGCGAACAGACCCCTTAATCTAGTAATCACTAGATTGTGATCCGTTCCCAAGTCAGCACCCCGGAACACTCGCGTATCCATCACCTGTTTTCGCAGTCGGTCATCCACCAGGAATAAATCGATCACTTTTCTCTCATTCTCTCTTGTTCTAGTATACACATGGATTTTCTTGTGACTAAACATAGTGTTTGTCACAAGAAGACCCTTTTTCTTGCATACAGCCAGCATAAGCTTGCCAGCATCGTTAACCCTTTTATCACCAATCATTCCAAGCACCGACTCGTACCCTGGCCGAGCGGTACCAACCCTTCCATTCAAATCACCACATACAACAATTCTTTCGTTTCCTCCAACCAAGTCTAGAACTTCTCTTAAATTCTCCCAAAACTCCTCCAGCTCAGCTCTGGACGACGAAGCTACCGGCACATAAACAGCCAAAAGGAATAACTTCGTCAGTCCCAATTTAATGCGAACCCAGAGAAGTCTCGAGTTCACAACCTTATATTCAGTCATAACATCGACCAACCGAGACGACAGCAGCACCCCCACTCCCTGGCAGGCGCTCTCGCTCTCCGGGACTCAGTGCCAACTCTGCACTCCGTCCTCCACCTTCCGCCGTGTCGGGCTGAGCGTGACTGGTGGCGGTCCCCAACGCCGCTTTGCTCGCTGCATTCCACACCGACGGGGACGAACTGGTGTGCGTCGCCTTTGGGGGACGCCCTAACCCTCGGTGGCATGGGTGCGCAGCTGTGTAGAATTGCAGCCCTGAAAAGGGCTGGTAGGGGTTGCGACGAGCACGTTTCTACAATGACCCCCTATAATGCATGTAATAATATAAATAATAAAATAAATAATAATATAATAGCTTAAAAACCTAAAAAAACACACTTTGTCACTAGACAAATAAAAAGGCAGAAAATATCCGATCCCAGGTTCGACTCCCAGGCGGGATAATGTAGAAAACTGATTATTTCTACGTTTTCCCGGATCTGGGTATTTGTGCAACTTTTGTTTATTCCGATTCCATAGCCTAAGTACTTTAGCTACTTACTTTTGGATCAGAGCAATGTCTTTGATATTGTCTCTATCTCTGTTATAAGTGTAAGCATAAATTGGGGCAAGGTTCATTAAGTGGAAACATTTGAAATGTTCAGTCCAATCCAAACCATTTTCATAATAATTTCATAAGCAAAATCGATCCAACATATTCGGTGGTTAAAACGTTAATCAAAGGCACTAAACGCTCTAACATTAATCCGGTTGCCTTTCGGAGCTACAGAACTTCCACGCGAATACAAATGCAGTTTCATGCATGCAAAACGACTTCATTGTCTAAACCTTTGCATATTTCTTACATGAATAAATTGTGTATTATTCATTAATTGAATATTGGATATTACTTGAATAAACAACACATTAAAAAAGATTTATTTAACTGAAAACGTAAACGAGATGTAAACGAAAACATCCGTTGTTACGTCTATTTATACCCGCATCACGTCCCGTACACGTATTCACTTCATGCCGATATGAAAGAGCAAAGAAAAATTACTAAACAATTCGTTGGCGCTGGTTCGTTAAATCCCGCACGTAATTTCTTTGTTGTATCTCCAATTTCGCCGCTCTAGAGAAGTTTACGGTTCTATTTGTATCGATATCTAGAGCTGCTCGTACATATCGAGAAATGACCAGCTTTAAAATAAATAAATAGATGAGGACATCACATACATTGCAACGAATGCGTTATGGAATCAGAGCAGTGGTTTTTTACAACCCTCTAAATAAATCAAACTTGAATATTTCATAGTTAACAAATTCAGGTTCATTGGGTGTGATAAACATGTCTTTTATTACAAAATGATTTGGCATCTCTTCGCCTGTCCTCCTCCTTCAGTCGTACTCCTCATGTCTGAGGGTCGTGACCACCACCGTCCAGAATCCTATCTTTTATTATGGCATATCATCTATTCCTGTCTTCGGCATCGTGCATCGCTTTATGCACCGTGGTGTCTAACGCAGCTCGGATCTGGTAGAACCAACAAGTCGTATTTCGGCCTCTAGATCGATTGCCCTCTACTTTTCCTGTAACCACTAGTTTTTCCAGGTTGTCAGAATGTTTACGGGTAATGTGGCCAAAATACTCGAGAATTCGTTTCAGGCATATAGTAGATAATCTTGTCTTAATTCCAAGTTGCTTAAGTATCGAAACATTGGTCCGGAACGCTGTCCAAGGTATGCGGAGCATCCTTCATCCAGCACCACATTTCGAACGCATCTATGCGCCTCCGAAAATCAGTCTTCAGAGTCCACGTCTTACCTCCATATAGAAAAATAGAGGAGACGCCTCACCAGTCTTACTTTGAACTTTAAACTGATTCCTCTATTCCTCCAAATTTTCTGAAGCCGAAACATAGCATTTTTTGACATTCCAATGCGCCTTCGTACGTCTGTTTCACATGAGCCGTTATTGCTTATAGTGGACCCGAGGTAAACAAACTCATCAACCATTTGCAAGCCCAGCACGGCAGTGAAACTTAGAGTGTTGGCACGATCAACCACCATGATTTTCGTCTTCGCCTTGTTGATGGAAAGGCCTAATTTGTTACTAATTAGCTCCATTTTTACCAGCAGACTCAACATTTCGGTCTCGCATGCGGCCAAAAGTGTCGTGTCATCAGCTTATCTGAGGTTTGTGAACCTGCGTGGGGCATAGGCCCCACAAATACGCACATCTCCATCCCAGTTGTCAAAGGTTTGACGCAAAATATATTCTCCGTACGCGTTGAAAAGAATCGGTGACAGGATGCAGCCCTGGCGGACACCCTTACCAAAATGAAAAGGCTGAGATGTGACTTCACCAATCCTGACAACACTTTGGCTGTTGTATTACAAAGTTTGCAGTAAGGACGTCAGATGTTTGGGTACACCAAGATCTGCAAGTACTTTCCATAATGATTCCCAGTTGACGCAGTCGAAAGCTTTACTGTAATCCATGAAGCACATAATGACTGATACGTTGTATTCCCGTGCTTTTTCGATCAGTTGTCTCACGTTAAGAATCTGTTCTCTAGTGCCTCTGCCCTTCACAAAAACTGCTAGTGCTTGAGGTATTTGCGTATCCAAATAATGCCGAATGCGATTGTACAGTATATGAAATAGAACTTTACTAGCATGAGACATTAGTGACAGAGTGCGATAGTTGTTGCATTGTCTTGTGTACTTGTGGAACCTTTCTTGTGTAACGGGAGTATTATGGACTTTGTCCAATCATCAGGCCATTCTTCAATACCCCACACTAAATTGCGTATGGCATGCAATACATCAATGCCACTATCTCTCAAAGTTTTCAGAGCTTCAGCTGTGATAGCGTCCGGTCCTGGTGCTTTTCCGTTTTTGAGAGATCGAAGTGCTGCTACAATTTCAGAACGAAGGATATCTGGTTCCATCTCACGTCTTACAAAGTTCCAAGCCGTGTCCAAGGTATTCTGCACAACGGGTTTCTGCACAACGACTCACAATACGAATCATCATACATCCACGTGCTATCGGATATCCATGTTGATTTCTAAGAATCCTTTTTCTGGAGTAATTTTAGCTCATTCAATGCCTCGTCAATTAGTCTTCAAGTGAGTCCACAGAGCATCTGCATTGCAGTATCGGTCCGCAATTACACCCGCCAGCCGATCGTTCATAGACTCTTCAAGCAGTTTGCAATCCGTTGGATTTAGATGTTTAGGAAGAGCTTTGGGACGCTTTTGTGGTGCCTTAAGTCGAATCGCAAACCTAGCAACAAGTAAATTGTGGTCTGAATCACAATCTGCCCCGGGATAGGTCTTCACGTTATTTACAGATGATCTCCAGCGGGAATCCAAGAGAATATAATTAATTTGATTTCTAAACCTGTCACCTGGAGATGTCCACGTGTATTGACGTCTGGGATGATGTTGAAAACATGTATTCAGGATGGTTAGATTTCTGCTAGCACAAAAGTCTAGAAGTCTTATGCCACGCTCATTCCTAATTCCTAGGCCATACCTTCCGACAACATCCCGAACATGGTCGCTATCTCTCGTGCTCCCAACTTTTGCATTTAAATCACCGAGAATCATAGTCATCTCTCGATCCGGGATTGCATCCAACACTTCTTCAAGTTTATTATATCATATTGTACAAAAGGTTCCACTTCTGCTTCTGAATCTGGCGTAGTACTTACTGGAGCATAAACTTCTTCTCATAGACACAGTTTGTTTCAAAATTTTAACAATATATGTCCTGGCATTAATGTAACTGAGGCGGATTCTCTTTACCTCCTTGGAGCGCCGTTATTTATAGAGAGTATGAAACCTCTTTTGAAAGTAAAATTTGATCAATTTTTAGAACATGTTAATAAACTATATATTCTAAATTCTCATATAGCGCTTACTATTTTAAAATATTGCGTTCTTGTTCCTAAATTTACTTATTTACTCCGCTCAAGTCCAGCATGGAAATGTTTGATTTTTAAAACAAATTGACCTTAATCTCAAAATAGCTTTGGAAAAAATTCTAAATTTATCTTTAGTCTCATCTAGCTGGACTCAAGCTACTTTACCTGTTAGATTTGGAGGTATCGGTATAAGAGAGGTTTCAAATATTGCGCTGCCGGCTTTCCTTGCCTCCGTACACAGTAAAATTCTTAAGAATGATTTGGACTTGACCTTTGCTACCGAGGCAAGAGAAGCATGGTTACGTCTCAGTCCCGGCGTGGATATTCCACTGGAATCTAACTCACAAAAACGGTGGGATATCCCGTTGGTTCAGAATGTGCAGAAATGCTTACTGAACAATTTTCACTGTGGCAGAGACCGCGCCCACTTTCTAGGTGTTTCGACAAAGGAATCCAGTTACTGGCTACATGCTTTACCATCAAGTAACCTTGGTACATTACTAGATAACGAAAGTTTACGTATAGCTGTAGGAATACGAGTGGGAGCATCGATTTGTCAACCACATCGATGTCCTTGTGGCAGCGACGTCGACGAGTTAGGCCTCCACAGACTTTCATGCCAAAAAAGTGCCGGCAGACTATCTCATCACGGTTCCTTGAATGAAGTCATCCGAAGGGCTCTTGTTTCCATAAATATCCCATCGGTTTTAGAGCCTTGTGGAATATTTAGGGACGATGGTAAGAGACCCGACGGCTTGACTTTAGCCCCTTGGGAGAGAGGCAAAGCTCTTGTGTGGGACGCAACTTGCGTCGATACATTAGCGGCCTCTCATATCAAGGGTACTTCGATAAGGGCCGGGGCGGCATCAGAGGCAGCTGAATCGGGTAAATGGCGTAAATATGAGTCTTTGAAAGGAGACTACATATTTGTTCCATTTGCCGTAGAGACAATCGGTCCGTGGGGTCCCCGCGCGATGCAGTTTCTAAAGGAATTGTATCCGCGACTTATCGTTGCCGCTGGTGACAAGAGGGCTGGTTCTTTTCTCGCACAACGGTTAAGTCTAGCCATTCAACGTGGAAATGCAGCCAGCGTTCTTGGTACCATGCCACGAGGAGTAGGGCTCTTCGATTATAATAGTTTTTAGTTAATAAGTATTGTAAATATTAACATAATTTTTTCTGTAAATAAATATTTATGAACATAGATATTATTAGATTTGTATAATACATACTAAAGTTGACCAGTATTAAAGCTGATGTGGTCACACACTGTCACCGTCTGGGCTCACTTAAAGTAGATAAACCGCGCCCCATACTGGTTAAATTTAAAACTATTGAAAATAAGAACAATGTGTGGTATGCCAAATCTATGTTAAAAAATACAGGAATTACTCTGAATTCCTCACTAAATATCGCTGTGATATATTCTTAGCTGCTAGGAAAAAATTTTTATAAATAAATGCTGGACCAAGGACGGAAATATAATTGTTACTGGGCAGGATGGACAGCGTTATAATGTTACTTCAGTCGCTGACCTGGACCTTATCTGCTCCTCTGGAGACTTATCAGAAATGTTACATCCCTCAAAAGATTCTCAAGAGCAAGGTGATAAAGTGAGAAAAGCTATTTCTGCAGTCAGGCCTAAGAGAGCTATTAAGGCAAAGTAATATCTTACTATTTACAAAGTCTACCATTACTTTTATATTGTGATATGTTGTATGTATGCATATGTATTTAGATAACATATATTCACAGAATAAATTTATATATATTCACCTAAAGTAACAATTTACTGAGATAAGTGCTATCAATACTTTTCTAGTGTTTAAAAGTTAACAAAAATGGAAATAGCATTAGTATTGGGGCACTTGTAACCGTTAGTTTGGATTCTTATTAGTAATTTAAACACAAACATTCCTGTGTAGATTTATTCACCATTTCATTATACATTACAGCGTAGATTTATTTTACACTTCTTAGTAATAAGTTAACACTTTCATTGTCATTTCTTATTTTGCTTCACAAATTATAAACATTACATTTACATTAAACAAATCCAATAATGTAAAGCATTTTTGCGGTTATTGATTTGAGCTATATGATTATGTATTTATAACTTTTTTCTGACACAATTTCCTTTTTTAACTTTAACTGACAAGGCAGAGATTTTTGTATGTACAGCCTGAATCAGTTTTCACTATTCCATCTTTAATTATTGTAAATGGCATATATATATATATATATATATATATATATATATATATATATATATATATGTATATATATATATATATATATATATATATATATATATATATATATATATACATATATATATATATATATATATATATATATATATATATATATATATATATATATATATATATATATATATATATATATATATATATATATATATATATATATATATATATATATATATATATATATATATATATATATATATATATATATATATATATATATATATATATATATATATATATATATATATATATATGTATATATATATATATATATATATATATATATATATATATATATATATATATATATATATATATATATATATATATATATATATATATACAAAGTCATACTCAAGGCCTCAAGCATTCATCGCCTGTTGATAATGCAAGTTTCACATCGATTTCGGATCAATTCTCTCCAAACTATGTTACTCTTCGTAACCGTCAAACTTCAGAAGAAACGATGGCTACTTTCCATAAAGAGTTTAAGGATTTTCAAGAGTCCATATCCAAAACACTAGAAAACTGGTTCATGCAGCATGACACCATGATGTCTAAAGTATTAGGAGAATTTGAAGAAATGAAAAAGTCAGTCAACTTTATGGCTAATAAGTACGAGGAGCTTAATACTAAAGCTAATCAGTGTATTAGTCGCATATCTCAAGCGGAAAAGAACATTGCATCAATAGAAAACCAAGCAAAGAATTTGACAGCATTACAGAATAAAATAGAATCACTGTAGCAACAATCTCGTCAATGCAATATTGAGATTAGCAACATTCCTGAACGTCGCGGTGAAATTATTATAAAATTATCGAAGATCTCGGAGTTGCTATGAAGCACACTATTACCGCTAATCACATAGTGACTGCGCATCGAGTGCCTCATGCTAGCTCAAATAGCAGTCACCCAAAGAACGTAATAGTGAAATTTAGTACTCGCTCATTCAGAGACAATGTTCTGGCGGCAGCTCGAATGACAAGGGGCCTACAAACTGACTTACTATATATCAGGAGAACCGCGTAGGATCTATATCAACGAACATCTAACGCTGAGGAATAAACAATTGTTTCGCAGCGTTAGAGATACTGCTAAACGGAACAATTTTCGTTACTCATGGGTCAAGCACGGTAGTATACTTGTTCGTGAAAACGCAATTTCTCCTGTACTTGCTATCCGCACTATCGATGACCTCTCAAAAATTATACCCAGTAAGAAATAATCGTAAGTCACTTTATTTAAATATATGTTTCGAGTTGTATCACTTTGATGTAATGTTTATTTATTGTGCTCTCTTAACGGATATCTATTCTTCACAAACATTTTTGTTAAGCTACCCACTTTTGAACTTTATTTGTATAAATGTTATTATTTATTGTGTTCATTGGATATTGCTTAATCTAATCTGTCTATTATTTTATTCAATACTACAACGCCTGCCCACTTGTTATATATTCCTAATACTTTTAGGAATTACATATTTAATTGTCATAGTTCTTTCATTGTGGGATCAACAACATCGAGTTACCAAGTGTTTAAAAACAATAAGTAGTATAAAATTGAATCTAACTATGTTTATTGTAATTTATAAAGTTCTTTGTTATTTTTACTTATCGTCATATATATCTGTTGTTGTAATGAAATTATCAGTTTGGACACATATTTTTAACCTCATCAAGTTAATACAAACTTATGACATTATTTTACCGTTAGCGCTGTAAAAAGACAACTTTCTGTATACTATCAAAACTGTGGTGGTATTCGAACTAAGTTAAATACTATATATATGAATATTTTGTCAGAATCGTACGATATTCTTATTTTAGCTGAAACGTGGCTAACTCCATGTATAACGGATAATGAGTTTATAGACAGTAGATGTATTGTGTTCCGATGCGATCGGGATCGTGAAGGTACTGGCAAACTTGACGGCGGTGGAGTGTTGGTGGCGGTGCGACGCGAACTGCGACCTGTGCGCCGACTGCTGTCAAACGTGGTTCCACAGTGCATCGACTATGTAATAGTTGAATTACCTTCCGAACATAAAGATAAATACAATGTCATTAGTGCAACATATATTCCTCCTCATCAGCCCACAGATACTTACATAGCGTATATAAACTCCCTTGCAAATTTATTAACATCAGATAGTATAATTCATCATTGCTCAGCCGGTGACTTTAATCTTCCTTCGATAGACTGGGAAATCACGAATAAATTCTGTACACCCAAACCGGGCAATAGTATTAGTTACGCTGGGAAATATTCTTCAGTTTTTGGCTTTAAATAATTCCCTACAATATAATATAAATAAAAATTTGAATTAACGATTACTTGACCTATTTATATCCGATATTAATTGCTCTTGTTTTACTCCTACCTGTGCCATTTCACCGGAAGTAATACATCACCCTTTCTTTTTTCTAAAAGTAGATCTCCAAACAGAAAATAATATGATGTACCGAAAACCTCTTATAAAATTATCTTACAATAAAGCGAATTATGTTAAAATGAATAATGACATTTCTAATGTAGATTGGTATTCACTCCTTGTTAATTAATCTGCAAAAAAGGTAGTTGAAATATTTTATGAAATCATTTATTATATAATTAAATCAAAGACCCCTATTTGTGTTTCTAAGTTTAATAATTCGCCAGCCTGGTTCTCACCAGCTCTCATGCATATATTTAAAGCTAAGAATGCTGCATGGATAAAATGGAAGAAGTATGGTAATGCATGCATTTACGAGATTTTCTCCTTATACCGAAAGAGATTTAAAATTGAGTCAAAAATATGTCATGATCGTTATATTCTACAAGTTGAAGAAGGTTTGCCTAATAATATAAAAGTATTTTGGAACTATATTGCTAATCGTAGTGCTAACTCAGGCATACCTTCATCAATAAACTATGAAGGAAAGTCTTCCAGCCATCCAAAAGGATATATGTAATATGTTTTCCTCATTTTTCCAATCCGTTTATGAGATCTCAAATTTCGATATTAATACATGGGAACCTCCTAGGGATGATTCAGAATCAAACACTAATTATATTATACTACACTAATACATATTATATCGATTACAGCAAATGAAGTCTTGAAACTATTAGAACCAATTACGGACCAGATACAATACCACGCACTTTTCTAAGACGTACTGCTGAAACCATTTGTATTCCTCTTCATCTTGTATTTAATAAATGTCTGCAGGAAGGTTTTTTCCCAGAAATATAAAAGTGAACGCAAATCCGATGTAGAAAACTACCGTCAAATATGTATTCTGTCTGCCATGTCGAAGCTTTTCGAGAAACTGGTACATGCTAATTTGTACTATGTGGCTCATAATAGAATCATAGAAGAACAACATGGTTTTGTACAAAAAAGGTCAACTACTACAACCTTTTACTTTACAGTTCATATATATTTGAACAAATAGACAACAGGGTTCAAGTTGATTCAGTGTACACGGATTTTCGTAAAGCCTTCGATAAGGTAGATTATGAAATCCTGCTTCGCAAAATAGCTTACAATGGTATCAAAGGCAATCTTATGCGTTGGTTCGCATCATATTTATCTAACAGGTCCCAAAAAGTAGTACTTAATGGCTATGAGTCCAATACGTTCTTTGCGTCTTCAGGCGTGCCACAGGGATCCATTTTGGGACCCCCGTTGTTTATTTTGTTTATTAATGATATTAAATATTGTTTTATGTATACAAAATTTTTACTGTATGCTGATGACCTTAAATTATATCTGGGAATTCACAGTTTGCACGACTGTCACAATTTACAACAAGACCTTAATAGGCTTTTTATGTACTGCACCGAGAACAAACTCCAGCTAAACATTTCTAAATGTAACTCGATATCCTTTACTAAAAATAAGAATGTTTTTCGCTTTGCATATTCCTTGGGGAGTTCTGTTAAACAAACGATACTATAGTCAACACACAGTGATACTATAATCAACAATGCCTTTAAAATGTACGGATTTGTAATGCGGACTAGCAAAGAGTTTAAGAAACCATCCACATATATACATCTGTTCAATAGCTTAATTCGTCCGCACTTAGAGTATGCTTCACAAATATGGGATCCTGTTTACAACAAATATACTGAAAAAATTGAACAAGTACAGCGTAGATTTCTATACACAATGTATTATAGATGTTTTCGCTCATACGCATCCTACACTCGATTACTAGATAAGTACAATCTTTTACCTCTTGCTTCTAGACGCAAAATACTTGCTGCTGTAACTCTTCACGGTATACGTAACCATAAGTTTAACTGTATAGATCTCGTAAATGAATTAAAATTAAGGGTACCTAGTTCGCTACAACGCGAAGTGCGCCTACACCGTTTGTTTCATACAAGAAATTGCCACACACAAGCTGGTGTGCGAGCGCCTTTAAGGCGCCTATGTGAATTGTATAACAATGAACTTAGCAACATAGATATATTTTTAATCCATCCTAAAGTATACAAAAAATTAGTAACTGATCGGTTAAGAAGACTTAAATACAATGGTAATAATAGCGAGCTTTATAACATTTATAACACTTAATATAATACTTATATAACTAATACTTTTTTCAGTTTCTGTTTAAATAACATAATTTGTGGAAAACGGTATAGATTGTACATATACTATAATTGTGTAGATAAGATTTAGTATGTAATTAATATTCATGTATAATTGTTTGTTTTTCTTAATAAATGAAAAAAAAATCTAGCACCTACTGCTGGTTGACAAAAGAGATTTGATCTTGATTTATACTTAGTATAATATTAGAATAATAAATATATTACATATAGGAGTTATTTAAGCATAGTTACACTTTACATATAAAAATGAACGCGGATGTCTCGGACTGTAGTTCTAATAGTGATTATGTTTTGACACCTTTTTCCGATAGCTGCAGTAGTGACGATAGTTTTCACAGTACAGATTTCATTCCATTAAATGAAACTTTATCTTCTACCTTCTCAGACGTCCTGAAAAACTTTAATATTGTCCACATTAACGCCCAAAGAATTCTGGCACATTTCCCTGACATGCTAGCATCTTTTACTTCTGATAACATCAGCGCCATATTGGTATCAGGGTCGTGGCTTAAGCCCTGCTTATCTACTTCTTGTTATTCTGTTCCTGGATTTAATCTTATCCGTAATCATCGGGTCGGGCAGGGCGGTGGGGGTGTAGCGATTTATCTCCGTAGTGATATTACTTATAAAGTCGTTAAATTATCTTCCCAAATGAAGCTTAAAGAAGAAGGTGTTCTTCTCATTGAAGTCATTTTAAGTAATACAAAAATTCTTTTAGGTGTCTTTTACAGCCCCTCTCTTCACAGTAATTGTTTCTCCTCTTTCGAAAAGACCCTTGAAGACTTAACTCCTCTATATAATAATGTTATATTAATGGGCGATTTTAATACCTGTTTGTTAAAGGACGACCATCGTACTAAAAGTTTGATTTCAGCTGTTGATTCCTGTAATTTACATATCCTACCGCTTAATGCTACGCACACTTTGCCTAACTGTGTTCCCTCTTTACTTGACCTTATTATAGTCTCATCTCTCGATCACGTTTCAAAACATGGTCAGTGTGCCGCTGTAGCATTTTCCCATCACGATCTCATTTTTCTTTCGTGTAAAATACGTATGGCATAGTACTGATGTTAAGAAATTTCAGTGGGATTGATCACAATCGCCTACTTGAGGATGCAGCAAGTATAGACTGTTCTAATTTGTACTCGGCTGAGTCAATCGACGTTAAAGTATCACTATTTAATTCTACCTTACTCAACCTTTATGACACTCACGCTCCGATTAGATCTGTAAAAGTTAAATACCTACCTACACCTTGGTTGACAGATGATATTAATTTATTATTGAGGAAAAAAATGAAGCTAAGGTACTCTATGCAAAAGAGAACTCCGATCGCAATCGCGATAAATACAAGAAAATCCGGAATCGCTGCAATACACTTTGTAGGGATGCTCAAAAACGCCACGTTCAAAAATCAGTCGAGAACGGCGACCCTGCAAAAATTTGGAATTTTCTTAAAACAATAGGAGTTGGAAAGTCTAAATAATCCTCAGCTGTTAATTATTGATATTGACCTCGAATCCTTTAATAAGCATTTTTAATCTACCTCTTCTTTTCAGAATGATAGTAGATAATTACATACTTTAAATACTCTGTCTAAAGTTATAACTCCTGACTTCCCACCGTTCACTTTCAATCAATTTAACGACTGTGATGTTAAGAAGAACGTACTGTTCATATCATCTGCCATCGGATGCGATGGAATTAGCCGTAAAATAATCGTTCCTCTGATTGATGTTATCCTCCATGTTTTGACTCATTTACTTAACTTTAGCATTTCCTCAAAATCTGTTCCTCGGGTATGGAAAGATGCCAATCTGATCCCGCTCCCCAAAAAGAATAATCCTTGTACCTTGTCTGACTATCGTCCTTATCTATCCTTCCGTTCCTCTCAAAAGTTTTGGAACGTTTAGTTTTTCAACAACTTTATAAAAAAAAATATCTTCACGCAATTCCCAATACAGAGATCAAATCTAGACAATTAAGTCCCTTTGACCCACCTTCCACCAAAGATATTTTCGGGACAACGTGACAGGTGGTGAGCCCGTCGCCGCCTTTATGTCCAAGCCAACGATGAAATACGTACATAAGTTTTTGAAAAACTCATTGGTACTGCCACCTGAGGATCGAACTCGGGTCTCTCGACTCGAAATTCCGACCACCCAACAACTCGGCTATCGTGACTTATATGACAACTTTATAATTTCATAAATAAAAATTTCCTTCTCGATCCTATTCAGTCAGGGTTCAGACCTGGTCATAGTACGGCTAACGCATTAATAAAAATTATTAACGACATTCGGTGGGGTATGGACAGTAACCAGCTTACGATACTTACGCTATTAGATTTTAGTTATGCCTTTAATACTGTGGATTTTGATTTATTGTTGTGTGTGCTGCTTTCGATTAACATATCTCCAGACGTAATTGAATGGTTTCAAAGTTATCTGTGTGGTCGTCGGCAACGTGTTTCAATAGGTAATGCTGTATCTACTTGGCATGATCTACTTGCCGGCGTACCGCAGGGTGGCGTGTTGTTTCCTCTCTTGTTTTCTGTGTTTATCAATATTATCACTCAACGAATATCTTCTCCGTACCATTTGTATGCAGACGATCTTCAGATTTACTCACATACATCACTTGGTAACTTGGCCAATGCCATTAACGACACGAATTTGGTCCTTGCTTCAATCCACGATTGGAGCAGGTGTTTTGGTCTAAATTTGAACCCTAATAAAACCCAAGCTATAATTGTTGGAAATAGAAACCAGATTTCCAAAATTAACGTAAATATATTACCTGAAATTTGTGTTGTTGGCAATGTTGTACCCTTTAGTAAATCTGTTAAAGATCTAGGACTACACATAGATCAGTCTCTTTCTTGGTCGTTGCATATCAAAGAGACAAGTAAAAAATTGTTTGCGGCAGCCTCCTCTTTAAGAAGATTGCGCAATTTTCTTTCCATTCCCACAAGAATTTTAGTGGCACAGACTTTGTTACTTCCCATTCTAGACTATGCTGATGCATGTTATTCGAACATCACTGAGGAGAATTTTTTATTAGGTTCATATTTGGTCTTCGCAAATATGATCATGTATCAGAGTTTCGCGCTAAGCTCAAGTGGCTCCCTATTAGACTTCGTCGGAATACCCACATTCTATCTCTACTGTACTGTGTACTATTTGATCCTAAAAAGCCGAACTATCTCAAGGAAAAGTTCGAGTTTGTGGGCGAAAATAAAGACCATTCAAGATTTGCAGACAAATTAATTTTGTGAATGCCCGCCCATAGCTCGAATTTTTATCATTCCTCCTTTCACGTAAAAGCAGTGTCGCTGTGGAATTTAAAAATAAAATCAAACTGTATTATTTAGGAAAATTAATGGGATAATTTTGAGTTTTCTCTTTTTCTTTACATATGTATTTGTTTTCGTTGTTTTTCACTGTTTTTTTTTTTCGTAGGCAAAGTGTATCTATTCATTATTTTTTGTATGATATATTTAATTGTGCTTCCTTATTTATATGTACACCCCCCGGGAAATTTTTACTTAATATTCTCTGTGAAAGGTCTGCCTGGAAGAAATCGCTATTTAAGCGATAAGGCCGCCCTTGTACAACCACTGTTTATAACCTTTTTAAATGTATATCCTGTTAATAATATTTCTGTTATGGTGTGTGCAATAAAGTGTATAAATAAATAAATAAAATAACTTCATATATTTTCTCGATGGGTTGAGGTCAAAACAATATTATTTCACTTCGAAAATTGAATTGAAAAGCAAAATTCAATTCGAAATAAGTTGTGTAAGTGAAATCTATTTTAGAATTCGCGAAATTTTATTCACATTTAACGTAAGAAATTTTCATCTGCGAAAGTTCATATATTTAAAATGTTTACCTTCATTTCATTTTCGATCGTGTGTAATTGTAGTTGTTTTAGGAAACAATAATATTAGTAAAACTGAAATGAATTAGTTTAAATACTTCTAAATTTTTAATTTTTCGCATTTAAAGCCCGTTTCCTATGTACATACGAGTATGTAGACACGGATGATGATGTTTTATTGTCATTTGTGAAGTAAAATGTGATGGCTCATCACATTTTACTTCACAAATTGGGAATTGCGTAATAAATAAATTAATAAATAAATATCTTCACGCAATTGCCAATACAGGGGTAGACAGAGGTCTAGTTTAGACAATTAAGTCCCTTCGACCCACCTTCCACCGAAGATATTTTCGGGACAACGTGACAGGTGGTGAGCCCGTCGCCGCCTTTATGTCCAAGCCAATGATATAATTCGTACAAAAGTTTTTGAAAAACCCATTGGTACGAGCCTGCTACCTGGGGATCGAACTCGGGTCTCTCGACTCGAAATTTCGGGAATTGCGTGAAGATAAAATAAGTATTTTTTATTAATTTTTAAAGTAATAGAAAAAAGGTGAAAATTTTGACGTTAATACAAAATGATTTAGGAAAATATATTTTAACTAACAAACATTTTGTTACAAAAAAATTGGCAGCGGTGGGATTCGAACCCACGCCTCCGAAGAGACTGGTGGCCTTAAACCAGCGCCTTAGACCGCTCGGCCACGCTACCTGATACTATCCAGTGGGAATTATATATTCTGTACTACTTACAGGAGTGGCTAAAGGAGAAAAAAAAAAAAAAAATACATATAATGTGTTAAATTATTTTGTTTGTTTCTAAGTTAAAAAAAAACTTTTTTTTTCTCTTTAATTTAAATAACAATAGTTCAGCATAAATATGCTTTAAAAATCAATAAAACTGCAAATAATAAATGTTAAAATTGGCGTTATCGTATTGATAATTCCTAACTGAAAAGTCAGCATTATCAAATTGTCACTTGCAAAAAGAGATAAGAGATGGCGCCTATGCCAATAATCAAGGCATAAATGATATAAGAGAATACAGATTTAAAATTTCAACTGATGCGTGTTAGATACGGTGGCTCGGAGGTCAACACGGATTGGCGAAGGTCGCGGGTTCGAATCCCGCCCGTTATATTATTAAAAATTATTAAAAATTAATATAATAATTTAAAAATTAATAAATAATATAATAATATGTTATTATTTTAATCCATAGACCTTGCTTACATAAGACCTTACTTTGGGACATACATGTAGTATATCAGTACATTAGTATCAGAATCACGCTCGACCATCGCTCACCTATATGTATACCCATTAATATGAACATCCGCAACGACTCGTCTTGGGTCGCCGGGATATTTGAACCCCCCACAATACTATTTTATTTATATACTAGCTGTCTCCCGCGTCTTTGCCCGCGGTTTAATACTTAACGCGGACCCCTACTTATCTTTTAAAATTAAAAGTAGCCTAAGTTACTACTTATAACATCAGCTATCTGCCAGTGAAAGTCCCATCAAAATCGGTCCAGCTATTTCGGATATTAGCCGGAACAAACTGACAGACAGACAGACAAAAATTGTAAAAAAAAGTGTATTTTTAGTGTACTCGTATGTGCCTTAAACTAACTTTTTACTACAAGCATATGAATATACATGTAGTAAAAAACGGTTATATCAATATTACAAAGAGACACTCTAATTTTTTTTACATGTACAGATGTGTAGATGTTTAGATGTGTAATATACGTTATATGTTATAACTGAATTAGTTCTGTGTACTTTATAATTATTGTTTAAATTGATTTTAGGCACACAATTTTTTTATTGAATACCATTAAACGATTTCAACTCATGTACTATAGGATATAAAACGGCCAATGTCAGCACCGTAATCAATTTCGAAGGTTAGTAGCGATTCGGATTTCCTTGGTTAGATAGCCAAGCCAAGTTTGATTAGTGATATAAGATTTATTGAGCTGATTCTTGTGGAGAAAATGAACGTACTACATTAGTTTGTATGCGTATTATTTTATACTCATATTAATATACAAAAGGAGGAAAATCCTAATAGTAAAAATCCTGATAATTGTTAGATTTTTAAATTAAGAAAGAAAGAAAGAAAGAAAGAAAGGTTTATTCTCTAAAGTGACGCCATCAGAGAAAACATAAAAAAAAACACATAATTTACAAATAACACTTGGATTTACAATACAAATTACAACATACTACATATTACAAACTAAACAATACCTACAAACTAAACAATACTCGTATGTGTCAAGGCGTCATCTGGGAACTGGAGCACACTCAGCATAATGCCATGAAATTTTTTTTTCCATGGCGCTGATTTTCAGTGTGTCCAACTAGTGACTCGCCGAAATCAGTGCTATATGTATACTCATAATCTTTTAAACACAAAATTATGCTGACAAAATTATGCATTCAAATGCTCTTAGAAGGGCAATACGAACACTACAAAAGGGAAATTATTAAAATACTATAAAGGACTATATACTACAAAAGGGAAATTGTTAAAATACTATATAGTGCTATATAACAAAGTGACCAGATAATTTGTAAAAAAAAAAAAATATATGTAATTATTGAAGAATATAAAGAATATAACAAGACAAAACAAAAGCCGCATTCAAGAGGACGATTTTAATGCTGCGTTGTTAAAAATCTATGACGATGAGGTACGTAATTGTGCAAAGCTAAAAATTATTTAAAATTATTTAAATTATTATATATGTCAATTTATTAACACACATATTATTATACTGGTGCAGGCAGAGATCTAAATAATATCATCCCCTCTACTCACTTTACACAAAAGCTTATAATAATCAAGTTAGTGTTACAGATAACTATAAAATATACATATATAAACATATTTTCATAGATCTATACATATAAATAAGGATAAGATGATTGCAAACATTCTTATTCAGGCAGATTTTGTTCCCTCATTTAATTATTTAATAGCATTATATTTTTTAAAGTTTCCAATATAAAGTGCATAAAATCTATTAACTAACCTGGCTGTTTGCTCCAAATAGGATCCGATAAAAGGTGGGTCGAAAGGACTTCATTGTTTAGCTTGCTGCCTAACCTTATACTGGGAAATTACAAGAAAATATACAAACCAATAATATAAAAAATGCAGTCTTCTTCATAGAACAAGTTGCGCAAGGGAGGAAACGGCCTTTAAAATCTAAAAGCGATACGACGTGGTAAAGAATAAATCTATTATGAATTTTATCACAGAGTCCAGTGCTGCATACAGGCCTCTCACAAATATTGCCACAGACGGCCCAGAGCAACTTCTATCCTACATATGAGCATCTCCCGCTTTATAGGTTGCCACTCCCTCTTGTGGAAGATTTTTCCATTCTCCCTCCATAGGACGGTAAAAGGTTGGTAATCAAGAATTTTTCGATCCCAATAAACATACGAGTACATACATATAAACAAGTGAAAAGATCCGAGTTCGATTCCCAGGTGGCAGACTCGTACCAATGGGTTTTTCAAAAACTTATGTACGAATTATATCGGTTACTTGAACATAAGGATGGTGACGGGCTCATCAGCTGTCACATTGTCACAAAAAATTCTTCGGACGAGGGTGGGTCGAAAGAACTTAATTGTCTAGATCTCTGTCTACTGCTGAATTAGGAATGGCGGGAAGATAATTATAAATTTACGCGCCATAAGCTGTATAAGACATACAGACAATTCCGTATAAAAAGGAAATGATTATACAAGTTACTTGGCCCAAAGATTAAAAGATCACCGTATACGTGCATTGATTATACACGACATACAACCACTATACAGATACTGCACTTGATACTAAGAAAAATCGCCATGCTTATCATCATAATGGCCTGTAAGTCCAATGCACGGACATAGTCCTCCTTCATATAATCCTGGAAAGCGAATAAGCGATCGCAGTGCTACTATACTATATTTATATACTATAGTATAGTATATTCCATACTATAGTATCTTCCTCGCATATTACACACTGACAGTCACCGGCTATGTTTATGGTCCAGTATGTTTAAAAATGGTTATGCCACCACCTGTTGGCAACGAATTGCATTTTCAAGACGTTTCCCTTAGTCAACGCTTATAATACACACGAAAAGATAGAGCGTGGTACATTAATACGCGGTAAGTATGTGTAGTATGTCCAGAGGGTGGATCCAACAGATTATCTGTCCGATACCTGGTTGGAGCCACTACGGGTACGCGACCCCGGACCGCTCTAGCTTCCAGTGTCACACACCTCTCTGTCTCCGTGGCACTGTTATCCCACCCATCCCCTCCCAATTCCCTCCTATACCCAATCTATCCTTCTTCAAACCAAGAATTCCCAAGGAGGGTTGGTGTCAGGCAGGCGGCCGATCGGAAAATATTGCCAAATACTTCACAACATGAGTACAACAGGAGATAGAATATGCGACAATGCTAGGGCGTACCCCGCAGGCGACGCGCAGGCGCAGTACCCGGCGGCTGTGAGAAATGGACGAGGGTTGCTGCACCAAGGACGGGCAGCGTAAGAAGCTAGTCCGGGAAGTAAGACTGAGGATGGCAAGTTGGAATATAGGTACGATGACTGGAAGAGGAAGAGAGTTAGCGGATGTTTTTGAAAGGAGGCGTATAAACGTTGCGTGTTTGCAGGAGACGAAGTGGAAGGGACAGAAAGCAAGAGAAATCGGGGCGGGTTATAAATTCTATTATTGTGGAAGTGATGGAAAAAGAAATGGAGTGGGTGTAGTATTAGATAAAGAACTTAAGAATAAGGTGATGGATGTAAAGAGAGTGAATGATAGAGTTATTGTAGTTAAGTTGTTGAAAAATGTATGCAAAAGAACTCTAAACCCCCACCTAGTAGCAAGGGATGTTTTTGGAGAAACGAAGGGGAAAGGGAAGATTGATAAGGACACATGGTGGTGGAATGAAGAGGTGCGGAAAATTTTGAAAGAAAAGAAGAATGCTTTTAAGGAATGGAAAAGTTTGAAAGAGGGAAATGAGACAGATCAAGAAAACAAAAGGTCTGCCTATCAAGTTATTAAGAAGAAGGCGAAGAAAGTAGTTGCAATCGCAAGGGCTAAGGTACAGGATAAGCTGTACGATTTCCTGGAAACTCCACAAGGCCAAAAAGATCTGTATAGAATATCTAGAGAGCGAGAAAGGAATGCAAGAGATGTGAATCACATGAAATGTATGAAAGACGAAATGGGGAAGATTTTGACGGAAAACGAAAATCAGTGGAATGGAGTACTAGAGGATGCTAGGAGTAATATGGGCATGGTTAAAGAGGTGACTGAAGACGAAGTTAGGATGGCAGTACAGAGTATGAAAAATAGAAAAGCAGTAGGGCCAGATGGTATACCAGTAGAAGCATGGAAGTATCTGAAAGCAGATGGATGGAAGTGGCTGACTTTGTTCTTCAATAAGTTGTTGCAAGAAGAGGTGATCGCCGATGAATGGTGCAACAGTTCACTGGTGCCCGTTTTTAAAAAGAAGGGTGATGTACAAGATTGCAACAGCTATCGGGGAATAAAGCTCATATCACACAGCATGAAGACATGGGAAAAAGTGATAGCAAAACGAATGAGAGAGGAGACTGAGGTAACACAGAACCAATTCGGGTTTATGCCGGGCCAGGAAACAACGGATGCCATATTTGCACTTCGGCAACTGATTGAAAAATACAGGCTTGTGCAAAAGAACTTGCATATGGTATTCGTGGACCTGGGGAAGCATACGATAGGGTACCTCGTAAGGTTCTGTGGAGGTGTATGAGGGAGAAAGGGCTGCCAGAGAAGTATGTGCGGCTTGTTGAGGCGATGTATAAAAGAGCCAATACGTGCGTCCGGTCTGAGGCTGGAATCACAGACAAGTTCAATGTCTCTGTAGGTTTACACCAGGGTTCGGCTTTAAGTCCTTATTTGTTCCTTCTGATTATGGATGCTCTGTCATCAAACATACAGGAGGAAGCACCCTGGTGTATGCTATTTGCTGATGACATTGTGCTTGTCGGAGAAAATGCACTTGAGGTACAGAGCAAGCTGGGAAAATGGCAAGAAAAACTGGAAAGTGTCGGATTAAAAATAAGCAGAACCAAAACTGAATACATGTTCTGTGACTTCAGTAGTCCATCCAGTTTTTCTTATATTGCCTTGAATGGTGTTCTCCTACCAGTCTGCTCCGAATTCCGTTACCTTGGGTCAGTGATCCAAAATGATGGCAATGTCGACCGGGACGTAAAGAATAGAATAAATGCGGATGGATGAAATGGCGACAGGTCTCGGAAGTAACTTGCGATCCAAGCATGCCTCTTAAACTCAAGGGCAAAGTTTACAGAACGATCGTGAGACCTGTCGTATTGTACGGATCAGAGTGCTGGGCAACGAAAGTGACGGATGAAAGAAGAGTGCATGCTGCAGAGATGAGAATGTTGAGATGGATGTGTGGAGTGACTAGAAAAGATTGCATAAAGAATGAGTATATAAGGGGAAGCTTGAAAGTAGCACCAGTGACAGAGAAAATGAAGAGTGGTAGGTTAGCATGGTTCGGGCATGTAATGAGGAGGGAAGAATGTAATATAGGCAAAAGAATGTTAGAGATGAGTGTGGATGGACGAAGAGCTATGGGGAGACCAAAAAAACGATGGATGGATTGTGTGAAAGAAGACATGAGAAAGAAAGGAGTGAGTATTGACATGACGGGAAATAGAGGAGAGTGGAAGAAGAAGACATGTTGTGCCGACCCCACATAGCATGGGATAAGGGCAGGAAGAAGAAGACATTAATACGCGGTAACCTTACTACAAAAATGCCAAATAAACCTTTACCGCTTGGTACCATTTGACGACCTCATTGCATGTCTTTGTTACTAAAAAGAACTGAGAATTATTGAACATATTCTGTATGAATTTCTCTATTTCGTTCACACTAAAAGGTCGATGTTTACTGATAAGCTTTACTGATAAGATAAGTAGTGAGTGTAGAGATAGCGTTTTGTGGAGCGGTAGTTTTTATTATTATTTATAACTGCTCTTATCCAAAATTTAGTAGCTAAAACAATACTCGTGGTATAGGCTTGTAAACAAAGATGACACTACAAATATACAAAACTTCGAAAGTGTATGGAACGTAGTGTTTTACATTACATTTTTACGTTTACTCTAAATCCGGCAACGCATCTGCTATGCCTCTGGTATTGCGGGTGTTCATGGGCGGCGGTAATCACTTACCATCACGTGAGCCATCTGCTCGTTTGTCTACCTTTTCTATAAAAAAAAACATTGACCTACTCGCCCTGGGATGTCGTCTAACTAATTTTCATACAAAAATACTTAAATCATGACCTCTTTGAAATTAGCAAAACATAGACATTATGAAGCTCGCTACAAATTCCTATGTACAAATAGGCTTCGTTGTAAGGATAGGAAAGACCATTATCTAAACCTCTATCTATTCCGATATTAGGAAATGAATTGGATTGATTCGAATCCGCAACACTCAGATTTGAAGACACGGTCTCTACCAGCTCGGCAATTGGGACGTGCTCAGTGGTTGGGTGATTGCAATTTGAGTCAAGATATTTGAGTTCGATCCACAGATAGTACGCTCGTACTACTGGTTTTTCTCATAAACTTATGTACAATTTACATCTTTGGCTTGGATGTAAAGACGGCGACAATATCACCAACTGACACGTTGTCCCAAAAAAATGTCTTTGGTGAAAGGTGAGTCGAACGAATTAACTTGCCTACACCAGTATTGAGAAATGGCGTGAAGATATTTATTTACCATTTTCATTTTCTTAGAATTTAAGTCATTCAATAATTTCGAAGGCTGATCTCCATGTCACATATCTTCACCCTTTCCTATGAAACGATGTAAGCATAGATTCCCAAACATATGTTGTGCTACAACGACATTTACCGATATATTCTAGATTTCGTTTACGTCCAAACTAAATTTAAATACAAATGTAATTACAAACAAATGCTTGCCACAAAAAATATATAAATATATATCTGTGTATATATGTACATCCAAAGATAGGGACAACATACGTTGCTCTGATCCATAAGAAAGAAGCTCTTGTGTTATGCAATCCGGGACCACAAAGATGGCGACATTATGAATTAATATTGGATATTAATTATTTATTTTATTAAAATGGGGTAAGATTCTAATATTATGAAATTGAAAATTACTGTGTTTTTATGGTTATTTATATTTATAACAAATATATATATATCTAAGCTTTTGTGATAAATGGTTAAACAAAGAATATATGATTACAAAATAATAAACAATTACTTTTTCTGTCCCTGTAGTTTTGTCAACAAGAGTTAATAGGAAATAAACACATTTAGCTCCAATGTGTGTATTTATTAGTAAAGGGTACATAACCGTAAATATTTATTTTCTTCATTTGTTCATATGTATACAGATATTAAATAATAAATTTGTTCATATGCAGGCTACCTCTCACACCTGGTCGACGTTCCAAACATTCGGACTATGCACTTCTGATCCTAATTTTTAATGCGCACTGCCAGGGAGTGGAATGCTCTTCCGGCGTCTGTATTTCCGAAAGAATACAACCTTAGCCTGCGAGGTACGAGTACACAGGCTTCTCGTAAGTAAACTCGCTCCATCATAGATCTCATCTGTGTCGTCATGCTCGATGGAGGTCAAGAGTCTACTCATTTTTCAAAAAAATAAAAAAATAATATACTATGATGATTGTAAATAACATCTTTACGTTCTTTATGGCTACATTGGCACAGTTTTTCGCCTAGATGCAAATTTGAAAAAACTGACATGGAAATATATTGTTGAATTCTAATAAATCCTTCTTTACAGTCGTACAAATTATCAAAGCTTATGTTATAGCTTGGTTATAAATGTTTTAGAAAAAAGGCAGATTCAGATAAACGCTAATTATTTTAATATTAACGGAAAATGTCAAAAAATTTATTTTAAGTGAATGTTAAAATTTCAAATGATAAAGTTATTACTATAAAAGTACGAATATAATAAGGTGTTTAAATTATTTAAAGAGTTTTAAGATCAAAGCATCATCGATTGGAACAATTTTGTTTTATAATAGTTTATAAAGGTTACGGGAGATGATTGTAAATATTTAGCAGCATAAGAAATTGTTTAAGGGAATAAATAAATTTACGGCTCGAATCAAGTTTCTTTTTTATTTTAATCATTAGTAGTACAACCTGACTGAATGAAACTTACAAAGCAATTTAGAAAACCGATTTTAAATAGTATTATATTATAAATTAATAGTAATACTATTATTTTTACAATTAATGTTGGCGTACGGTCGAGGTTCCAAATATTTCGCGATCAAGAAAAGAAAACAAACGGAAAACTCATACCTTGAATGCTTGTGCGATGGAGTTATCTTCTGGATATGTTTTTTGTTAAAGATTTTATACAGTATTTTATTTTTTATAGAATAGGGAGGCAAACGAGCAGGTGGCTCACGTGATGTTAAGTGATTACCGCCGCCCATGAACACCTGCAATACCAGAGGAATAGCATTTTTTTATGTTTTATTATTAAGATTAACTTTTATATGGTATATACAGGTCTAAATACCTAAAAAGGATGCACTAACTGTTTCTTTCCGCATGATTAAGGAAGCTTCTGACTGCTGCGCTTTTCCCTCTGTCAAGAGTACTTAGGTATTCGAGTACTCCGATGCATGAGTACGTTCGTATTAACATAAAATACACTAAGAGTTTGAAAGAAGCGAAGGCGGTGAGAAAGGAACGTAATACATGGAGATTTTCTGTCCGGGAGTATACGTGAAAATATTTATTTAAAAATGTGACGTGACGTGAAAATATTTATTAGATTCATATCAGATTATTAGATATATTAGATTCATGTAGATTCATATAGAAGATTACTTTTGATTATTTACTTAAGTTAACAAAAGAAAACTTAGCAATGGAAGTGCCACTATCGAAATGGAAACGAAGATAGGATAATAATGCAATCTTATCTTCTTTAAGCATTAATCTTATATCAATCTTCAAGGGTGTTAATTCATCTAACATTGACTGCCATTGAAATTGTTTGCAGGATCCGAAGTCTGTATATCCACTTACCATAAAGTAAGCTATTTGTCACCCACGTTCGATAAAAATAGGGTAAGCCGTAAAATAGATCACGAGATACTTTTTCTTTTTCATCGTAACTTGCGAACCAGTATTTTTGAAGCATTCGTTTATTCACTTTTAATAAGTAGATCTAGGATTCAATATGTGAAATAAATACAAAAACAATTCTTGTAATGTATCTGGTTTAGATATTTGAATATATTAAAATTATTTATAAAGATAACTATGCGATAAAAAAAATATACACGAAGGTTTGAAACTTCTACCGTTCCTTTAGTTGAAGTTAATGTAAGACAATAACAATGTATCTACAATTCAATTAATTCTTTAGAAAAATACATTTAAGTACTAACATTTTTCGGCAAATTTCATTCCCATCGGCAGGGGCCTATTTCTTGCAGTGTTGATATGAAACGTTATTGGAATTGTCTACGGTTATGTCTACCCCAGTATGGATGGAGTAATGTAATGGATGGAGTTATGAATGAAAAATACATTCATTTAGATAGATAGATAAGAACAACATCACATACATTGATCTGATCCCAAAGTAAGCACTTATAGTATAGAATCAGAAACAATGTTTTTTTTTAAATTTAGAATTGATAACCTTAGTATAACACCTGTTAAAGAGCCAATATTCTGAAAAAGTAAATTAATAAATTTAACAAAAGTGTTTTACATACCGTTAGACGTATTTGGTAAGATGATCCGTAAACCGTATAAAACTAAATTGCTTAAGCTCAGAACAGAGCTTTTGTGCGATGCCGATGGCTGAAAAAGGGGTGTAACTCCATATTATAGTTAATGACTAGAGTGATAAACTGGAAATGCGTATAAACGTCGCGGGCACGCAATACACTGATATTAATTTTCAGGACAGCGATAAAAATTTTTGGAGTAATAACAATCATATTTTATTTTCCTTCTTTATACATTGAGGAACCTTTTACTGTAATGATTTGTTAGAAAATTTGATGACCACCGTGGACGATTGGCGTACACACTGGTTTTCAAGATTATATACCTTTGAGGTACCGGGTTCTATTCCCGGACGGGTCAACCAGCTCTGAGGAGAGTTGAAAACACATGTACCTTCTTTTTTCGGGACTGCGTATTTGTGGTACCTTCGTTATTTCCGATTCCTGCCACAAGTGCTTCAGCTGCTTATTTATGGATCAGAGTAATGTATTTTATACAGTCCCAACTTATGTTATACATATTCAATCATATGCAGAATTCAGACAGGGTCCTTTACTGCCAAATGAATGAGGAAACCCAAAGTTAATAAGCGGTTTATGCTCTATGTTTCTCTGCAGAATATAATCTTTTATGTAGACATCCGAAACAGAATTAAGGTAACCGACATAGCCGTCTAAGAGTTATATCCCTAACCAGAGGCTCGTGAACGTGATAACGTTTCTTTTTCTCGCTGAAAACTAAGTTTAATATTTAACGTACTCCACGTTTCTATGCCATGACACGAGATAAATGGAAAGCTTGATAATAATTTTCCACGATTTTCACTGCATATTAAATACACCCGACGTCCCGTCGTTCACATTGCAGGGATAAGTAAATAAAGATACCAATATAGGACAAAATTCTTTACATTTCTCCAAACCCAAAGTATGAAGCAAACTACTTCCAAAATGAAATAAGAAACAACGAAGGCACCGCAAATAAGTCAAAACGATAAAGAAAAAGTAGTTTTATAAATTGATCGGGAATGGAAGTCCGTAAGGTACATTCGATAGTTATTCGATAGTTATAATGTATCTTACGGACATTTTCCTACATTTTCTCTGGGGTACCTTCATTGTTACCAATGCCATAATACAAGTTATGGTATTGGTAACAATGAAGGTACCCTTTAGCTACTTACCTTGGGATCATACAAATATATGTAATATTGTCCCTATATATGCACGTATTGCAAATTAGTTGGACAGTAACTATTATAATTTTTCCATTCATCAGACGACAATAAAAGTTGTGAAGTTTTCAGCGTTACCTATTGGAGATGTTTTCCGCTTCGTGCCAATACATTTTTAAAGTTAGCATAACAATAATGCGAATTATACTGAATCTGATTAATTCATTAAAGGGTTAACAGAACTAGAAGAAGAGTGTAAATTGAAAGCTGTTTCTCAATTTATCGCCAGTAATTTCATTGAATTAAATTAATTCATTAAAGGGTTAACTGAACTAGAAGAGAAGTGGATTATTTGCTTATTTGAAATACTTCGATTGGAATAAACCGATAAGTGTTAATAAATTATATTCGCGAATGGATTGAATGGAAAGTAAAAATGCATTAATATATTTTGTTAATAATTTTGTAAACTAAAAATGTTTCTTATTTTGGCCGCCATTCCCAACACAGGGGTAGATAGAGATCTAGGCAATCAAGTCGGCTATCGTGACTTTTAGTTGTTTTGGTAAGTATTTTTTTTAAAGTAATGAAAAGTTTTTCATCATCATCGTCATCATAAAAGTCTTTCACAAGTCCACTGCTCCCCTAAAGATTACCACATAGAATGGTCCTGCCCCATCTGCATCGATCGACTCCCCGCAACTTTGGACAGGTCTATGGGACTGAGGATTTTTACAAAATATTGCTAAAGAAAGTATGCTCTGCAATCATATTTTTTCGAGGCAATTTCCCTTATTGGGGTAGCAGAAGTATAGATCATGAAGATATTTCTACCAACTTTTCACCGAAGCTTACGAGACGTTTCATTTTATACACATGCATATTTTCAAAGATTATATATAATAAATTAAAATAAAACGGTTTTCGGATTTTTTCATAAATAAATAAATATCTTCACGCAATTCCCAATACAGGGGTAGACAGAGGTCTAGTCTAGACAATTAAGTCCCTTTGACCCACCTTCCACCGAAGATATTTTCGGGACAACATGACAGGTGGTGAGACTGTCGCCGCCTTTATGTAATTCGTAATGATGTAATTCGTACATAAGTTTTTGAAAACTCATTGGTACGAGCCTGCCACTTGGGGGTCGAACTCGGGTCTCTCGACTCGAAATTCCGACCACCGAACCACTCGGCTATCGTGATCGCGTTTTTTTTTTGGTTTTTTTTTTAACTATTTTTCTACCCGAAGTTTCGGATACTTTACAGCATCCGTGGCCACGGGAGGACTGAAGTCTTGAACGTCCCGCTCTCATTGTGAGCTTTGGCTACCATCAACTTTTATTTATTTACTTGGATACGATTGAACGCGCTTACCGTTTTTAGAGGGCTTATTGTGGTATGCTTGTTCTTAGACTAAATTTTTTTATAACTGAAACCCAAGCAGGTGAAGTACCCACTCATCTACTCTATTAAAATTGGAATGTTTTCTTAATTTCAACCTCAAGCCTCCAATTACCAATACAGGAGTAGACAGAGGTCTAGTCTAGACATTTACGTCCCTTTGTCCCACCTTCCACAGAAGATATTTTCGGGACAACGTGACTGGTGGTGAGCCCGTCGCCGTCTTTATATCTAAGCCAACGATATAATTCGTACATAAGTTTTTTAAAAATCGATTGGTACGAGCCTGCCTCCTGGGGATCGAACTCGAAATTCCGACCACCCAACCACTCGATTATCGTCGCTACACTTCTGAATCTAAAATTGAAATCAAATATCGAATGATCAATATTGAAACAAGATTTCATGGGATGAAAAGTTACAAGGTTCTTACTTGATCATCCGCATTGGTACAAATAAAAATGATCATATTTATATAATATAAAATATCTTCGCGCAATTCCCAAAACAGGGGTAGACAGAGGTCAAGTCTAGACAATTAACAGTGATAGAGCCACGCATCAGCTTTGGTTGTTGCATGAATGGGCCGGCTCGACCGGGGAAGTACCACGACCTCACAGAATACCGGCGTGAAGTAGAAGTCTAACAACCTTCTGCGTTTCGTCTGGTGAGTGCAAGTAACCGGAGGCCCACACACACCCCTCCCCCAATTCTGGGGGCACTCTAAGGTTGAAAACGCACCTGTTATGCCTCTGGTATTGGGGGTGTTCATGGGCGGCGATAATCACTTACCATCACGTGAGCCACCTGTTCGTTTGCCTCCCTTTTCTATAAAAAAAAAGAAAAAAAATGAGGTCCCGTTGACCCACTTACCGCCGAAGATATCCTATATTATATGGAATGTACTTATTAAATGCTACATGCAACTTCACCTCACCGGTCAAAATGCGGAACTACCACAAGAAATCAGATAACACAGTTTTGTTTAATGACTGAGTTAATTCAAGAAATGTCTTCGGCGGAAGGTGGGTCGAAAGGACTTAACTGTTAACACCACTGTCTACTTCAGTATTGGGAATATTTTTTTTACAAATGCAGCTCTATGTTTCGAATTATGCAGGCTGTTATAACAATGACGGTGAATTTAAATAGTCCTTGTTTATTTCATAAAGGCCTATAAATGTCTACTGTAACCTGTGTAAAATGACCTCCGTGGACGAGTGCCGTATTTACCGGGTTTTCATATTTTTGTCAGCCCTGAATTCCCCGGTTCAATTCCCGGACCGGTCAATACAGAAAGCTTAAAAACCTAATAAATAAATATTCTCCGACAAAAAAGAATAAAACGATAAAAATAATATATAATTTTTTTTATTTCCCAATAGCATGAACACAACAGGCCTTTTTTTTCGTGGGGAAATCCTCATGGATACCCATCCGCCGCAGAGGCGCAAGGGTTATGCCGGACTCCTACCGGCTAAAACCCCACGTTTATCTTCTCAGCGTCTTTTGTCGAGGCCACGGGAACGCTTTCGCATACTACCGCAGCCCCGACGACGGTGATTCGTGTGGAACCCTTCATAACTGGCCACAACTGGCATGTATTTGACGCGGTCAAACACCGTGTGCACCGTCTTTAAGTCATCCACCACAATACAGCAAGTCGACAGAACAACTATATATCCGTCGACTTACCACACTATGGCGGATGGAGAAGGGTTTGATATACCCTTCTTCTTCGCCCGGTTCTCTGGCTGCGGATCGAAAGGTCAGAGCTCTGCTCTCTCTCTCTTTCCGCAGCCTCCTTTTGCATCATCACCTGTTCGCAAAAGCACAGTCCGGCGTTCCATGATCTTTCGCTGCTTACCATGGCCTTTATTAATGCAGTGAGGGAAAGATCCTCTCCCACGGAGGCAACGAGGTTTCGGCGCTGTTCGGACTATGCTGGACACTCCTGCAGCGTATGTTGAGCTGTGTCCTCCTCATTGCCACAATGGTGGCACACAGTTGTCGGCTCTCTGCAGGCTATACGACACAGGTACTTTCCAAAGCAACCATGTCCAGAAAGCACCTGCACTAATCGAAAGGTGAGTGATCCATACCTCCTGGTAATCCAGTCGCTAAGGACTTACCGCATAGCCTCTACTGTCCGGATACCAGCCCGTGGGTTGGTTAGACGCTCCTTCCACCTTTCGATCATAGCCTGCCGAGCACGTAACCTCATTGCTTCCCATTCCCTCGGTGTTATACTGCTCCTTGGAAGCGAAGGTCTGAACGCAATTGATATATATATATATATATATATATATATATATATATATATATATATATGTATATATATATATGTATATATATATATATATATATATATATATATATATATATATATATATATATATATATATATATATATATATATATATATATATATATATATATATATATGTATATATATATATATATATATATATATATATATATATATATATATATATATATATATATATATATATATATATATATATATATATATATATATATATATATATATATATATATATATATATATGCCAGAACCTTCGCCTCCAAATCCCATGGAGGGGAACCCGCTAGTGCACACGCCGCATCGAAAGAGATTGTCCGGTAGCCGCGTATGACTCCGATGGCCATTGCTCTTTGGGGCCTTCTCAGGAATATGACGCTTCTCTCTGTCAGAGTCTCTGCCCAAATGGGAGCACCATATAGGGCCATCGACCGGACCACACCCAAGTACAGGCAGCGGCTGCTCGCTACAGGTCCACCGATATTTGGTAGTAGCCGCTTTAATGCAGATGCTGCCCTCATTAAGCGAGGAGTTAACGTCCTAAAATGGTCGTGAAAGTTCCAGCGGCTGTCGAGGATTAGTCCAAGATATTTCAGGTAATCTTAACCTCTATGCGAATGTCACCGACAACGATGTGAGAACCTTGTGGCGGTGTCTTTCGAGGCCTGTGGAAGGAAATAGCCTTGGACTTATTCAGCGCCACGTCCAGTCCCAACATACCTATCCTGGCAACAACTTGTGCCACCGACTCAGTTGCAAGGCGGGCAGCCTCCTCATAGGTATTTCCTCGCGCAATGACAAGAGTGTCATCTGCATAGCATATTACACCAGTAGCTGAAAAATTGCCGCGCAAGACCATGTCGAATCCGATGTTCCACAGAAGAGGACCGAGAACTGATCCTTGAGGGACACCGCACGTCATTTCCCTTCTTATCATTTGGCCCTCTTGCCCAGGATAGGAAATAAACCTTTCTGAGAGGTAGTTTTCCACAATTCGCGTAAGACAGGCAGGTACATTGTGATACCTTAGTGCCTCTCTGATTGTATTCCAAGCAGACTATTAAATGCGTTGGCAATATCTAAAGACACTGCCAGCATGACCTTGCCCTGTCTCACTGTCTCATTTGATTCGTTCTTGAGACATTTTATTGTATCCATTGTCGATCGACCTATTCGTAAGCCGAATTGTCGGTCCGATAGGTTAGGACCGACTCCTTCGAGATGTCTAGTGAGGCGTCTAACGATAACTCGTTCAAATATCTTATCTACCTCATCAAGTAGAACTATTGGGCGATAGGAAGAGGGAGAGTCCACGGGACGCCCTTCCGTTTTGATGAGAACTAACATTCCCGTCTTCCACCGTGAGGGAACCTGACCCGACTCCAAGCAGGTATCGAACAGCTTTCGAAGTCGGTCACCTAACGCACTGAGGGTTAAGAACCACACACGGCCTAGGATGCCATCAGGTCTTGGAACCTTATTTAAGGTCCTAAGTTTCAGAATGGCCGCGCTCAGCTCTGCCTGAGACACTAGTGGTACCTCAGCTTCTTCGATTTGCAGCTGTTGCTGTGGTGCTGTTTGTGGTGAGGCGCAGTCCGCTCGAATTGGAAAAAGATTGGACACCACGTCCTGTAAATTTTCCTCCTCACAATTTTATATGGACGACCCCATGGATCCTGGCTATGGGTATCCAGTAGCTCGTTTCTAGAACGGGTCTTAGCCTCTATGATGGCCAGTTTTAGGGCTTTTACGCTTTCTTTGTACGCTTCGTATAACTGATCTTCTCCAGAGATATCATTATGCTGCCTTCTGTGATGTCTTGTGTATTGGCGTTTTGCCTTAACGCAGTTGGCACGTAACATAGATATCCCTTGGGACCACCAGTACACCTGACGCCTGTGAGGTTGAAATCTGGATCGGGGCATGCATGCATCGCAAATTGCCGTCATGGAGTTTTGGAACCACATGGCTTCCTCCTCAGCGTTCACCAGCTCTGTCGGAGGATGCAGCCAGGCTTGAACAATAGAGGCCTCATCGAGCGCTTCCCTGTTCAGACTTTTCAACACCCATTTTTTGGTTGATGATGGTATGCGCTCTATATGTCGACGACTAATACCAGGACTTCCAGGAGAACAGACGTCAAAGCGGATGTATCTGTGATCTGATATAGTCTCCACATCCTGTAAGACCTTCCAGTCCCGCACAGAACTAGCGAGTGTGGAGGAAGACAGCGTCAGATCAACAATAGACCCCCCATTCCTTCGCACGCATGTGTTAACCGAACCTTGGTTGAGGACAGACAGGCCGGTCATTGTCACAACAGGCCTACGGCAACAATTCCAGTAATTGGGTAAATTTAAAAACTACGTGAATTGATGTTTTCATTAGTAACGAAACCATTCTGAATGCAAAATCCGTACAAGTCTATAATCAAACTATAACAAATCTAAAGAGATAGTGATATTTTGATGACGTCACCGGTTCTGAGGTCCCGGGTTCGAATCCCGGTAGGGTCAGCGTAGAAAACAGTTTTTATACATTTTCTTTTGTCTGAGTGTTTGTGGTCTGTCGTTATTTCTAATTCTATAAGGTAAGTACTTAAGCTACTTACTTTGGGATCTGAGCAATGTAAATGATGTTGTACCCGTCGATGTATATGGAGGCAGTACATAGACTTTTCCCGTAAACATTTTTGCACCAATCGCTACGCTTGGCAAGCGGCTTGATGATCGCAGTGACATACACATCGCACCTTAGACGCTGCCGATCACCCATCTGCTGCTTTCTTTCTGCTGCATTCTGTATTTTTGGGATGTTTACCCCGCCATTTGTCGTTAACCATCTGCATCGAGTGTTTTCCGTTCCTCGCCTCTTACGCCACCCACGAGAAAAAAGGAGAATTATTTTTATCTATGGCTCAATATATTATTAATTCCAGAAAGCGTCTCGATATTTCTAACACGACTTCGGTCTGGTACATCCTAAGATTTATGCGATTATGATAATATCTTGAAACGCGAATGTTTCTTTCGACCTTTGTTGTTAAATCGTATGATGTACATTGTTATTTTTATATATCAGTGAAAAGAAATATAAAATGAATGTATTTTTCGAGAAGATTATCCCGCAATCGTCTGTCGGAAGCTTTCGAATTATTTCCTCTTAACCGTCTCTTACGACACCCATGGGAAAGAAAGGGTGGTAATCTTTTTATAGTATCAGCTTTTCTTAAGCTGAAAAATAAGAAAATTAAAAAAATCGGGCTATAATCTCTATCAAAGAACATTTATGAAGATCTCATCTCTATATACATAGAAAAAAAATGAGAATCCCGAAAGGAACCCAAACTGTATATTTGTAAACTCTGGAAGTAGTCGATGAACTTGAAATTTTGACTTTGACTTACATTTTTACTCGAAAGTGTTCGCAGATACTCTGTATCCCTTATTGTATCACTACGGGAACGGGATTTTTTTAATATGTGCAAATGAATAATATTGTGTGAAAATATATGTATGTTTATTGTACCATTGGCTTGGACACTAAGACGGTAATAGGCCACCTATCACTTTCTCCAAAGCAAACTTCGGTGAATGGACCCCTTCCCCCTTCCAAAGATACTTTATGTCTGGACCCCCGTCTACCCTGGTGTTTTGAATATGTGTGAAGGTATTTGAAAGAATACAATTTGTAAAGTGAAATAATGTTAATATGTAACCATTTTAACTGTTGTCATTTGATATGTTGTCTGACAAATGATATTTTCTCAGTTTTTTATTATATCTTATGTTAAATTTTCACATTGAGATTTTAAAACGCCACAAAACGAAAACTTTTTGTATTTTGACTAAAATAAGTAAAAAGATATTGGCATAGTTTTTTCAATAACTAACAAATATAAACCATTTTATTTCACTTTAGAAATATATTTCATGTCAGTATTCTAAACGGGTACACTGCTCTCAGAATTAGGTTGTCTCTAGGTATGATTTAATCTAAGTGTGTTGTATGACTCCATCGTAAGGGCTCTGACAAGTTTGATCGGCGTTAGATAAGTAAAAATAAGTTTTGTTTGTACAGTACTCAGTCAGTTTTTTTTCCAGTTTCTTCAATTCTTTTAAAACTTAAATGAAATATACCTGTTTTATTTCAAATTTATTTTATCTTAATAAACACTACATGACACCTCTTTCCTGCAAATTATTCTCTTTACGCTTAATTACGTGCGTGTACGTGCTATGTAAGTTCTTCATGTTGTTTTTATTTATTCTATTTTGTATCTATGGTGTACAATGTATGGTGTACAATCTACCATGGTTAGGGTGATAGCCAAGTGGTTGAGTAGTCGGAATTTTGAGTCAAGAACTCCAAGTTAGATCTCCAGGTGGCAGGCTCGTACCAATGAGGTTTTCAAAAACTTAAGTACAAATTATATCTGTCACCTGTCTCGTTGTCCTAAAAATATCTTCGGTGGAAGGTGGGTCAAAGGGACTTAATTTTCTGGACTAGACCTCTGTCTACCTCTGTCTATCTGTTTTAACAGTGCCATGCATCAGCTTTTGTTATTGCATGAATGGGCCGGCTCGACCGGGTAAGTACCACGACCTCACAGAATACCGGCGTGAATTAGAAGTCTAACATACTTCTGCGTTTCGTCTGGTGAGTGCAAGTAACCGGAGGCCCACACACACACCCTTCCCCCAATTCTGGGGGGGGGGCACTCTAAGGCTGGCAACGCATCTGCTTTAGGAATTGCGTGAAGATATTTTTATGATGTAGAATAAAAAATCAGATTCCTTTTTCGCCCATTTTTTAAACTTGCTCAAACCTTCGAAGCTCACCCTTATCCATTTAAGTGATAGCATCTACCATATTGCAGATGTTTTTGTATCTTCTTCAGTTTTAATTGAAGATACCGCATTTCCACTGTACTCCGTTCTTTTTCGGTTGATATTAGATTTATAGATTTATAGGCAGGGAGTTAGACTATGAGGTCCTTTCAACTACGGTATCCAATTTGGAGCTGTGACAAGTTAGTTAATATTGTTATAATTTATATATGAAACTTTTAATAATATAACACTATTAAATAAGTAAATGAGGGACCAAAATCTGACTGAATAAGAAAGTTAGCACTCGTTTTATGCTTATTTATATGTATATATGTATATATCTATGAAAATAAGTGTTTGTAGTAATCTTTAATACTAATATGATAATTATAAGCTTTGGTGTAAAGTGAGTTGAGAGGATGACATTCTTTAGACCTCCGCATACACCAGTATAAGAAAGTGATTGAAGATAAGACATTGATAAAAAGTCCAGACATATTTGGGACAACGTGACAGGTAGTGAGCCCGTTAACTGTGGAATATGGAAAGAGCTATTATGCCCTAGGATAACAAACTAGTATTTTGTAGAACCAAATAGAAAGTAAAAAAGTCACGATAGCGGAGTGAGTGGTTGGGTGGTCGAAATTTCGAGTCGAAAGACCCGAGTTAGATCCCCAGGTGGCAGGCTCGTACCAATGGGTTTCCAAAAAATTATGTACGAATTACATCATTTATAGGCTCAGGACCTGTCGCGTTGTTCCGAAAATATCTTGGATGGAAGGTGGGTCGAAGGGACTTAATTATCAAGACTAGACCTCTGTCTACCCCTGTATTGGGAATTGCCTGAAGACATTTATGTTTTTTTATTTAAATAGATCTTATTTAGGGCCATTTTCATAGTATAGGAAAAAACTAAGTCTTTAAAATCTAAAGAAAAAATATACTTTGTTCAAACGTTGACAATCAATAGCTAGTGATTATTCACTCTTTGATCGAGACTCTGGAGTATTCGTAAAAAAATAAAGTTATTGTTACCCGCATAAATATAATTTGTCTCGGGTCTGCTCACGTACGAAAAGGACAAAAACCCTTTATTAATAGCAATTTTTCTTAAGAAATACGAGATTACGGCCTTCACTTCTTTACATGGATATACTTTTATTATCTTTATGGAATAAAGCTACTAAGGCGGACAGTGGTATAGTCACCACTTTTAACCTTAGTGGTGCGCCTATCGCTGTCTTAACGATTACCCATAAACATACAAGACTCCAGGCTTGGAAGGAGGTCAATGGCTTGGACATATAGAGGGTGACGGGCTCACCACCTGTCACGTTGTCCCGAAAATATCTGCATACATATGTATACACAGGCTTCTCGTGAGTAAACTCGCTCCATCATAGCCCTCATCTATGTCGTCGTGCTCGATGGAGGACAAGAGTCTACTCATTTTTCAAAAAAATAAAAAAAAACTGGCAAAAATATACTTGTGTATTTTATGACTGTAACTAACATCTTTTATTTATATATAACATATTTTTGACATTAAAATTCTGACAATTAATAAAAATAAACACGCGAATGTTAGAGATTCGTGTTTGTAAGGTTTTGAAAAGAAAAAATAAGTACATTTATTTCTCACTTAAAAACTTAATCTATAAAACAAAAGTGATTTTATCATATGGTTTAATCTGACAGTTATTTGTCGCAAAGGTGCTTTTCTAATTATTTAATTCTAACTTGACAAATGTTTTTAATACGCAATATTTCTTTATAACCCGCTAGCCTGTAGTGGCCTCTTCGAATATATAGGGTCGCGGTTTCGACTACCGCTAGGAATAAGTACTTTTGTGATGAAGATGAATGTTTGTGCTAGAGTTGGATGTCCTATGTCTATATTTTTACCTATATTATACCAGGGTCGACAATTTTCGGTACTGAAAAAACTGAAAGTGGGATGAATAGCCGAGTGGTTGGGTGGTCGGAATTCTGTGTCAAGAGACCAGAGTTCGATTCCCAGGTGGCAGGCTGGTACCAATGGGTTTTTCAAAAACTTATGTATGAATTATATCGTTGGCTTAGACATAAAGACGGCGACGGACTCATTACCTGTCACGTTGTCCCGAAAATATCTTCGGTGGAAGATGGATCTAGACTAGACCTCTGTATATCCCTGTATTGTGAATTGTGTCAAGATATTTATTTATTTTGTTGGTAATAGAAAGAAGAAATTTTTTATTTCCACTCTTTTCACATACATTTACTAACCAAAGTGTAACCACATAAATTATGTAGAAAATTCAAATAACCAAATTTTTGCTTTTTTATTTTTCTTTAACAAAAATTTTTTTAAGAAATATGGTGAAAACTTACCTTTATATGTCTTAGATACACTGTATTTTTTAATATAGATATTTGTTTTTTGAAGTGAAACTTCTTTAGAATCGTTGTGTAAAAAAACGACAGGTAAGAGACACAGATATATGAAAGAATGAGACAGTAATATGCATACTATTTTTAAATAAACTTTGTAATTATCATACCCTTGTTTCAACTCATTCTCTTGTCAATTTACTGAAGTTTCACTTCTATCTGGTGTGAATTGCACACATATTTTTTTTTTATTATTTTGACCAAATATCAAAAAGGCACTCTTATTTCCAATCAAAAACAAAAATAAAAAAACAGATCTTTTTTTAAAAAAGTCGGTGGGGTTTGTTCGTTAAAATCTCAACTATCTGCTGATGGAAAAATATACATAACTATGGTCAATGTTCCTATATCATAATAATACTAATACTAATACTTACTATTACTTATTTTTAATTTAAATTTATGTAACTTAAATTTAGAGTTTGGGAAAATTTTCTCTTATGCAGACGATACTGCAATTGTGTTTTCGGGTGACTCGTGGGAACAGGTTCGCCAACGTACTGAATCTGGACTAAAAATTGTTGCAAAGTGGTTAAATTCCAACTTTCTTACACTGAACATAAAGAAAACAAACTACATATGTTTCTCAATTCGGAATTTAACTCAACCAAATTCCGATTTCACAATCAGGATTCACGACTGCGATAACCAATACTCTAAGCACTGTGACTGTCCAATCATAAAAAAAGTTGAAAGAATGAAATATTTAGGTATTATAGTTGACAAAAATTTGTCTTGGTATGCTCACATAAATTTGGTATCATCTAGAATGAGGAAACTTATTTGGATTTTGCAACCTTGCGACATGTAACCTCGAAAGATCTTCTAAATAAAATATACATAGCTTTAGTTCAATCTATCCTGGTATATTGTATTCCCGTTTGGGGTGGGGCTCTGAAAACAAAGTTTTTGGAACTTGAAAGAACTCAGAGTTCCCTTTTTAAGGTTATGTATTCAAAAAGATACAGATTTCCCACCACAGAATTATACAAAATTAGTAACCTGCTTTCAGTCAGGCAACTTTACATATTACACTGTATTGTAAAAAAACATAAAACAACTACATTTGATCCAAGCATATTAAGTAAAAAAAGAAACGATATAGTTTTTCCGTGTCCAACAGCATCAACGAGTTTTGCCAGTAGGCAGTATGAAAGGCGAGGTACTTACCTCTACAATAAAATAAATAAATCTCTAAATATTTTCACAAAGAACTATCGAGAGTGCAAAAAGAGAGTGGCTGAGTGGCTGCAATCACTTGACTATAAGGAAACTGAAAAGCTTTTAGAAGTACTACAATAGTTGAGAACGGTTTCATAGGTATATATTTATGTACAGAATACTCACACACAACACACACACACACACACACACACACACACACACACACACACACACACACACACACACACACACACACACACACACACACACACACACACACACACACACACGTATTTTTAATTATTATTCTTTGTTTTACTTTTAAATTATTTTTTTTTCTGTTATCGTTGCCATTTTTACTTCTTAATTATTTTAAAAATTTACTAGTGTTAAGCAAGAGAACTATTACTTGTATACTTTTCTCTTGCTCTTATAGTTTTAAGTACCGCCTAGATTTTTACTAGCCTAATGGAAGAGCGGGGCCTCCTATTACAAGTAAATAATTATTACTTAAAAGGAGTTATCCAGATGACATTTTGTTAACTAGGTTTAAGTTACTGAAATAAAGATTTTTTTTTCTTATATTGTGAGCCTAAGCATGACCTATGATTTTCAACCAATTACTGTTATTGGTATGGAGCTAAGCCAATTTCTTCGTAGTAAGGAAATTAGTACGTAGGGTATGGATTACAATTGAAAATTAGTAATGTCTTGTAACATTTTTGGAAATATCCCTAGGGAAAAAATCTAAAGCTTTAAGAAAACTGTCATCTCTGAAGTTTTGAACTAAACAGTGAATTTGTTATTCGGAGTCTGCTAACTTTATTTACTGTACGAGAGACTGTTCCACAAAGCTAGTAACGACATAAAATAAAAGGTATTTTATTGCTTTACTTTTTTAAATAAACACAAACCATAGGGATCACATATTTATTTTCTGTGCTAAGCTTTAATATAAACAAATAAAAAAGGTTCGCTTTGTCGGTAAATGGGGCAAGCCATTACGCTTCTGAGAAAATCTTATAATACAACATTCGATGCGTCGAGATCTAAGTTATCCTATTCAAAAGGAAATTTAATCTGAAATATTATGCGTGCAGTCATCAAAGTGAAGTATTCTTTTTATCTCCTCGCATATTTCCGATACTACGGTAGTCGGAAGTAAACATAAGTACTAAAGTCCATATATACAGTCCTAGAATATAAAATATAAAATTCTTGAATATGAACATATTTTATCATGCACATATAATGTACTGCCTATTGTGTTTACTGCTTAAGATTATACTATCCCCTTTCTCACCGTGGGTACCCGAAATACATAGGTAAGAACAACGTCATACACAATGCTCTGCTCCTAAAGTACGTAGCTAAAGTAAATTGTCTTAGCTCCTCGTTCATTGTCACAGCCAACGATATAATTCGTACTTAGTTGTTGGAAAAAACCCTTTGGTGTGAGCTTTGGAGATCGAGCTCGAGTCTCATGACTCCAATTCCGATCACCCAACCACTCGGCTATCGTGACTATAAGTAGAAGGAGATGAGAGAAGGAGATGCGGATTCTGTTTACCTCCTTGGAGGTAACTTTAATGCTGGGACTGATATTTAGATATGCATTTGCATTTGCATTTATTTGGAACATTAAACATATGTTTACAATTTATAGTGTACGATAATAACAACCTTAGTAAAAACTGTGTCGTTGCTATTAACGCCCATCCTCCTAGTGTAAGCGTTCCAACTATACAAAATTGTTACTTTAAAAAATAAGAAAAAAATGAATGCGTGTAGTGCGTGTCATATTTGTGTATACGTGTGTGCACTCATGTGAGCGCGCGTGCACGCGTATGTATGTGTGTGTGTGTGTGTGTGTGTGCGTGCGTGCGTTTGTGTGTGTGTGTGTGTGTTTGTGTGTGTGTGTGCGTGTGTGCGTGCGTGTGCGCGTGTGTGCGTGCGTGTGTGTGCGTGTGTGTGTTTGAGTGTGTGCGTAAAATGACCCTCAGTATAAACAATTGTCTGACACTTAAAATTTTGCACAAAGCATAGAGATCTACTGTAGGGAATCGCAATGGTTTAAAAATCATAACCTTTAGTACTGCTCTTTGAGCTCTTTCTAATGTAAGAAACTGGGTCTTACTGGAACCACCCCATGCAATTATACAATAATTTAAAATGGATTGTCCTAATGCGTAATACACTGTTTTCAGGGTTATATAGTCTGCAGATGATCTTAGATTTTTAAACACGTATATTAGCTTTCTTACTTTATATATTAACTAGTCAATTTGTTCCTTCCAAGATAAAGTATTGTTGATGATTACTCCGAGATATTTAACTTTATTTGAACAGGCAACAGTAAAACAATCACAATTCGTGTCTGTGGGGTAATTACAGGAGTGAGCTTTTATAATAATGGGAAAGTTAGGTAAGGATGATGATTTTAAAGCAAAGGGTAAACATGACGTTTTATCTAAGTTCAAAGACAGAAGATTTAAAGAAAGCCATCTCATTACTGCCATCAATGCCGTTTCTGCATACATGCGCGTTTCTAACCAGTTTTTACCTTGAATAAGTAAAGCTGTATCATCGGCATAAGTTATAATTTTACAATTTTTTAGATTCAGGTTGCAAAGATCATTTAAGTATATAAGGAACAATGTTGGGCCAAGAACACTGCCTTGCGGAACTCCGTATGTTAGTGGTTCATCCTGGCTTCGGAAATTTGCAATACTGACAGTTTGAGATCTGTTATAAAGATAACTTTTAAAAATATTTTGAGCGACACCTCTTATACCTATACGTTATAATTTTTCCAATAAAGTCGTGATACAAACCGTGTCGAAGGCTTTTGATATATCTAAAAATATACCGTAATATAGTCTTAAGTTTGGCAGTTAAGTTTTTATTAATCGTGTCTGTAAGTTCCACTACTGCATCCTCAGCAGACTTACCTGATCTAAAACCGTATTGATTATCGCTGATTAATTTTTTACTGTTCAAATAGGAAATTAGCCTCTTATTCAGTATCTATTCCAATATTTTGGATAAAACTGAAAGCACTGATATTGGCCGATAATTGAAAATACTTTTCCTATCACTATATTTATGAATAGGGTGTACAAGAGCCTTCTTAAATGTCTTAGGGAATATTCCATGAGTGAGACAGAGATTGAATGCATGAAGAAGGATAGGTATAAGTATGTGTCTTGCAGATTTTACTATTGATGTAGGTATGTTGTCCCAATCCTTTGCTGATGTATTTTTTAGGTTAAGAATAATATGTTTTATTTCTTCGTAGTCAGTACTTAATAAAACCATTGAGTGTAGTGATGTAATTAAATTTGGCTCTGTATAATTTTTAATATTTAACGATTCCTTTTTAGTTTTTGAAGCTAGCATTTTACCAAAAAGCAATACGACACAAAGCAATACGAATTTCATTTATTATATTTAGATAAATAGACAGCATAAAGCAAAAATGAGCCCAATACAATTTTACTTACATATTTGTTCGAGGTTGAAAGAGCCGGTCAATGGAGCGTTAAAATTCTCGGAACTATACACAACTGTGAGAGTCACTAGTGACAAGATCTCTATATTTAATAATAAGCAACATTATTTTTGTGGCCATTGTACTAAGCAATTTGTTTTTCTTATCATTATTTAACGAGTAAAGTGTGATGTCAGGGGTGAAGTCTTAATTATGGTTTACTCTACGGAATTAGTATATTCGTTGTTAATTTATTTTCTTAAATCCATCAACCATCCTTCTCTTAGTTACCACTTGCGACTTACATTAAAAGAAAGACTTTTAATGTTAGTCGCAAGTGGTAACTAAGAGAAAAACCTTCAAACTATCTTTCATTATCATTCATATCGGCTTGTAAAAGTTCACTGCAGAACTTAAACCTCTCCCATATGGTAGGGTTTGCCAATACTTGAACTTGACGTTTTATGCATGAATTTAACAAAAAAAAAACAATATGAGTTTGATGCTTTAATGAATAACAAAATGCATCAGATGAAACAAATGTTTTGGGCGTTAAGTAAAACGTTGGCATTACTAACTTTGCAAAACTACAATAACTTAATAAAATAATATGTCCAAGACGTAGTCACGATAGCCGAGTGGCTGGGTGATCAGGATTAGGAGTTAAGAGAGCCAAGTTCGATCCCCAAATGGCAGGCTCGGCATCGTCGATAGGCGACCAATGGGATTTTACAAAAAACTTAAGTACGAATTATATCGTTGACAATTCCTTTGAAAATATTTAATATAAGACATTTTCAAAGCTAAAGCTTTTAAAACCGACATATCCTGTTGTTAATTCAATGCCAAACTTGTCAGTGCAATAAAATATTAAATAAATATTAGGTAAATTGCTACCTCCTACTTTCAAACACTATTTTCAACACATTTGTTTAATGTCTTTAATAAAATAATGTTAATTTGGAAACCTGTAGGTTTAATTTTGTCTCAAAAAAGCATTCTTATCCTTCAAGAGTGACCTAATTTAACGGACTCCTCCAAATCTGTCCCTCGAAGGCTTTCTGGAAAAGAAGGAAGGGTAGTGTGTGAAAGAGAACAAATCATCCAGGATTCCTTGGATGGATGATCGGAGAGAGTGGCGCATTATGATACTGATGCTCCTCTTCCACACCTGCTATCAGTGGTTATATGAGCTGTAGCATGCGAAGAGAGGTTGATTGTAATACCGAAACTCTGCCTTTAACGCGTCTCCTTTGGCTACTAAAAAGAAGTAGAGCGGGGCTAATGCAACGACGCCAAAACAGGAGACCTCTTAGGACACTAAGATGAGAATCCTTTATTAGCCTTGGATACCTTACACGCATTCATAAGGGTCTATTAAGTCCACCGCTAAACATAGGCCTCTTCCCGGGAGGATTTTCTATCATCGCTACGCTTGATCTTTGTGACAATGATTGGGTGAGGCCTAAGTTCAGTTGTGAACTTGTGATAGACTCTAAAGTAAGATAGAAACGAGGGCATTCGTATTGGAAATGTTTATTGAACAATAACTACTACCGTGGACGAGTGGCATTCACATCGATGGGTACGATTTCTGGAGGGTTCTATGTAGAAAACCACATTGTTTGTGGTTCCTTCGTTGTGTTTGATTACATAACAAAAGCACTGCTTTTGATACTGGCTTTGAGATCAGATCAACCTTTGTGAAGCTATTCCCTATTTATGTTATCCCTATTGATTTATTTAATTATTTAAGAAACTGATATATTTAAAAATTAACTGTCGAGTATAATATTGAAGTCTTTGGATTAGTACAATAGTGAATGAAAACAAATAAAAGTATTTATTTATTGTACTTGACAATACAAAACTGTGATATAATAATAATAACGTAATAAATAAATCTACTCACGATAGCCGAGTTGTTGGGTGGTCGGAATTTCGAGTCGATAGACCCGAGTTCGATCCCCAGGTGGGGATCAATGAGTTTTTCAAAAACTTATGAACGAATTTCATCGTTGGCTTGGACATAAAGGCGGCGACGGGCTCACCACCTGTCACGTTGTCCCGAAAATATCTTCGGTGGAAAGTGGGTCAAAGGGACTTAATTGTCTAGACTTGACCTCTGTCTAACCCTGTATTGGGAATTGCGTGAAGACATTTTTTTTTTATAATAAATCTACTAACGATTTTTGAAGTGTTAAAATAGTGGTTTTCGTTTCTGAAGCAATTTAAAACAAAACGCTTTTCATTTGTTAATGTTATCATCTAAAAAGATCTAAATAAAAACTAATATAATGCAACGATGAAGCGAATTTTATAGAGAGATGTATGCGTGTGATGATCTTAGTGAGGGATCCGAGGGTGACGCCGTGACTGGTACGCCAGACTCGGACCTCGATGACACTGAGGTCATCAGTATGAAAGAGATTGTATGCGCGATTAGAAGTTTGAAATATGGCAAGGCTGCGGGACTAGACAGAGTTACTGCTGAAATGGTCAAGTATGGTGGGCCACGCGTCTGGGACAGCTTTCATCTGCTGTACAATTTGTGCTGGCGAACGTGGGCTGTTCCGGATGATTGGCGATCCGCGGTTATTGTGCCTTTATATAAAGGTAAAGGTTCACATTATGACTGCGGGTGCTATCGGGCGATCAGCTTGACCAGTTTAGCAAGTAAAGTTTACTCGAAGGTTTTGACACGTAGGATGCAAGAGAAATCGGAAAGATTTCTATGCACAATGCGGATTTAGACCTGGAAGAGGATGCACGGATCAAATGTTTTCTCTCCGCATGATCACGGAGAAGCTTCTGGCTGCTAACCAGAAGATTTTCTGTGCTTTTTTGAATCTTGAGAAATCATTTGATAAGGTTGTAAGGAAGAAAATGTGGGAACTGATGCCGGGGTATGGTGTGAATGGTCGATTGCTAAGAGCTGCGCAGTCACTTTACTGTAACTGTAAAGCTTGTGTGCGGGTAGGGCATGACCTGTCACCCATTTTTGGCGTCCAAACGGGCGTAAAACAGGGTTGTGTCATGTCTTCCTGGCTGTTCATACTGTATCTCGACAACTGTTTACAGAAGCTGAAAGATAGTTGTTTGGGTGTGAAATTGGGTAACATAAAAGTAAATTGTCTGCTATATGCTGATGATGCAGTGCTTATTGCACCATCAGAGGCAGAACTGCTTGCATTAGTCACGTGTATGAAAGAAGAATGTGAAATTAATGGTCTCCGTTTGAATGCTAATAAAACTAAGGTTCTGGTATTTGAAGGGGCGAAGAAAGAACGAAGTTCAAAATTTGGGTAAATCAGGAATGTCTAGAACAGGTGAATGAAATTGTATACTTGGGGAGTGCGTTTAGCCGGGATGGAAGATGTGATTTAGATGTGGACAGGCGTGTCGCTGCCGGGAACAAAGTCAATGGTGCCCTGACTGCGTTAATCAAAAGGCGTTGTGAAAAGTGCACGCCTTGCAATACATAACGCAGTGTTGGTACCGACTTTGTTATATGGCAGCGAAACCTGGGTATGCCAGAAGAAGCATAAAAGCAGGTTGAATGCAGTGGAGATGCGATCTCTTCGTAAAATGTGCGGCCTTACCATGGCCGACCAAAAGCGAAACGAAGAGATTCGCAATATGGCAGGTTTGAAAGATGACCTTGTCTCAAAAATGGATAAGGGCTTGCTTCGATGGTTTGGGCACGTTGAGCGAATAAGTGAAGACCGAATGGTGAAGAAAATATATAGCGCGAAAGTTAATATTAAAAGGTGTCGAGGTAGACCGAGACTAACTTTCGAAGACCATGTGAGCAAATTGCTCGAAGAGGGAAGGGTCAAGAGTACTCGGATACCTAGACGTGCATGTATGCAGAAGATGATGAATCTGAAAGAAGCGAAAGAAGTATGTAGGGATCGTGACACTTGGCGATCTGTTCTCTCTGGCTACTCCGTCAGGCGTGCGTGAAGATAAATAAATAGATAAATAATAATTCATTGTTTCTGATTCCATACTAAAAGTGCTTAAGCACTTACTTTAATGTAGAGAATGTTGTTCTTATCTGTGTATGTATGTATTATTTATTTATAAATCCGATCATAATCTGAATTTCCGAAGTTTAGTTTATAGAAAAAAGACGTTATTATTTTCATTCATTTTCATTAGTTATTCCAGCCTATTTTCTTATTTAATTTAGGTGATTTTTTCTTTTTCAGTAATTCTACAATATCATATTTCATACGTTTCTGGAATATAAAAGTGAAGTCATTAAATTTTTATACTTTACTTTTAAATGTAGAAATGTTTCTGCAAAAAGCAAAAGACACATTGTTCATATTCCAAAAGTAAATAGCTAAAGCATTAGTGTTAGAGACTTGGAAACAACGAAGGTTCCAGAAGCACCCAGACCCGAGACAAAGAAAAAAATGGTGTTCTGTTTGCACTCTTTCGGGAAAACTGAATCCTCAGAGAAACGCATACACCGGTATTCTGACGATACCATAAATAACCGGTGTGTTCATCAATCATCTATATCAATGATAATATAAACTACGCATAGATGCACACTGTTTGCTGATGACATATCTATTTTAATTAAATGTAATAATGATTTGACTTATAATTTAAAAATAAATAATTCAATAAAGGACATAATTGAATGGCTTAGTGCCAATAAACTATCAGTTAATATTAAAAAAACAATGTTTATGCAATTTCACAACAAAAATAGTAAAAACAAAGACATTGAAATTAATTATTTCAATGACAACATTAAAGAAACTGAACATATAAAGTTTTTAGGGATTACAATGGACACTACATTATCGTGGAAGTTACATATTGATAATATCGGCAAGAAAATACATCCGTACATGTATGTCCTCAGGCGTTTGTCTGAAACAATAAACGTTAAAATAGTTGTGATAGCTTACCATGCTTTCGTTGCCTCAACGTTAAGTTACGGAATTGTCATTTGGGGAAACTCTGTGGATATAAAGCGTTTGTTTTTTGGGCAAAAGAAATGTATCAGGGCTATATGTAGTGCGCGCCCACTGGATTCCCTCTGTTCACAAAATTAAGAGTTCTGACACTGCCATGTCTATGCATCTATGAGGTTAGCTTATTCGTCAGGAAAAATATGTCACTATTATTCATAAAAAAAGGAGATAAATCGAGCTTTAATACGAGATATTCTGATAGAGTAATAATGCCCCCATCTAGAACTGCTCTTGCATTCCGAAATTGTCATAGTATGTCTGTTCAAATATATAATAAACTGCCTGAATATTTAAATAAATTAACATTAAATGAATTCAAAAGTAAACTGTATGAATGGTTATTGGACAAGTGCTTTTATTCATTAAATGATTTTTTACGTATAAAATTAGTTAATGTAAGTATTACGAATTAATGTTATTTTTTAGATTGACTTTTTAAACCTTTATGACCATTTTCTATTGTTTATTTAATGTAATGTGTATTTATGGTTGATTGTTTTTAATAATTATTATTTTATCTCTATTATTTAGTTTAAATATTTTTAATTATGTTAACAATTAATTAAATTTATATTTGCATGTCGGTTATTGACGAAACATATTTGATCTTATTATTTTATAATTGTCATCTTGTGTACACTGTTTCTATCAAATAAACGATTGAATTGAATTGTGTACACTACTCGTTCAAGTTTTTTTTTTAATTTGTCTCTTAGACAACTTGTATACATATTTTTATTTCTACAAAGAGAATACAAATTGTAGTCTCAAATATGAATTCTAATTTTGAATCTCTATTTGATTCTAGTTTTGATCTAATTATGAATAACTTATGTCCGATTTTAATAGGAAAATACCGTATTACGGAGGAAAATACGTAATACATTTCCTTCAATTATGCTAAAGAGAAATATACAAAATGTCAATTTTTATTATATTAACACTTCATTCAAATTGTTACCAAACATAATTTTATATTATTTGACTAGCACAAGAAAAATTCCATGTTTTCAAGACATTATTAAAGCAATGGCGCAATAGATAATTTAAAAAAGGAATAAATCATTACTCAGTGTCTATTCGAGCGAGGGTCGAATGAATCATTACCGATAAATTTTAATCTGAACCTGCCAGTGGACAGGATGCGGCGATTTACATAAAATCGTTTGATAATTTTCTTTTTTGAAGATGATATTATATGTTTTTAAATAAAGTCATTGTCACATACATTGCTAAAGTATGAAGCTAAAGCACTTACGATATCAGATACAGCTAAGGTACCACAAGCACCCGGACCCGAAAACCAAAATGTATCGATACATACATACATTGGTACAACTTCACATATATTGCATACATAAAAACTTACACTATTTGAACGCAAAGTCAATAATTAAATCACTTGTGTTATGGAATCAGAAACAACGATGATACCGTACCTAGACCCGGGGCAATGTAGAAAATTGGATTTACTACATTACCTATTCCGGGAATCGAACCCGGGACTTCACAGAGCTGGTGACACCATTAAAACGTCTACGCCTCTTCACCAAAATATAGAAAGTGTGGTTTTCTACGTACTCTTTTTGATTATTGTGGCTGTCCGGCTATACGTTTTTTTTTGTATCTTTCAATAATAATACTCAAAACTGGGGTAGATAGATCCCTTACCTCACACTTAATCCTGGACTAAGTTAAAACATAGTTTTAAACGGAGTCACTACCAACTAGTCTAACGGATTGCTATCTACAGTAATTACAAGAACAATCACATCTTGAGTAACTTTATATAAATGTAAATAGTATCGTCATGCTATTCGTTCCTTTAATCCTTTCGACCTACCTTTCGCCGAATGTTTGGTAACAGCTGTCGCTGTCTTTACGTGCAATGCATAAGATGTGGAAAAAACTTATTGGTACGAGGCTACCACTTAGGATACGAACTCGGTTCTCTTGACAGGAATTCCGAATATCCAACCAATCGGCTATCGTAACTTTGTATATCAGATTATTATTAAACAACAAAATAACATTAGAAACGTTCTCTTTCATTCCACTTGACATACGTTTAGTCAGAGACCAGTAATGATAGTAGCGTTCGTGTTTGATTTATTATGGCCCGCAAAGTACTGGGTCGTTAAGGGGCCTACGATCAGCTCTTGCCTACAGATGTTACACAAGGGGCTTTATCGTGACGCGTATTAATGTGTTAGGAGTAAACGTGTTGGATATGTAAAATAGTTCCTGTCTTTGTTCTTGTAAACAACGGGAAGTTCAATTTGTTAGTATTAGTGGCGACGAAGATGAGGAATACGTTGTTATGACGACTTTCGTGGACGAGTGGCGTACACTCCGGCTTTCATGTTGTAACGGGCTCTGAGGTTCGGGGTTTTATTTCCAGACGGTTCACTGTTAAAGGCGACTCTTTCTACATTGTCTTAGGTCTGGATATTTGAATCCCCAATCCTCAACCCTCGAACTCATGATTTGAAGGTAATGTTCCTATTAACTGTCTAAATTAACGTGACGTTTCATTAATCTCACTTATTAACAAAAAACCCTACTGCAAAAAAGTAATTTAAATATATAAATATTTAACTGGTCGAGTCGCGTGCACATCGGTTTGCGAGTGTCGCCTGCTCTGTGCTTCTCCTGGATTCGATTTCCGGACGGTTCAACATAGATACTCAATTTCTCTATATTGTACATTGTACATAAATTTTAATTTCTTGTACATATTACATTGTACACCTGTATTTTTAAACAACATTCGCTACAATTCATTTGTTTGGGTTATTCAAAACGGAACTTATGCCCCCATGCGTTGTATAAGCGATCGAGTCTACAGCCGATATTAACTCGTTAGAATAGATAATATATGTCAGATGAATTCAACTAATATAGCAAAGCTTTGTTGTCCATGTGTCTTAGAAACGTTAGCGAAGTTATTGTCGGAAGACAAGAAAAGCCTCATGTATAACCAATATGGATGTCTTCGACATTATTTGTTTTTACAGTCGTATTACAGTACTCTAAATTTTGCTTAAATCAAATTGAAACAGATATTATTGCTTAGATCAAATCAAGTCAATAGTATCACGATTTAAGTTATAAAATTTAATGAACTAATTTACTGTCACGTGGTTGGGTTCCATCCCTAAAGCTATGTACCAATACCAATGGGTTTTTCAAAAACTTGTGTGCGATTTATATCGTTCGCTTGGACATAAAGATGGCGACAGACTCAACACTTGTCACATTGTCCCAAAAATGTCTTCGGTGAAAGGTTGGTTGAAAAGACAATATTGTTTAGATTTCTGTCTTCACCCATATTGGGAACGGAGTGAACAAACATTTTATTATTTAATTTACATTTACATTTACACGCAATATCTTGTCAGTTTCGTTGCAATAAATAAAAACACTGTTTTTTCCAGAGGGTGCGTAAAAGGATGCCAGAAAAGCCTTCAGTATTTAATGTATATGTACATACATAAATGTGGTTATGTATATATTATACTCATACTTTAAACCAATTGTTTATTTAACTTAATTATGTCTCAATCATATGTATCTCCTTCACCTACTTCATCTCATCTCTGCATCACCCAAATGTCGACCTGGTAGAAAATGCCTCAGGCATTAAGTCCGCCTATACACTGTCAACGGTTTGAAGTTTAATAATTAAAAAAAGTAAAATAAATATTAATCCTTCCCTTACAGCAGGTCGCAATTTTAAAACCAATATCCTGACCCTAAATTAGTGCCTACGTGAGTCCGTAAATTGCTTCTCTAAGTTATTCTATAATAAGACGACCTCTGTGGACGAAACCAACGTCTCATTTTTGATTCCTAGACGGGTCAATGTTAAAGACTATTTTTTCTATTGTCTCTTTTCTTCCTTTTCCTTGTCTTGGTTCTTGGTGTTTGTGGTAACTTCGTTGTTTAAGTAACACAAATGCATCAGCTGCTTACTTTGACTCTGTCTATGTATATATGTATTTATTCAAAAACGGATGTATATAAAAGAGAAGATGAAAAATCTCTAAGCATGTCTCCAAATCACCAGTTTGATCTTGAATTTTTTAATACTTTATTTACAGAAACAAAACAGAAATTTTAGAGTAGAAATAACTATGAATAATAAGAATTTTTTTTTACGTGTTTCAATCACGTCTTGGTTACAAGTATTGCAGATCGAGTGCTATATGTAAAAAGGTAAGACTTAAAAAAATGATAGCGACGTGGTGCTTATACTCTAAATACATTCATAGTTCCGACAGAATACCAGAGCTGTAGTTGTGTTAACATTGTGGAAAATCAATACAAACATACTATGCGTTATTTAACTGATAGTGCGAAGTGGAGTATTATTGCTTTTCCTTAAGCTTTTCAACAGAGTCGTTAAGTAAAAATAAAAATTTATTTTGTTTTCTTCTTTCCATTGCTGAACATAGCCTCCTCCATGATTTGCTATAGATAACGTTCCTCAGATACATGACTTCAGATCCATTGACTTGCCGCCATATTGTGCAGGTCGTGACGATCCAGCTACGTCACGACCTGCACAACTGACCTGACGTGGGGGTCGTCCAACACTGATTTTGCTTAGTTGTTGTTGCCACTGGAGAACCTTTTAACTTTTTTTCACATACAATATAACAATATACACATATAACATTGATTACATACATATTATGGAATCCATATATTAAATAAATAAATATAAATATTTTCACGCAATTCCCAATACAGGGGTAGACAGAGGAAAGAAAAAGTTGTCTAGACACTTAAGTCCCTTCTACCCACTTTACACCGAAGATATTTTCGGGACAACGTGATAGGTGGTGAGCCCGTCGCTGTCTTTATGTCCAAGCCAACGACATAATTCGTACGGTTTTTGAAAAATACCGTTGGTACGAGCCTACCACCACCTGGGGATCGAACTTGGGTCTCTCGACTCGAAATTCCGACCAGCCAACCACTCGGCTATCGTGACTTTTTTTTCTTATAAATAAAAATAAAGAAAAAGATGGATATTGTTTTTATGCAGATACTACTCATATACGGCAGAAATCCTTTATACTATACCATACAATATACTGTGCTATGTAAATATACGGTAATAGGCTCTAGTACCAGTCACGTTGTCCCAAATAAGCTTCAATGAAAAGTGGGCCGAAAGGACTTAGTACTTTAGGTTTCTGTCTACGATAATATTAGGAAAATGCATAATGATAAATAAAATCTACTCCATAATTACTTAAAAATCAATTAAAATACCTATTGATAGCGAAATCTTTTTTAAAAACTTTCAATCAAATCAATAAATTTTCAATACAACTATTCAGAATTTGTTATACAAAATTCTATTTCACGTGGTTACCACAGCAATTGTTTATTTTTCCGGAATATTTGAAATTTTGTCGCTTTGCTTCCCGGTACCGGTCTGCAGAATTTCAGTCTAGTATTTTTGGTAGTGGTTGCTCCGCCATCTGTCGGTAGGAAAAAGCATTGAATAAGCGATTGCGCTTATTCAAGGCTTTTTCCTCAATCGATTTTTACGACTTACATAGAAAGAATATGGTGGTATATAAAAAATGGTTTTTTTTCTTTAATTATATATGCACATTGGCATACTTATATCAGACAATAAAAATAACTTTCATTATTATTGATTTATTTTTATAACAAACGAAAGCTTAAGCTTGTCGTGCAAAAATCTTGCGTGTTTGCTGGTGATTAATTCTCCTTAAAGCTTTCGCCGACTACGTGCAAATGAATTATACGTATAATGTCGTTGACATTATTTTATTATAATTAATAAAGTACAAATATTTCATGGCTATATGATCATATGTAATCACTTTAAAAAAATGCACGTACAAAATTTAGTACACTGAAGCTAGGGTTATAGCAAAGCGTTGAGCCTGATGCCTTTTGGTTGTTATAATACAATACCAAAGTATTAGAATAGCGTATATCATATGTTATATCTGTGCTCTGTTGTCGCATCGAGTAAACATTGAATTTTTTTTTCTTGGACCGGTCATGAGCAGCGGCGTGGTTAGTGTTAAGTGTCTGGTACTGCAATCGCTAATCTGCTTGACAAGCGTGGCGATTATGGAAATACCACCATTATGGAAGAGATCTACATCCTGAAGTGGACTTTTAAAACATAGTATGATCTTGATGAAATATTACGTATTTATTTTTTATGATTTTAGTTCCTTAAGTTTGCTGGGAAGAGATTGCTCGATTTTAATCATAAGGGCGTAGGTAAAAGATTGTAAGTAAAGTGGAAAAGGCTAATATTATATTTATGATCCGCGGCTTCATTTAGCCAGATTTATAGTGTTAATATTTTGCACGTGTTCTGGGCTTTGGATACAAAGTTTTATTTTTTCAGATTTATAAAGGTAACAAATGTTTTAACGGTATTTATAATATAAATTAATAATAAATGGGTAGACATGGGTCCAGGCAAAGTAAAGTAAAGTCCTTTTGACCAGCCTTTCACCGCATTTTTGGAACAATGTCACAGTTGGTGAGCCTGTCGCTGACTTTTAAATAATACATATTTGGGACAACGTGACAGGTAGTTAGCTCGTCAACTGTGGAATATGGAAAGTTCTAGTATGTCCTAGGATTTTGTCTTTGTGTCCAACCCTATGGTTTAAATTGTATACAAGTTTTGGACCTACCACCCGGGAATCAAACTCGAGTGTTTTGATTCGAATTCCGGTTACTCAACTATTTTATGCAAGTAAAACGTAAAACCTTCAGTCAGGGATACTCATCCTAACTTTCTCTGTTCGGATCTGTGTGGAGGTGGGTCATTAAAAGCCCAACAAGAGAGAGAGGAATTTTGGGATAGAATGAGAGAGGTCTTGAATAATTGCGGAGAAAATGAACGGATCGTGATGTTAGGGGACTTAAATGGGTGGGTTGGAGTAAATCGTGATGGGTATGAAGAAGTACTGGGTACGTTTGGGGACGAGAGAGTGAACGAAAATGGGAGAAGCCTTCTTGAAGTATGCTTTGAATGGAATCTGAGCGTGGCCAATACAATGTTTGATTACAAAAAGATCAATTTGTATACAATTGATTTGATTTTGTTATTGTGGGTGAAAGATTGAGGAAGAATCTGCTAGACACAAGAATAGCCTTGACACAGACCACTTTCTGATCATAGACCGAATACATGGCCTCTTTAAACGATGGCGACACCGAGGAGGTGAGCCTACGAGGGTTTTGGACAGAATAAAAGTGGAAAATCTGCAAGAAAAGGATAAGAAAGACGAGTATGTAGAGAAACTGATAGAAAGTTTTAAAGGCATAGAAGAGATATGTGTGATTGAAGATTTGTGGGAGACATTGAAGCAAGGAGTCGTGAATGTTGGTGTTGGGGTATGCGGAATAGCTAAACGAAGCAAAGGAAGGAATTGGAAAGGAGCATTATAAAAGGAGAAGAATATGTGTTAAAGAGATGGAAAGAGTATTTTGAATGTTTTTTGAAAGAGAGGAAGTGCAGGAACAACCGGTAGGTAACACCCAGCACCTTCCATTGTTAGCATAAATGTTGATGAAAGTGAGATAAGCGTGGATGAAATAGTAAAAGCGTTGAAAAGTGAATGAAATTACGTAAGGCTGCCGGATATGATAGGATTAGCGTCGAGATGCTGAGGACTGGACAGGGCTTAGTGGCTAGTCAGCTGTACCGCCTTTTCAATTTGTGCTGGCGAAATGGGCAAGTACCGGGAGACTGGTGCAAAGCCGTAATCGTGCCATTATATGAGGGAAAAGGCTGACGGCAGGACTGCGTAAATTACCGCGGTATAAGCTTTCTCAGCGTCGTTGGTAAATTGTATGCGAAAGTGTTGATTGAAAGGGTTGTGAATGAAACAGACGAAAACGCATGGGATGCACAAGCGGGATTTAGAAAGGGAATGGGGTGTACGGATCAGGTCTTTTCCTTGCGGTGCATAGCCGAAAAGTGTCTAAAAGCCAGAAGGTCTATTGCACTTTCGTGGCTCTTGAAAAGGCCTGTTATAGTGTGTTGAGGAATAAATTGTGGTCAGCATTGTCCGTGAAAGGTGTCAGCAGTATCCTAATATGAGCATTGCAATCTCTTTATAGGGATTCTTGTGCTTGTGTAAGGATAAACGGGGCATACACTAAATGGTTTAATATCGAAAAAGGCGTTAGACAGGGATGTGTAGCGTGTGCACCGTGGCTGTTAAATCTGTTCATGAACAATTGCTTGACAGATTTAAAAGAAAATGAAAGTGGGTTGAGAATGAATGAGTTACTCGTCAAATGTTTTCTCAATGCTGATAATCAAGTATTACATGCGTCTTCAGCCGAGGAGTTGCAGGAGATGGTAACGGCTATGAGTGGAGCTTTCGTTAGAAAGGGCATGAAGATGAATGTAAAGAAGACGAAAGTGATGGTGTTTGAAAGAGATGAAGCCATGACATACTGCAATATAATGATTGGAGATAAACAAATTGAACAGGTGAATGAGTTTGTGTATCTGGGTTCAAAGTTCACAAGAGCTGGAAAGTTTGAGAGTGATATTGAAAGAAGAGCGAATGCAGGAAATACGGTGAAGGGAACTTTGCACTCCTTTATGAGCAGTCGGATGGTGTCTAACAAGGCTCGTTTGGCTGTGCATAGGGAGTTTTGGTTCCGACACTTATATACGAAAGTTAAAGTTGGGTATGGCAGAAGAAACATGAAAGCAGAGTAAAAGCAGTAGAGATGAGAGCATTAAGAATGTATGTATGTTAGGAGTTAAACAAAGCGACAGGATAAGGAATAGTGAAATAAGGAAACTTTATGGTCTGAAAGAAGATGTAGTGACTAAAATTGAGAAAGGTATGCTGAGATGGTTTGGCCATGTCGAGAGAATGAATGAAGAACGATTGACGAAAAAAGCCTATAAGGCGAGTGTGAATGGAAGTGAACGAGGGAAAGATCTAGGCGGATGTTTCGACACCAAATCAGGGACGTCCTGAAAATAGGCCAGGTCAAGAGTACCCTGAATCGAAGCGAATGTATGAAGGGAATAATGAAAGTGGACGAAGCGAAACAAGTATGTAAGGATCGTAGTAAGTGAAAAGAAGTGGTCTCTGCCTACCCCTGCGGGAAAGAGGCGTGATTATACGTATGTATGTAAAACGTACAAAATTAGTTGTTTTTTTTTCTATATATATATATATATATATATATATATATATATATATATATATATATATATATATATATATATATATATATATATATATATATATATATATATATATATATATATATATATATATATATATATATATATATATATATATATATATATATATATATATATATATATATATATATATATATAAAAAAATATATATCTTCACGCAATTCCCAATACAGGGGTAGACAGAGGTCAAGTCTAGACAATTAAGTCCCTTTGACCCACCTTCCACCGAAGATATTTTCGGGACAACGTGACAGGTGGTGAGCCCGTCGCCGCCTTTATGTCCAAGCCAACGACGAAATTCGTACATAAGTTTTTGAAAAACTCATTGGTACTGCCACCTGGGGATCGAACTCGGGTCTCTCGACTCGAAATTACGACCACCCAACAACTCGGCTATCGTGACTTTTTGTTTTTTTCTGATTTATAAAATATCGTGGAAATCGCTTAGAAATCAAGCTCAAAAAGTACTCATAAATAAGGCATAGCGCGTAGAACCGATGGCCGATGGGGCAGAAAGGTTCTGGAATGGCGGCCACGTGCCGGCAAGCGCAGCGTCGGACATCCACCGACTAGATGCTCGGACGACTTGACCAGGGTCGCGGGAAGACGCTGGATGCAGGCCGCAAACAACCGGTCGTATTGGAAATCTTTAGGGGAGGCCTACATCCAGCAGTGGACTTCTTGCGGCTGATATGATGATGATAATGATGATGAAATAAGGCATAACGACAATTTATCTATAAATGTCAGATTATATCAAATTTCCATATTTAACCTATTTCCGGGTTGGTTGATTTCCGGTTTTCGTTGAAACTTCAAAAAAGCCTATACTTAAAATATATTAAGCAAAGTAGTGTTAAATTGCAAAATTGAAAAAAAAAAAAAACAAATCGTTTTAATGCTCCAAGTTGCGTTGTTACCATCTGTAGCGTTGGCCCAAAATAGTGAAAGGTGGGTCGAAAGGACTTAATTGTCTTAACACATATCTACCTCAGTATTTGGAATGGGGAATATTTATTTTATTATTTTACTTTATTAGCGTAGTAATTGTGATGAGTATTGGATCTTCAAATAGAAGGAACGAGAATTTTCAAACTTATATGCCTATTGTTGGCTTGGGTATTAAAATGGTGATGGGCTCTAAATCCGTTTCACTCCGGTGAAGTATATGTCGTTAGGATTGAACTGGCAAAACCTCTAAGTATTCCAGTAATGAGTATATGCGTGAAGATATAAAATGAAATGCAAATGTGACTTATAACACCTTTTTTAACGTAACATTAGAATGTTAGCAGTCGCTTACAGATTTCATAAATATTGTCAAAATTTTGTATTAAATACCAAGTTCGGGGAGAGGCTCAACACCTGTACGTTTACCCAAATAGGTATCGGTAAAAGTTCTAAACCTCTGTTTAGCCCAGTTCTGGGAAAATGCGTGAAAATATAAATATTATATGAGTGAAGACGTTTATATGTTAAAAGGCTTTCAAGTGTTTTTGGCGTTCTATACGTCCATAGCATAAAAACTGTCTTAATTCTGACACACGGAATAAATCTTACACTCAGAAATCTTTCGGGACTAAAATATACTTACAAAAATAATTTCTTGTTAAATGAATGTTGGTCGTTTGATAATTTACAAGAAAACGCGAACGTGTGATGACACGAACATGACATGACATGAACACCATGTCACGTTAACGCTGGGATCCCGTGTTCGATTCCCGATCGGGTCAATGTTGAAAACACGTTTTCTACATATTTTTGGGTTTTGATGTCTGTTTTACCTTAGTTACATCTGATTTCATAACACAAGTGTAAAGTGTATACAAAAAAAAACTTTACACTTGATTCCAATTCTGTGTTCATTCGGTGAAGTAATCAATTTTAATCACACAACAATTTATTTCGCCAAGCGAGACGGATAACTTTGGCATTAGTGTTAGTATCTAAAAGAATCCATTTAACGTATCCAATTTAATTGTTAATATTCCGGCTTGTTCAGGGTTAAATTATAAACTTTAAATCTAAATAACTCTAAACATTTTTTAAGTGTTCAAAACATTAAAATTAAATAAAAATGACATGTAATATGTCATTATAAATTCCTATGGTAGATAATTTTATAATTAAAACAGAAAAAATATGACCCAGTGTTTACCTGATATGTGTAAATATACTATACATCTTCAGCAAACCAAAATCGTAGCGCTGTCACTTTGTATAGGTAAGTTTCCTTCATAATTTTTTTAGGTTAGGTTAGGTTAGGTTAGGCAGCCAACCCTCTAGTGATTAGGATAAAAGATTTATCCAGCTGATGGACTAAAGAAGAAAATTTACGTTATTTAAAGTCTCTAGTGATACATAATATTATCTGCTTACAATCTTACACGATGAAGACAGTGAAAATAATTATTAATGAATGCAATTTCTTATTAGGGACAACTTGACAGGTGCTAGAACCTATTGCCGAAAGTGGGTATAAAAAAGTTTATTGTCTGTAACTGTACCTACCTCAAGTTGCAAAAAGCATGAATATAAAAAAAATACTGCATGAAAATCTGTAGTCAGTTTTAATTAATTTCCTATTATATTATACATATACTACCTGATGATAAAACTACGTTTTTACGACAGCCAGAGTCCAATAAAAAGTACCTTGATTATTAAATATTTATTCTATTATATGCAACTTTTCTTTCTTTCTAGGTAAGTAGTTGTAAGGTATTATTTAAAAAAATTAGTGATTTATAAAGCTTGATAAAAAATCTACGCTTCATTTTAAAAAAAAAGGGAAACTCCCAATGCAATTTGATATGTCTCTGAGATAACTTTATCAACGGATAACGGAGAAGCTGACACGGGGAAAACAAAACAGTTCTAAGAAGCAAATATTTCGTATAAATATGAAATAATTACTTTAGTTTACACCAATATTAATACGATATAATATCATATATATATTTTTTTCAAAATATATTTATCAATGACGTCTTTGGTTGACATATTGTTTTAGATAGATGAGGTTATGTTTTAGGTATTCGTAAACTCAGCTACTCTTTAAAAAAAGGTGGAGATTAACTTGGAGGAAATAATTTACCTATTACCTATAGAAATATATTTGGTAATACGTTACATATTACCAAATACATTCTATGATTCGTCAAGAGGGTGGATACACCAGATTATCTGTCCGATAACAGGTTGGATCCATTACGGGTACGCGACCCCGGACCGCTATAGCTTCCAGTGTCACACACCTCTCTATCTCCGTGGCACTGGTATCCCACCCATCCCCTCTCAATTTCCTCCTATACCCAATCTATTCTTCTTCCCAAAACCAATAATTCCCAAGGAGTGTGGATGTCAAGCAGGCGGCCGTTCGTAAAACATTGCCAAATCCTTTACAAGATGGGAAAGCCATGTTGTGCCGACCCCACATAGTATGGGATAAGGGCAGGAAGAAGAAGAAGAGATTCTATGATTTTCATTTATTGAGGTTCGGCGTACAGATATCTGTATTGACTAAACTTATGCATTTAGGATTTTGTTTGTACTACAATTAATTAATAATAAATAAATTTAGTTTCACGTTAACGTCTAAGTTAGCTAGAAGAGTGTAGTAACTAGTTGGTGTATTTTATTTATGTTAAATAGTCAAAAACTTTAACAAGTTTTAGTTCTTATATTACGCAAAGATGTTTCAAAAATGAGAAACAGAAAATAACACGTGAAATAATTTTTAAAACGACCATAAATTACATGATGTCAAGATATAAAATCTCTTTCGTCAAATGATAAAGCGACTGAAATTTTTGTGTTTACTTTAAAAAGGGATGAAATAAAGTTGAGGTCTCATCGTCGGTTTATTCCACCAAATTAAGCTAATGCCCGTTACAGTAAAAACGTACATCACTAGTCACTTCGCGTTGATTTATTGCCACGTTTCGGCTGAATCATTGAACCGTTTGCGCTGTCTCCTGTCTACTACGATAACATCTAAGTGGTCTTCTAAAACACGAAATACTTTGAAAGAAATATTACTGTTATATTTATACAGCTATCTGTTTATTTTTTATAACACGTAAATATATTCACGCATATTACAATACTTTGGTAGACGGACGAGCTTAATTGTCTGAAACAATTAAGCTCTTTAAAACAATCTTTTACTGAAGTTTGTTGAAACATCTCCATCGAGCCAACAAACAATTTTCGGGGCTATACATTGACACAGATAAATATTCATACATACAAATAAACATCCATGACTCTGTTACAAACATACATATTTATTATACAGATGCCAGTAGCGTGATTCGAATCAGCAATTATTAACTTGGTTAAGGGTTGATAAATTTAATACTTTATTTGCATAACCAAAAGTATGTGTATATTTATTTGTGTATTAAAATACCTATTAACTAAAAATTAAAATGCTTATATGATAGAGCTTTACTCCTCGTGGCGTAGTACAAAGAACGCTAGCTGCTTGAAATATTTCCTCGTTCAATGGCTAGACTTAACTGTCGAGCGCGAAAAGAGCCAGCCTTTTGTCACAAACGGCTATGATTTGTTGCAATTTAGTGACAAGAAATTCGTTTGAACCTTGAGATAACCTCACAGACCAATCCTTAAACGTCGTAAGTTTCGTAAGACCGATGAGAAAAATATATGTATTTCTGTATATATTACAATACTTACAATTTTTTTTGCATTTAATTATTTAAATTAACATAGCGTCCTATACTGCGTTTGTCTGCACGATGCTAATACCATTCCTTAATTACTAATTAATATAAAGTAATTAATACAAATCCTTTCTTCCCCATTCTCAACTCTTTATTAAATGTATAATATCGTTACTATAATGTCAACACATACATACTTGATAAAATTAAAGAGAAAAAAGTTAAAATTTCAACTAACGCGGGCGGGATTCGAACCCACGACGCTCTTACCTCCGATTCGCGGGTTTTTTTCTCTTTAATTTTATCACATCAAAGTTCATCATAAACATGCTTTAAAAATCAATAAAATTACATACATCGTTGTTTTTGAAAATTGATAAAACACAATTACCAAAATATTAATCACCGCCTCTTTATCTTTGAAAATATCCTTCTAAGGTACCATGTAGTATTTGTGTAGCAGAAGGAGAGTGGCTCTTTCTTCTAGGGTGTTATAAGTAGCGACATAGGTAAAATTAAAAATTCAATTAACTACCGATAGGTGGCAGGATAAGTCTTGATAATGCGAAACCAAAAATAAGCAGGCGGTAACGGGAGATGACGTCATGGGTGCAAGGTCTCTGGTACAGCAATCGTCAATAGACCTTCCTTCCACCGGAGACATTTTTTGGGACAACGGGGCAGGTGTTGAGCCTATTGCCGTCTTTATATCCAATCCATCGATATAAATCTAATATATGTTATTGGAAAAAACGCATTGGTAGGAGCCTATCTGGATCTCTCATCTCGAATTCCGATCACCCTACCACTCCGCTATAGTGACTATTTATAATTATAAAAAAAAAAAAATACTTGTCAAAAAATGATATAAAAATATCTTCACGCAATTCCCAATACAGTGGTAAACAGAGGTCTAGTCTTGACATTTAAGTACCTTCGACCCATCTTGCACCGAAGATATTTTCAGGACAACGTAACAGGTGGTGTGCCCGTCGCCGTCTTCATGTCCAAGCCAATGATAAAATTTGTACATAGGTTTTTAGAAAAACCCACTGGTACGGCCACTTGAAGATCAAACTCGTGTATCGTGACTATTAGTAAAAGTTAGTTCTCGGTAGTAAATATTAGTCAGATCTATCCATTACAATGATACCGAACCTTAACCAATCTCCAAATTTCCAAGGATAATAAATTTTACCAGGCGTTGAATTGCTACAGCGAGACACCTCATTTGAGGTGAATCCTACCTGACTTTTCATTGAATTATCTCGGTCATTGAATTATTGACAATTGAGAAGTACGAAAATTATTGATTGACCTAATTAATTACCTTTTATATCTAAGACTTCAATAACTTACTTAACAAGTTGCAAAAGTATTTTATATGGTATAGGCCTCCTCTGTAAGGGGGTTTATCATAAACGCTATTAGTATAGGGATTAGTGACCGCACTACCATTTCTCTTGGTTTCACATCCGTAGTGTATAAACGGTAGGATGATATACTTATATGAACATTGGTTTTGTGCAACACACTTAATTTGTTTATAGCATAACAAACAACGCAAGGTTTTTGATATAGTATAAGTGTCTCTGCTAGCTCCGTCGTTTCCGATTCCATAACACAAGTGTGTTATGGAATCGGAAATCTTGAAAAAAAAAATAAAAGCACTTGCTTTAGCTAGTTGCTTCAGGATCAAACCTGTGATTGAAATGTTGTCCATAGGTATGTATGAATATACTTAATTTAATTTTACCGTAGGTTATTCGGTACACGGAAATGTCACCGTCTATTGAAACCGTCTAAATGACACCGTCTGTTTGGATATTGATCCAAGATCTAATGAACCTGGGACCGATTAACTACAAGAACTAAGATAGACTAAAATTGGTGGCTGTTAGAACGTTTAAACCTTTTTTTTGTTTTATGGAAAAGGGAAGGAAACTAGCAGATGGCTCACGTGATGGTAAGTGATTACCGCCGCCCATGAACACCTGCAATACCAGAGGCTTTGCAGATGCGTTACCGGCCTTAGAGTGCCCTCCCCCTCAGAATTGGGGAAGGGAAGTGTGTGGGCCTCCGGTTACCTGCACTCACCAGACGAAATGCAGAAGTTTGTTAGACTTTTACTTCACGCCGGTATTCTGTGAGGTCGTGGTACTTCCCCGGTCAAGCGGGCCCATCCATGCAACAACAAAAGCTGATGCATGGCTCTACCACTGTTAAAGCTGCTAAAAAACATGTCCACAAAGTCTGAAATGTGTTCAATGAACTAAACTCTAGTATCAGACTATGTTGCCTAATATTTTTTACTTCTTATGGAATTAGTTTCACGGGAGTATAATAGATAGATGTTTCCATACATCTATTACATCGATAAAAATCTCATTTTTCATACTTCGTGATGGCGATAGGCGATAGGCTCTCCCGTTGTCCAAAAGAGGCATTAGAGATGAAAAAAAAATTTTCTGCCCGTATTGATAATACGCGTAAAGAAAAAAAACATGTTTATGTTTTGGGCATCGTTACATAGAATAAATGCATTTGTCTGCAAACAAGTGATAATTTGCATTTGTACAAAAATTATTATGCAAATTCTTTTTTAAGATGTGGCTCCGCACAAACGTAGTAAACGGTACACGGTAAACGGTTTGCCGCAAAATACGAGTATGCTGTTTGTAGCGTCTGTCAATTGACAATCACCCAAACCCTCGGCTATCATGACCTATATATATATATACACACAAATAATTAGGATACTCTATAACTGACGAAAGAAATAGATTAATCAATAGACTATGAAGCCTTCGAAATATTCATTAAGCGCAACAGTTGAGCTGCGAGCGATATCATGTAAAAGTTCATTGAACTTTCGAAGTTCGTTTAACAATAACATTAAGTTAATTCGTAAGCAAAGGACGCTTCGGCTGACTGGCCCTTTTTAAGTGGGTAATCTTATAATAACACATTAATAAAAAAATTAAAAAAATAAAAAAACACATTATACATTTCGTAATTCCAAAGTTTCGAACATTGTTCTTACCTCTTGAACCATTCATCCAATTATATAATTTGGAAGAGGTCTTCAAATTTAAGATATATGTGGTTAGTTACTTAGCAATAATTGGTAAATACATAAAATTTTATAAATACATAATTTTTTTAAAAACAATGTATATCTAATACAGGATATTTGTATTACGGGTATTGTAGGTATACATTTAACATTGATCTATTCCCAAAGCAAGTTGCCGAAGCAGTTGTGTTATAGAATCAGAAAACGCCCAGACCAGAAACAATGTATATCTAATACAGGATATTTGTATTACGGGTATTGTAGGTATACATTTAACATTGATCTATTCCCAAAGCAAGTTGCCGAAGCAGTTGTGTTATAGAATCAGAAAAACGCCCAGACCAGAAACAATGTATAAAAAGTGATTTTACACGTTATCACATCTGGTTCCAGAGCTGGTGACACCATGTAAACCAGTCGTATGCCACTTGTCTACGGAGGTCTTCAAATTTAAGATATATGTGGTTAGTTACTTAGCAATAATTGGTAAATACATAAAATTTTATGCATACATAATTTTTTTAAAAACAATGTATATCTAATACAGGATATTTGTATTACGGGTATTGTAGGTATACATTTAACATTGATCTATTCCCAAAGCAAGTTGCCGAAGCAGTTGTGTTATAGAATCAGAAAAACGCCCAGACCAGAAACAATGTATAAAAAGTGATTTTACACGTTATCACATCTGGTTCCAGAGCTGGTAACACCATGTAAACCAGTCGTATGCCACTTGTCTACGGAGGTCATCCAATTTAAGATACATGTGGGTAGCTTAATACTTAGTACTCATTGGTAAAGACATTAATATCAATTCGTGTAACACCTCTTTTGCACTATGCTTCATATTTAACTTACAGAAATTCAGTTGATTAACATCCTTTTCATACGAGTTTCCGCAAAGTGGATGAACATAGCTGAATGAATTTGCTATTTTATGACTTTGGGTTTATATCTTTTCTGAATTTTTTAAATACCTACCGCTGTCAACAGCGCTGTCTACTTTATGTTATTATCTAGGTATGATACTGTGGCGACATCTATGTCTACACATTAGAAGCTCGCTAAGTGGCGGATTCAGGAAACACATCGACGTTCTACATCGCGCTATCGAAGTTCGCACGATTATAAGTATATATACGATTACTGATAGCGCACACTGTGGAGGAGACGTCCTCCCCAGGTCACGATCACCCGACCTGGCCGGTAGCTACCCTTTTCATGCACCACATCATCCGCTACAATGGTGATCCCGACGTGATCTCACCGCCAACCGACGGTGACCACTGAAGAACAACGCAGCGAGCCTCTCCAACAACATCGACGTCATCAGCGCAGTCACAGCACCGGACCACTGTCGGCACAACGCGTGCTTGTGCAGCCACTGAGGATTATCAACGGCGGGCCCCCTTCTCCTCAGGCTGACACTGCGGCATCAGCATTGTGATCATACATCTCGACTCACCGTAGAACTGGTCACGGCCTCTCACCGCAACGCCAGATTGCTCAACGTCAAGCTCTCCGCACTTCCGACCTCCAGTCTCAGCAGGGGAGTGATGTGGCGACATCTATGTCTACAAATTAGAAGCTCGCTAAGTGGCGGATTCAGGAAACACATCGACGTTCTACATCGCGCTATCGAAGTTCGCACGATTATAAGTATATATACGATTACTGATAGCGCACACTGTGGAGGAGACGTCCTCCCCAGGTCACGATCACCCGACCTGGCCGGTAGCTACCCTTTTCATGCACCACATCATCCGCTACAATGGTGATCCCGACGTGATCTCACCGCCAACCGACGGTGACCACTGAAGAACAACGCAGCGAGCCTCTCCAACAACATCGACGTCATCAGCGCAGTCACAGCACCGGACCACTGTCGGCACAACGCGTGCTTGTGCAGCCACTGAGGATTATCAACGGCGGGCCCCCTTCTCCTCAGGCTGACACTGCGGCATCAGCATTGTGATCATACATCTCGACTCACCGTAGAACTGGTCACGGCCTCTCACCGCAACGCCAGATTGCTCAACGTCAAGCTCTCCGCACTTCCGACCTCCAGTCTCAGCAGGGGAGTGATGTGGCGACATCTATGTCTACACATTAGAAGCTCGCTAAGTGGCGGATTCAGGAAACACATCGACGTTCTACATCGCGCTATCGAAGTTCGCACGATTATAAGTATATATACGATTACTGATAGCGCACACTGTGGAGGAGACGTCCTCCCCAGGTCACGATCACCCGACCTGGCCGGTAGCTACCCTTTTCATGCACCACATCATCCGCTACAATGGTGACCCCGACGTGATCTCACCGCCAACCGACGGTGACCACTGAAGAACAACGCAGCGAGCCTCTCCAACAACATCGACGTCATCAGCGCAGTCACAGCACCGGACCACTGTCGGCACAACGCGTGCTTGTGCAGCCACTGAGGATTATCAACGGCGGGCCCCCTTCTCCTCAGGCTGACACTGCGGCATCAGCATTGTGATCATACATCTCGACTCACCGTAGAACTGGTCACGGCCTCTCACCGCAACGCCAGATTGCTCAACGTCAAGCTCTCCGCACTTCCGACCTCCAGTCTCAGCAGGGGAGTGATGTGGCGACATCTATGTCTACAAATTAGAAGCTCGCTAAGTGGCGGATTCAGGAAACACATCGACGTTCTACATCGCGCTATCGAAGTTCGCACGATTATAAGTATATATACGATTACCGATAGCGCACACTGTGGAGGAGACGTCCTCCCAAGGTCACGATCACCCGAACTGGCGGGTAGCTACCCTTTTCCTGCAGCACATCACCGCTACAATACCTTGTTAATACAATAAAGGTGAAAACGGAAAAGAAAATAATAATTAATAATAAACAATAAACACATACATAGAAAGGGACAACATCACATACATAGCTCTGAGAATTGCTTAAGCACTTGTAATATAAAATCAGAAATAACGAAGGTACTACAAACACCCAGATCCGAGAAAATGTAAAAAAAGTGTTTTCTACATTGAACCAACTAACAATCGAACCCGGAACCGCAGAGCTGACGAAACCATGAAAATCGGCGGGTACGCCACTTGTCCACGGAGGTCGTCAATTGAAATTTAATTTGAATATAGTCTCGTATATTCCAAATAGAAGGGCAGACAGAGGTCTATTACCCTTAGTACAACACCGTGCTTTCGACCCACCTTTCATTGAAGTTGATTTGTGACAGGTGCCTATTGGCGTCTTAGTTTCTAGTCAATAGTACAATAAACTTAAACATTAAGAATAGAAGAAATATATATGCATATATATTAACAATAGATATTTTAATAACAGAAGGTGTATTAGGAAGAAAGTTCATTTTAATGAATTTTGTTCGAAGCTAATGTATGATTTGTATTGACTTGGACACTAAGATGTCTTTCGTATCTTTTGTCATATCGCAAAATATGAAAATGCTGCGGTGAAATATGGAATACATTAACAAGAACTCTAACCACACTAGTATACAAAAGAATACAAAAATATCTACATTTTATTGTTTCTGAAGCTGTAGAACAAATGATTTATCGAGTTTTATATACAAATTCGTTTAAATCAAATGAAGCTCATGGCTTTTAATCCTACTTCAATTTAATGGCCATTATTTATCTTTGATTATTTTCAATCATTTAACAATATTTATCTTCACGCAATTCCCAGTACAGGGGTAGACAGAGGTCTAGTCTAGACAAATGAGTCCCTTCGACCCACCTTCCACCGAAGATATTTTCGGGACAACGTGACAGATGGTGAGCCCGTCGCCGTCTTTATGTCCAAACAAACGACGTAATTCGTACATAAGTTTTTTTAAAAAGTCATTGGTACGAGCCTGCCACCTGGGGATCGAAATCAGGTCTCATAACTCGAAATTCCAATCACCCAACCAATCGGCTATCGTGACTTAAATAATATTTGCAAAGTAATAACTTACATAATACTATAATTTTTTATGTATAATTTTTACTAACGCCAAATTTAAATATGTATACCAAATACTATATAATATTATAGAACAAAAAATATACCTTTTTTAAATAAAACAGATGGTCAATGCAATCATGAAAATGCTCCATACCTAATAGCCGAGTTGTTAGTGACCCTGGCTTCGAAGCTAAAGGTTGCAGTTTCAAATCCCGCTAATATTTGCCTTATATATAGCCCTATAAATGCATTCATTGTTAAAAATGCACCTAAATATTTATCTCTCCAGATATAAATGTATATAATTATACTGTGCTTTGATTTGGATACTTAGATGGCGTTAGGCCTACAATCTACCACGTTACCCTAAATAAACTACGGTAAAGATTGGGTCGATTGAACTTCATCTCCTAGATCTCTGCCTACCTTAATATCGGAAATACAATACCCAATATTTGGATAGTCAAGTCTTGTCAACTCGACATAAGAACGTGTTTGTGCCCACTAGTATTTCTTAAACTTACTTACGCTTTCTTTAATGCTTTGCATTTATACAAGACAGAGATTCGAATGTAGCATTATTTTCATTTTATACGAGTATCCCACATTTTACTGTGAATATAACAATACAGCCAACAGAACAATTAAAACAATTGCAACGACTCGCACCGACTAATCTTGGCGATGAGGTCTGCAACGTAGGGCAATATGTTCATTAAAAATCTTTGGAGAAAGAACAATTTATACATCAGTTCGTTTTAGAATTACTTCAACCAAACAGTTAAATAAATTACTAATTATAATAGTGTACAAAATAGTAAAAAAAAATTATAAAAATGAATTTTAAGCATTACATTATCTGATAAATAGATAGAGGCATTGCTACGATACTAACGCAGCTGAAGCACTTGCGTCATGGAATCGGTATCGACAAAAGAATCCGAAACATCCAGACCCGAGACAATGTAGAGAATTTTGGTCTCTATACTGAACTGGTCCCGGAATCGAATCCAGGAGAACCTCAGAGGCACATCGAAAGCCACTTTGTATACTATTCGACCACGGAGGTCGTCAAAATATTTATTCGTTTAAATAAATTTTCTTGCTGTTATGTTTTTGTTAATAAGCGGGACAAAAGACTTGACAGCATATGACAAAAGCACAGATAAATGACAGCACAGATAATAACAGAGCCTTTCAAACTTGGGTTCGAGAGTTGGGGTTTCGGAACCCACTAGAGGCAAGCATTTGTGTAATGAATATGAATTTTTTGTACTTAAGTCGTGGTTGTTCGTAGGTATTTTGTTCATTAAATAAGTATGTATAGAAGTAAGTATATTGTATCTACAGCTTAGACACTAAGACGGCATGTAGGTTATCTACCTGTAGTAATATTTTTCCATATAATCATCGGTGAAAAGTAGATTGAAAGGATTCTTTTATCTTCACCTCTGCCTAACCTAGTGTAGGAAAATTGGGTGCAGATGTACTAAAAATATTCAACTTCTTTATAAATGGAATCAGTCCTATGTAATATACACTACGTTAAAATCCATTGCAAAGGTCAAACGAAAAAGCTGAAAGGTTAAAACTAAAGCAATCCGTCACTGTCTAGTCAGCTATGAGTTTCTGCTTAATCTCCGAAGTTTTTTTTTCTCATTACTAACCTTTCTTATTTTTAGATATCATTCATGCTTTGCTAACTTAGGTAATAATGTATTAAAAACATTTTTTTTGTAATCGAAAATAATATGTCACATTTACAAAATTATTTATGTAACTTTTTTCTTTGCAGTTATTACTACTACAGAAGGCACGATAGACATGGGGAATTTCGAGTCGAGAGATCTGAGTTCGATCCCAGGTGGTATGCTCGAACCAATGAGATTTTCCAAAATCTATGTACAATTTATGTAGTTGAATTGCACATAAAGACGGCGACGGTCTCACCATCTATCACGTTGCCCCCAAAAAAAGTCTTCGGTGAAAGGTGTATATTGGCAATAGCCTGGAGATTTTTATTTCTTACTACTATAATAATAATTTACATAAAATCTGTCGTATTCTAGCCATTAAGAAAGAAAGAATTTTAATTTGATAAATAGACACCAAATAAAATAATGTCGTATCTAATTGTAGTTGATGAAATAAAAGGTTTTTTTCATTTCTATTTCAATTTTAAACTTAAAACTTTTAAACTTAGGAAACTATTCAAGCATCGTTTTATTTATTCAACTGCAAGCAATCCTATTTGCTTCAGATAATAGACTTGTTTTTCATGCGATTTCTGCGGCTGATCTAGATTTAATGTGTAACGTATTGCTGTGAAAAATTAAATACCTAAATTGAAAAACTTAAGTTAATATAAAGATGAGTGTCAATAATAGCTCGAACGGAGAAGGAAGGACGGCGACGGGCTTCGATAAATAGGGAGTCGAAAGGAAAAAAATAAACAAAACATTACACATAATTTATATGTACTCATCACATCATTCGAAGCCGAAAAGTATAGAATATCCGACGGATATGGCCTCCAGTTCTTGCCAATAAATTGTATTGTTCTTCAGTGTTCATTGTATCCTTTTACTTTGGGTTGAAATTGGTTTTCTATTGTATATAATTTGTAGTTAAAAATTACGTTTGCTACTATTTGATAAAGTCACCAGCATACTGGACAAGATTTTAGTTTTGTGATTTTGCCAAGATTTTGCCACGTTATTGACAGAGTAACATTATACCACTCTCTTTCTTGTCGAGAGTTTCGTTAGACACATGTAAGGTAGAAGCCTTGAAACTGCAACCATACAGCAAAAATACCAGATTAAAATGCAGTAGAGTGGAAAAGGGATTGGCGTTTTCCTGGTGAAAATGGTAAACCTACTTGTACGGGAGAGGTATGTCCTTTGGCTATTGAAACATGGTTTAAACTTGAAAATGAGAAAATTCGTTCGCAGTCAATGTTTGTCTGCCTCTATATTCTGAAGTGCCTTCTTCAAGTTTACGTAAAAAAATCTTGTTGATAGGATTGGAATATTTACCTTATTTCATTTAGCCCTTTGGATTTTAAAAGGAAGATATCTGTAAGCCTATCGTCGTTTTACTCGTAATGTCTAACCCAACGACGCAATATGTACTTAAGCTTCAAAAATCTTTGTTTCATGACTTTCTCCAGGGAATTAAAATCCAAAAAACATTTTACATAATAATTTAACATAAAAGGAGTATGCCAACAATAGTAATTTAGGCGAGCGAAGACGCTGGCGGAAGATAGCATATACATAAAAGCGAAAAGTTTAAGGTTCTTACACTGACTAATCAATTATCGTGACTCGAATTCAGAAGTTATTTAGAAACAACGAAGGTGCCAATAATTCTTTCGAAAATTTACTTGTTTATTTATTTATTTATTTATATATTTACTTAATTATTTAAATTTTTAATTATGTATTCATTTATTTATTTATTTATTTATTTGTTTATTTATTTATTTATTTATATATTTATTGCAATGAACACTATCTTTACTGGAAAACCAAAATGCGTTAGCTTAATCCCTATATTATTAAAGTATTAATAATATTATAACAAATGTATCTTAGTAAAAAGTTCTATAGCATATGAAAATAATTCAAACATTCTATAAAACAGATATTTAGTGAACGAATGTTGTAATAGAGATCAATTTTTTCGACGGTCTCGATGATCGAGTAGCGTACACACCGGTTTTAATGTTGTCACCAGCTCTAAGGTCCCGGGTTCGATTCCCAAATGAGTCAATGTAAACAACCACTTTTTCCAATTTTATAAAACCAATTTTTCCGCTATTTACTTTCGAAACAAAGAATGAATCGTTGTTTACCATTTATAAACAAAACATGTTTACTTCCTTTGTCTTAAAGTTTTCTATCTTTTGCATATAGTGGGGATGTGAAAACATTCCTATCTTATGCTTTTAAGCTCTGATTGCAGTATATATGTTTAAATATAAGGACATATAACAACCTCGCCCATATCCACAAATGGCATACATAGTTTTCTTGAGATTTTCATGATATCGCCAGCTCTAAACTTGTGTGAAAGGTTCGATTTCCGAACCAAAAATATCCTTTCCCCAATGAAGAAACACCATATTTTTTTCATAAACTCGGGTCAAGGTGCTTGTAAGACCTCCTTTGATTATGACTCCATAACACAAGTGCTTTAGCTACTTACTTAAGGATCAGAGCTATGCTTATGATGTTGTCCTACACTTATGTGTGAATTTTCATTACAGAAACCAAGTCTTTCCAAATGGAGGCTATAAATGCCATAATCGGATTTACGTATTTTTCAAGATTGTCATCTATGGTAGTATACAAAAAAAATATATTAGAATAAATTATAGGTATTATAGAAGTTTCCCTCTAAATCGCCTCTTGGAACAGCCACGGAAAATAAGAGGATTTATTTTTTCAATTTAAGCACATAACAAATGTTACGAATCTTATCTTAACAAACAACCTGTAAAAGTCCTCTCCATGACTTTGTTCTAAAGTAAAATTTGTGAGAAAGAAGAATAAGCATTCGAATACTGCATAAAAACGTTTTGTATCTTTTTTCTTAAGAGTAAAAAGAAGTGAGAATTTCAGAATTCAAACATAAACTTTCAAGAAGTTTAATTCAAATTCGATGTTGAAGTTTATCAAGAAACACTAAGACGGTCTTGCGAAATCTTTGCACATCTGTACCGCTTAACTTACCGTGTCTGCTTAAGAATAATGCCATCCCCTCTCTTCCCGTGGGTGTCGGTAAAACAAGTGTCGGAAAGTGGTAAATTTGGAGGCAATTGTAATGAAAAAATAGGGACACCTCGACCACAGTGGACGAATATCATATACGTTTTCATGGTGTCGCCAGCTCCGAGTCTGGAAATCAAAACCGGGGACCTCAGAGATGGTGACACCGTGAAAACCAGTGTGTACGCCACTCGTCCACAGTGTTCACCATTAAATTATTAAATAAGTAACTGAATTGCATTCAATGGTCGTAGCCGCTGGTAACAAGAGGACTGGATCTTCTCTCGCTCAATGGTTAAGTCTAGCCATTCAACGTGGAAATGAAGCTCGCTTTTTTGGTACCATACCATGAGGAGTAGAGCTATACCATTATTCATGTCTAGTCATACCACTACTGTTAAGTATGAAGATATGTTTTTATCCAAATAAATTATTGAAAAAAATTAAATATCACAGCACTTTATAGAATACATACTATTGTCGTCCTTTGATGTAAATCAGACTTAAGCCAGTCAGGCTTAAGTCAATTCAAATTTTCCGATTTTACTTATTCCTCATTTATTTTCTTCTAAGCCTTTGATAATGTCACAAAGGCGAAACCGGTCATATTCAATGGAAAATAATTAAATTGTGGAATAAGTAAAGATTAATTTGCGTTGATTACATAGGTTAATAAAAAAGTCACGATAGCAGTACTTGGGTGATGGGAATCCGAATCAAAAGACCCGTGTTCGATCTTTAAGGGTTAGGATCGAACCTATGAATTATTCGTACTAATTGATAATAATTATTGTACTAATGACTTTTTTTAAACTTATGTACGTTTTATATCATTGGCTTGGACTTAAGGACAGAGACAAGCTTGCCAACTGTCACATTGCCCAAAAATAATGTTTTGGTCAAATTTGCGTCAAAAGATGGAAGATTGTACAGTGCTCTGACTGTGCTTAAATTGGGTACCCGTAAAGCTTTATAAAAATTTTCATTACCATTATGGTACCGATATAACTGTATAAAGAAAGCTTTCATCCGCACATAGGTCGTATTATTGGGGCAATATTTCAGTCACGTGCGATGTGGTAATAGTATTCGTTATGAAGTGCGCTGAGCATTTTATTAATGCGCTTACAGAAGTATACTTGATTAACATCCTTTTCATACGAGTTTCGAAAGTGGATGAACTTAGCTGAATGGATTTGCTACTTCATGACTTTGGAACTATCTCATTTCTTACTTTTTTCAAATACGTAGGTATTACGTTGTCAACAGCGCTGACTAATTTGTAGTATTATCAAGGTATAATACCTTGGTCATATAATAAAAGTGAAAACAGAAAAGAAAATAATTATTAAAAATAAACAATATACACATAGATAGGGACAACATCACATATATTGGTCTGATCCCAAAGCAGCTTAAGTACTTTGAACATGAAATCGGAAACAACGAAGGTACCATAAACACCCAGATACGAGAAAAACAGTGTTTTCTACATTGACTCGACCAAGAATCGAACCCGGAATCTCAGAGCTGGCAAAACCATGTAAACGGGCATGTACGCCACTCGTCCACGGAGGTCGTCAATTGAAATGTAATTTGAACAGAGATCTAGTACCCTTATTTAATTATTTAAGGTTCTGGTATTTGAAAGGGATGAAGAAAGAACGAAGTGCGAAATTTGGGTAAATCAGGAATGTCTAGAACAGGTGAATGAAATTGTATACTTGGGGAGTCCGTTTAGCCGGGATGGAAGATGTGATTTAGATGTGGACAGGCGTGTCGCTGCCGGGAACAAAGTCAATGGTGCCCTGACTGCGTTAATCAAAAGGCAAGGCGTTGTGAAAAGTGTACGCCTTGCAATACATAACGCAGTGTTGGTACCGACTTTGTTATATGGCAGCGAAACCTGGGTATGCCAGAAGAATCATAAAAGCATGAAGGTTGAATGCAGTGGAGATGCGATTTCTTTGTAAAATGTGCGGCCTTACCATGGCCGACCGAAAGCGAAACGAAGAGATTCGCAAAATGGCAGATTTGAGAGATGACCTTGTCTCAAAAATGGATAAGGGCGTGCTTCGATGGTTTGGGCACGTTGGGCGAATGAGTGAAGACCAAATGGTGAAGAAAATATGTAGCGCGAAAGTTAATATTAAAAGGTGTCGAGGTAGACCGAGACTAACTTTCGAAGACCATGTGAGCAAATTGCTCGAAGAGGGGAGGGTCAAGAGTACTCGGATACCTAGACGTGCATGTATGAAGAAGATGATGAATCTGAAAGAAGCGAAAGAAGTATATAGGGATCGTGACACTTCGATCACGCGATCTGTTCTCTCTGGCTACCCCGTCAGGGATTGTGCGTGAAGATAAATAAAAAATAAAATAAAAATCTAGTACCCTTAGTAATAACCTATTTTCAACCCACCTTTCATATTTATTATGAGAATATGCATTCATATTTATCTATCAAATATTTGACTATAGCGGGATTTCAACTCGCAATCCTCAGCTTCTAAGGCAGGTTCACTACCAACTCGGCTATTGGTTTTTATGTCAGGTCCAGTCACTTTCGGATATCTCTTATTTTTTTATATTCACGCAGTATTCCAAAACATAGGACAACATAATATTTTATTTAAAATTTTGGTAAATTTTAAGCAATGTTAAGAAGCACGAGTCTAGCAATTTACCGTCGACTCACAAACTTCACAAACTTTGTCAAAAACAACAATTCCATTACCAAAACGGACAAGGGTCGAAATACATCCCTTTACTTTGTTATTCATTTTGAAATAGAGTTAGACAGAGTTAAACACTTCTCTTTACTCTATTCACATACCCTTTTTTTTCTTCGCATATTTTCTCGAGACTAGAGCATTGAAGGTCTAGACAACTTTGTCCTGTGCCACCTTGCATTAAAACTTGTTTAGATATAAGTAATAAGTTCAGTGGTAGAGCCACGCATCAGCTTTTGTTGTTGCGGCGGTAATCTCTTACCATCACGTGAGCCACCTGCTCGTTTGCCTCCCTTTTCTATAAAAAAAGTGAAGAGAATCGTCGTTATTAAGGCAGGGGCCTCTACCGTTTGCGAGAGCAAGCGGATTGGCGATCGCAGAACCAGACATCTTTACGCCTTAGACTTTCCTGCCTATCATTGGTCTATTAAATATTGGTATCGCATTTTTCTCACGAAATTTGTCTATAATTCACCTATTTCTACACCCACGGGAAGTACAGTATAATCTTTTGCCGTTACCACATGACCAAAAAAAAATTAAATAATGTAACCAATATTTAATAGTTTGATGCTATTTGGTGACAATAAGAACATTACTGGGACTTAAGTATCATATTTGGTATATTTACTTTTAGCAAGCTATCTAAAATATGTGAATCCAAAGACCATATCAAAAGTTTTATTGTAATTTAGTTGACGTTATCCAATAGTTGTGATAAAATGAAAGTAAAAAGGAATGGATGCTATCAATTTCTTTTTCTCGATAAAACTAAATGCCTTACTCAGCTCAGCTTTATTTCTGTCTTATTTTACAAAAGTAACGTGACTTCTTCATGGCAACTCAGAGGTTAAGGGAAATGGGCAGACATTTCAATTGTTCGTAATAAATTACAAGTTCGACAACAAATGTGGACAACATATTACATATATAATTGCTCTCATCCAGAGGTCCAGGATTCAATTCCTGGGCGGATCCACTTTTGATTGGCGATCGGAGAACTGGACACCTCGCACAATCGATATCTTACGATACCAACTTGAGGGATAGACGGTAAAGACAATGGATGCTATTTTAATTACAGAAGGCGTATTAGGAAGAAAGTTAAAATCAATGAGTTTTGTTCGAAGCTAATGTACGTTTTTTATTGACTTGGAGACTAAGATGTCTTTTGTATCGCCTGTCATATCGCCAATAAGCTGCGGTGACATATGAACTACATTAAACAGAACTCTGTCTACGCTAGTAAACAAAATAAATAAATATCTTCACGCAATTCCCAATACAGGGGTAGACAGAGGTCTAGTCTAGACAAATAAATCCCTTCGACCCTCCTTCCACCGCATATAAAAGAATACAAAAGAATATTAAAATAGCTACAATTTATTAGCATGTTCTCTGAAGCTGCAGAACAAGTGATTGATCGAGTGTTATATAAAAATTGGTTCAAATCGATTCAAGCTTCAGTTTTTTTCAAACATATTAAAAAAATTATGTGCGTGAAAAATGTTTCTTTTTTTTTTTGTAGTCCATTGCACATATTAAAAGAGGTAAGTACTTTCTATTAAGTAAATAGTAGTAAAAGGCATGCAATAAAACATGAAAACGAAAGAAAAAAATGTAAGCGACAAAATAAAAAAGAAACGCAAGAAAATAAAAAAGGTAACGACAATGGTCAAGCTTAAAGATCAGAAGAACATTTTTATTTTTCTAACTTCTTTATAAATGGAATCAGTCCTATGTATATATATTACGATAAAATCCATTGCAAAGGTCAAACGAAATAGCTGAAATGTTAAAACTAAAGCAATCCGTCACTGTCTAGTCAGCTATGAGTTTATGCTTAATCTCCAAAGGTTTTTTCTCATTACTAACCTTTCATTATTTTTACTTGTAATTCTATCTTTGCTGACTTAGTTAATGATGTATTAAAAACAATTATTATTGTATCGAAAGTAAAATGTCACGTTTTAAAATTATTTATATAACTTTTTTCTTTGCAGTTATTACTACTACAGAAGTCACGATAGCCATGGGTTTAGATCTAATTCGAGTACAGAGACTCGATGCCCGGTGGTATGCTCGTGCCAATGAGGTTTTCCAAAATCTATTTACGATTTATGTAGTTGACTTAACATAAAGACGGCGACGGTCTCACCACCTGTCACGTTGCCCCAAAAAAAAAGTCTTCGGTGAAAAGTCGGGTCGAAAAGACTTAATTGTGTGAACCTCTTTCGACCTCGGGCGATTAATATTATTTACGAGATATTTTATTTATTACTACTATAATAATAATTTACATCAAATTTGTCGTATTCTAGCAATAAAGGAAGGAAAAATTTTAATTTCATAAGTAGTCCCCAAATAAATTAATGTCGTTTCTAATTGTAGTTTCTGAAATAAAAGATTTTTTTATTTCAATTTCTAATATAAGTGTAAAACTAAGGAAACTATTCAGGCATCGTATTATTCATTCAACTGCAAGCAATCCTATTTTCTTCAGATAATAGACTTGTCCTTTATGCGGTTTCTGCGACTGATCTAGATGCATCTAGTGCTCGTTTTGCAGTGGAAAATTAAATACCAAAATTGAAACACTTATGTTAATATTATAATAAGTGTCAATATCTCGAACGGTGAAGGAAGGACAGCGATGGGCTCACCACCTGTCACGTAGTTCCAAATAAGTTTCAATGTATAGTGGATCGAGAGAACTTCAATGTCTAGACCTCTGCTCACCGCAGTATGAGAATAATGCTATCCCCTGTTCCAGTGTTTTTACGTTGACCCGACCAACAATTGAACCCGGAACCTCAGAGCTGGCGAAAGCATGAAAACGGGCGTGTACGCCACTCATTCTCGGAGGTCTTCTATTGAAATTTTATTTGAATATAGTCTCGTATATTCCAAATAGAAGGCTGACAGAGGTCTGGTACCATCTTTCATTGAAGTTTATTTGTGACAGGTGCCTATTGGCATCTTAGTTTCCTAGTCAACAGTACAACAAACTAAATATTAACAATATGTATATATATTAACAGTAGATAAATATTCCTATATACATGTAGTTATCCGTGATTCGATAACATGCATTCATATTTATCAAACAAATATTTAACTGTAGCGGGATTTCAACTCGCAATTCTCAGGTTCGAAGGTAAGATCCACTACCAACTCGGCTATTAGTTGTTATGTCAGGTCCAGTCACTTTCGGATTTTTCTTATTTTTTTATATTCGCGCAGTATTCCTAAATATTGGGCAACAGAATATTGATTATTTTTAAGCAATGTTAAAAAGCACGAGTCTATCAATTTACCGTCGACTCACAAACTCCACGAACTCTGAAGTCCATCACCAAAACGGACAATGGTCGAAATACATCCCTTTACTTTACTATTCATTTTGAAATAGAGTTAGAGTTAAATACTTTTGTCTGTTTTGTATTCACATACTCTTTTTTCTTCGTATATTTTCTCGAGACTAGACCGTCGAAGGTCTAGAATATTTGTTTCTGTGTACCCCCATTGCATTGAAACTTGTTTAGATATAAGTAATAAGTGAAGAGAATGCCATAGTCATTAAGGTAGACGCCGCTTCCGTATGGGAGAGCTAGCGAATTGGCGATCGCAGTACCAGACATCTTGCGTTTTAGACTTCCCTGCCTATCATATGTCTAGTAAATGTTGGTATTGTAGTTTTCACGATAGTTATTGTCGGTATGTCATCTATTTTTACATCCACGGGAAGTAAAGTATAATCTTATGAAAATCTTATATACTGCTGTTACAATATGACCAAAAATTAAATAATGTAACCAAATTTAATAGTTTGAAGTTATTTGTTGAAAATAAGAATGTTACAGGGTCTTAAGTATCATATTTGGTTTATTTACTTTTGGTAAGCTATCGAAAATATGTAAAGACAAAGACCATATCAAAAGTTTTAATGTAATTTGTTTCAAGTTATCAATATTCGTGATAAAACGAAAGTAAAAAGGAATGGATGCTATCAATTTGTTTTTCTCGATAAAACTGAATGTCTTACTCACCTCGTCTTTATTTATGTCTTATTTGACTTTAACCTAACTTCTTCATGGCAACTTCATAGGATAAGGATAGTGGGCAGGCATTCCAATTGTTCGTAATAAATTACAAGTTCGTCAATAAATGTGGATAACATTACAAACATTGCTCTCATCCAGAGGTCCCGGATTCGATTCCTAGACGGGTCTATCTCGTTACGTACTACATTATCGTGGGTCGGGGTTTGTAATAACTTTGTTGGTTCCGATTCCATAACCCAAATGGTAAATACTGACACATAGTATAACTCTCGTTAACTTTGAGATCACAGCAATAATGCAATGAAATCTCTATCATTTGTTATTGATACGGCATAACCACACAACAAAACATTTACTTGATAAACTCATATACAAGAGAAACACGGGTGTCACAGAATTAGCATTAGGTGATTGTAATGAATGTTTCAAAACACTGTGAAAAAATACATCTTGTATTACTTAAAACTATTTTTTACGGAGTCTTCTCACATTGAAAGATATATTTTCTGAGAGATTGTCAGATACACACGACGAAAATAAATTCAAGAAATGTCGACTTAGAAACTGGAGCAATATATCTGACATTACAAGAAGATAGATTGTGTGACGTTATAAGGAAACTGACAACTTTTACAAAACTCAATGTAACTTTCGTATACTTGCCGACCTTATATCACCAATCCTCATTTGATTGGTGATCGGAGAACTGGACACGCACAGTCGCATCTTACGATACCAACTTGAGTAATAGACGAAGACAGTGGATGGTATTTTCACTACAGAAGGCGTATTAGGAAGAAACTAATTTCACTGAATTTTGTTCGAAGCTAATGTACGATTTGTATTGACTTTGGACATTAAGACGTACGAAAGACGTCGATCTTCTGTCATAACACAAAATAAGCCGCAGTGAAATATGGACTAAATTAACTAAAACTCTATCTACACCAGTATACACATGAATATAAAAATATCTACATTTTATTGGCATATTTCTGAAGCTGTAGAACAAGTGATTGATCGAGTTTTATATAAAAATTGGTTTAAATTGAATCAAGCTCAATTGCTTTTAATCCTACTTCAATTTAATGGCCGTCATTTCTCTTTGAATATTTTCAATCAGAGAGTAATTTTTCTTTGAAGCTGTTCTGGAAAATTTTATTCCAAAAATAGAACATTAAGTAGCACAAAACTTATAAAAAATAAAAATTTACTTCTGATCTTTCGGCATGACCGTTGTCGTTTCCTTTTTTTCTAGCGACAAATTAAGAAAAGAAAATGTTCTTAATTTGTCGCTTATATTTTTTTCTTACGTCGTCATGTTTTATTGCATGCCTGGTACTATTACTTAATAACTCTCTTTTAACTTATTTAATAGGTGCAATGGACTACAATGCATAGATAAATAAATAAACAAATATCTTCACACAATTCCCAATGCAAGGGTAAGACAGCGGTCTAGTCTAGAAAATTAAGTCCCTTCGACCCACCTTCCACCGAAGATATTTTCGGGACAACGTTGCTGAGACCGTCACCGTCTTTATTTAAGTCAATTGTATAAATCCTACATAAGTTTTAAAGAAAACTTATTAGTACAATCCTACCTCCTAGGGATCGAACTCGGGTCTCTCGACTCGAATTTCGATTTCGCAATCCCTTGGCTATCGTTCTGTAGTGGTAATAAGAATTAATAATAACTGTAAAAAGAATATTGATTGATTGATTGATTGATTGAATACATTATTGCCTAAGTTAGCAAAACCTAGAATTTCATGTAAAAAAAATAAAAGTTAGTTATGAGCAAAATCTTTGTAGACGAAGCTTAAACTCATAGCTGATTAGGCAGTGCATGGATTGGTCTAGTTTTAACCTTTCAGCTATTTCGTTTGACCTTTGCAATAGATTTTGTCTTAGCCTATATTACATACGTTGGTTATATACGTTAGTCTATATTCTAAAAGAAGTTGTGTATTTATTTTATTTCTTCATCCAACTTTCTTATACTGGGGTAGTCTCTTAATTGTCTGGACCTCTTTCTTTCCGGTCCGGTTCCGGAGATATTTAATTTATTACTACTATAAAATAATTAACTTAAAATCTGTCGTATTCTAGCAGTTATGGAAGGAAAACTTTTAATTTGATAAATAGTTACCAAATGAAATAATGTAGTATCTAATTGTAGTTTATAAAATAAAATGTTTTTTTAATTCAATTTCCATTTTAAGCGTAAATCTTTTAAACTTAGGAAACTGTTCAAGCACCGTATTATTTATTCATAGCAATCCTATTTTCTTCAGGTAATAGACTTGTCTTTTATGCGGTTTCTGCGGCTGATCTAGGAGCAGCTAGTGCTCGTATTACTGCGGAAAATTAAATACCAAAATTGAAAAACTTAAGTTAATATAAGTGTCACTAGCCGGAACGGTGAAGGAAGGACGGCGATGAGCTCACCACTTCTCACGAAGTTCCAAATAAGCTTCGATGAATAGTGAGTCGAAAAGAAGAATAACAAAAGATTACACATAAGTTATATGTACTCGTATCTCCTTTGTTAATCAGTTTAGTGCCGTAAAAACAACATTTTTGGAAGACGAAAGTATACAATGTCCTACGAAAATGGCCTCCAGTTCTTGCCAATAAATTCTATTGTTCAGTGTTCATTGTATACTTTTACTTTGGGTTGAAATTGGTTTCCTATTGCATGTAGTTTGGGGTTAAAAATTACGTTTGCTAACATATAGCGAGTAGACTCTACGATGTGCGACCGCAGTGTCAGATCTCTGCGGTCGCTCATCGTAGAGTCTACTCGCTTGAGGATGCCTTGTTTTGAGGCGAAACACGTGTCGCGTTTTCGGTGGTGGTATATGATACCTGGTTTGAGTGGAGTGGTGGTGGTGGTGCATTCAGTGGAATTAGTGCACGCATCTGTGGAATTAGTGCACGCATCTGTGGGAGGGAGGGTGGTGCTCTTCTTCTCTTCGGACCAGGTAATATATACCTTTTTATATTTGCATGCGGAGGGTTGCGAAGTAATTTTTTCAATAACAACTTTACAATGAATTTCCGCAAAGTAACGCCTGAGTCAATTAACTATCTTAAAGTTACGATAGCCGAGTAGTTGGGTGGTTGGAATTTCGAGTCAAGAGACCCGAGTTCGATCCCCAAGTGGCAGGCTTGTACCAATGGGTTATTCAAAAACCTATGTATGCTCCGTCGCTTCCTTTCACCTTATCAACGTCGGCAGCAAAATCATAATATATTTTACCTCAGAAGAAACAAAATTTTGACAAACTTAATAATTATTAAATTTAAAATAAATCACGATAGCCGAGTGGTTAGGTGGTCGGAATTTCGAGTCAAGAGATCCGAGTTCGATACTCAGGTGGCAGTACCAATGAGTTTTTCAAAAAACTTATGTACGAATTTCATCGTTAACTTGGACATAAAGACGGCGACGGGCTCACCAACTGTCACGTTGTTCCGAAAATATCTTCGGTGGAAGGTGGGTCGAAGAGTCTCAATTGTCTAGACTAGACCTCTGTCTACCCCTATTATATTGGAAATTAGATAAATTATAGATTATAAAATTACATATTGTAGTACAGTATAATATAAAATATAGTATAATAGTATAGCATAAAATTATATATTGGAAATTGCGTAAAGATATTTATTTATTTATTTTTAGATGGTAGAGACTCAGCCTTCAAAACTAATTGTGGGTTTGAATCTCGCTAGGGGAAAACATTCAAGAGTTAAATATGAATATTAATACCCTAGTTTATATTCATATTTCTTTTATGTTATGTAAGGTATTTATGTGTATAATGTTTATACTTATTTAAGTTAATATATATACATGTTTGTAAGGTGTGTTTAACCACTGGTTATAACTGGCTGGATATAACTTTTGCAGTCTGTTATATATTTATGTATGTAAATTGAAGCAAATGAAACTTACGCATTATTATTGTTAGGATAATATTTTTAATGAGGTATCTTTATTTAAATGAAAAATGTATATGCTATTGATTCTCATACGTGTCGGATGAATTGAAAAATATTTGTCGAAGAAAATATTTTAAGAAGACCCGATAGCTGACTTTAAGGGTGAGGTGGCGGGTTTGAATCCCACCTGGAGCAAACATTTTTGTGATTAATATGAATGTTTGTACCCTAGTCACAGTAAATATATTATTAGTATTGTAATGTTACATAGGACACTAAGACCATCTCAGTTCACTGCCTGATACGCACCAAATAAACTTCGGTAAAAAGTGGGTCGAAACAACTTTATAGTTAAGACCTATGTCAATATCAGTGGGAAATTATGTGGAAATATAAAAAAATAACTTGTTAATCTATCAGAGATCAGGAATTCTAAACTTTACATAATACTCTCGAAACAGACTCTGTACGTAACATATGGTTCCCATAACTACTCGCAAACTCCCTTAAAACGTCTGCAATAATGTTTGTAAGGCCAACATTCCTTTCGCTGTCTAAACTTGGCTGATTTAGAGCCTCAAACTAAATTAATGTTAAACTACTGCTTTCATACTTACGTGATATGTATGCGAATATAGTTGGGTGTTAAATAAAGACAGCTTAAACTTTTTGAAAGAAATTATCCTTAGACAACTAAGTAACAACTTAAAATCACGACAGCCGAGACTGGCGGATCGGGTTTCGGAGTTCAGAGACCCGATTTCTATACCTAGGTGGCAGGCTCGTACCAATGGGTTTTTTTCCAAAACTTAAGTACGATTTATATCGTTTACATGGACATTAAAAAAGCGATGGTCTTACCATCCGTCAAGTTGTCCAAAAAAAATGTCTTTGGTGGAAATAGGGTTGGAAGGACTTAATTGTCTTGACCTCTGTCTACCCCTGTATTGGAAGTGATGTGAAGATATATTTATTATTTGTATAAAACTTAACGTTCAAATGTTAAAGTCTTATTATAAATAATCAGGTTTATCCATTTCTAAACAAAAATCAGCCTGAATACAAAGGAGAAATATAGTTAATAAACTCGGGCATGTCTTTGAGAATATTCATTATTATAGATAAATATTTTTGTGCAATGTCATTGTAGAAATTGTTTACTTATGCTATCTTCAAGCCGTATTCTATTCATTTCTTCATAACAATAAGAATTCGTTTTAAATTTGGTCTTGTACCATTTATTACATTTAGATATTGACTACAGCATGAGCTTAAATTGTTGATCAATTTGTTGTAAGATATATTGCTTTCTGTAACTAATTTGGATATATTGTGACTTCATTTATAAAATAAGATCATAATAATTAGTTCATTATTTCAAAATTAGAATTCATAGAATAATGTTCATATGATACAATTAATGTCACATTCACAAGCAGTAAGTGAATTTCTCTACAACTATATAAGTATCAGTACACTTAAGTTTTACTGCAACTAGCAATAATTATTAGTTTAAACATCGACAATAAAGTTCGTTGTAGGTGTGATCAATTGCAGAGGTCAGACAATACAGCCTCAGAGGTCAAACCGCATCAATTCGTCACTATCTCGGTGCTAGACTGACCAGACCAGAGAAGATTAAGTAGCCCGTTACTTAATCTTTGATGTTTTCTTCTTATTTCAAATTTGATCATAAGCAAAATATTAAATTATTAAAATAAAAACTCTATGGACGTTCTTTTTATTTAAATTCCACCATCGAATTTGAATAAACTTCTTGAGTATGTATGTTTAAATTGTAAAATTCTCCACTGTGATTTTAGTCTTAATAAAAAAGGTACAAAACATTTTTATGCAGTATTCGAATGCTTATTCTTCATTTTTCTCCCAAATTTTACTTAAGAACAGGACTCTTACTGGTTGTTTGTTAAGATAAGATATGTCAAATTTGTCATGTGCTTACGGAGAAAAAATGAATCTTCTTTTTGATCCTGGATGTCCCAAAGGGTTACTAAAAGAAAAACTTCGATAATACCATTGCCTGTTAATAGATAGTGGAATGACAGTCTTGAAAATACAAGACCGAAATCTAGCAGAACAGTGATGGGAGAATCATTGAAGGCCCGAAGTGTCTGGTACACATCCGATTGTGGTGATTATAGCCTCCATTTGGAAAGACTTGACTTCTATACAGGACTTACACGTCATTTTAACAGAAAATACTTGAATAAGTAAGGAAAACATGAAACGTATAGCTTTGATCCCAAAAGCACTTGTGTTAAAAAGTCGTAAACAACGGAAGTCTAACAAGCACCCTGACCCGAGATTATGAAAAAAAAATGTTTCTAAACTGAGGAAAAGCTATTTCTGGTTCGGGAATGAATCCTTCACACAAGTTCAGAGTAGGCGATATCATGAAAACCTTGAGGATATGGGCGAGGTTGTTACATGTCCTTACATTTAAGCATTCTATACTTTTCGTGTTTCAAAGATGTAGTTTTTACGGCGCTAAATTGTTCAACAAAAGAGGTACGAGTACATATAATGTATGTGTAATGTTTTGTTATTCTTCCTTTCGACTCACTATTCATCGAGGCTTATTTGGAACTACATGACAGGTGGTGAGCCCATCGCTGTCCTTCCTTCATAGTTCGGGCTATTGACACTTGTCTTTATATTAACTTAAGTTTTTCAATTTAGGTATTTAATTTTCCACTGCAATACTTGCTGCATTTAGATCCGCCGCAGAAACCGCATAAAGAACAAGTCTATTATCTGAAGAATATAGGATTGCTTGCAGTTGAATAAATATAATAAGATGCTTGAATAGATTTCTAAGTTTAGAAGTTTTACGCTTAAAATGGTAATTGAAATAAAAAACATTTTATTTCATAAACTACAATTAGATACAACAGTATTTTATTTGATGACTATTTATCAAATTAAAATTTTTCCTTCCTTTACTGCCAGAATACGACAGATTATATGTGAATTATTATTATAGTAGTAAGAAATAAAATATCTCCGAGCTATTGCCTATACCGAGGTCGAAAAAGGTTTACACAATTAAGTCGCATCGACCCACCTTTCACCACACACTTTTTTTGTGGCAACGTGACAGGCGGTGAGACCGTCACCGTTTTATGTTCAAGTCAACTACATAAGTTGTACATAGATTTTGAAATCTCATTGGCACGAGCATACCACCTGGGATCGAGCTCGAGTCTCTGTACTCGAATTTGGATCTAACCCAAATGGCCATCGTGACTTCTGTAGTAGTAATAACTAATAATAGGTACATAAATTATTTTAGAAACGTGACATATTATTATCGATGAAAATAATAAGTTAGTAAAGCATGAATGACATGTAAAAAAAAGAAAGGTTAATATTGAGAAAAATCTTTGGAGATTAAGCATAAACTCATAGCTGACTAGACAGTGACGAATTGCTTTAGTTTCAACCTTTCAGCTATTTACTTTGAACTTTGCTATGGAATTTTCCGTAGTATACATAAGATACGTTTGTCTCCATTCTTAATGAATTTGTGTATTTATTTTACTTCCTCACGTAATTTTCTTATACTGGCATAGGTGAAGACAAAGCAGTCCTCTCAACCTACTTTACACCGATTATTATATGGAAAAATATTATAACAGGTATAATACCCAAATGCCGTCTTAGTGTCCAAGCTGTAGGTACAACATACTTACTTCTATACATATTTATTCAATGAACAAAATTCGTATGAACATCCGCGACTCAAGTACAAAAAAGTCATATTCATTACACAAATGCTTGCCTCAAGTGGAATCCGAACCCCCAAGTCAAGAGCAAACAATAGCAAGAAAGCTTATTTAAACGTATAAATATTTTGACAACCTCTGTGGTCTAGTGGCGTACACATCGGTTTTCGAGGTGCCGCTAGCTCTGAGGTTCTCCTGGATTCGATTTCGGGACGGTTCAGTATAGACACCCAATTTCTCTATATTTTCTCGGGTCTCGATGTTTCGGATTCCTTTGTCGATACAGATTCCGTAACGCAAGTGCTTCAGCTACGTTTGTATCGGAGCAATGCCTCTATGAATTTATAAGATTATGTAATGCTTAAAATTTATTTTTATAAACTTTATTACTTTTTTGTCTACCGTTGTAATTTGTAATTTATATAACTGTTTGGTTGAAGTAATTCTAAAACGTACTGCTGTATAAATTGTTCTTTCTCTACAGATTTTTAATGAACATATTGCCCTACATTGTAGACGACATCGCCTAGATTAGTCATTGCGAGTCTTCGCAATTGTTTTAATTGTTCTGTTGGCTGTATTGTTACATTGACAGTAGAACGATAGGGATACTCGTATAAAATAAACATAATGCTACATTCGAATTCTGTCTTGTATAAATGTAAAGCTTTAAAGAAAGCGTAAGTAAGTTTAAGAAATACTAGAGGGCACAAACACGTTCTTATGTCGACTTGACAGGACTTGACTATCCCATTATTGGGTATTGTATTTCCGATACTAAGTAAGGTAAGGCAGAGGTCTAGGAAATGAACTTCCATCCACCCACTTTTTACCGTAGGTTATTTAAGCCAACGTGGTAGGTTGTTGGCCTAACGTATCCAAATCAACGGTACAATATTATTATATACATATATATCTGCAAAGATAAATATATATGTGTATTTATAACAATGAATACATATATAGGGCTATGTATAAGGCTATTATTTGAGGGATTACTTACTTTATCTTCACGCACAATCCCTGACGGGGTAGCCAGAGAGAACAGATTGCCAAGTGTCACGATCCCTACATACTTCTTTCGCTTCTTTCAGATTCATTATCTTCTTCATACATGCACGTCTAGGTATCCGAGTACTAGGGATATTAAGATAAGTACTAGGGATTTGAAACCGTAAACTTGAACTCCGAAGGCAGGGTCACTAACAACTCGATTATTTGGTACAGAGCATTTTCATAATTGCATTGATTTTTTAAATCAATGCAATTGCACTGTTTTTTTAAAAGGTATATTTTCAGTTCTATAATATTATATTGTATTTGGTAAACATATTTATATCGTCCGTTAATAAAAATTATACTTATATTATTATATAAGTTATTACATTGCAAATATTATTTAAGTCACGATAGCCGAGTGGTTGGGTGATTGGAATTACGAGTCAAGAGACCCGAGTTTGATCTCCAGGTGGCAGGCTTGTACTAATGGGATATTCAAAAACTTATGCACGAATTACATCGTTGGCTTGGACATTAAGATGGCGACGGGCTCACCACCACCTGTCACGTTGTCCCGAAAATATCTTCGGTGGAAAGTGGGTCGAAGGGACTTATTTGTCTAGACTAGACCTCTGTCTACCCCTGTATTGGGAATTGCGTGAAGATAAATATTATTAATTGAAAATATTGTATACTGTAACTTTCCAACTTAAATATAGACAGTTTAGTTTCTGTTTTTTCGTAAATCTGAATAAAAATATGCGCGACAAAAATGATACATTTTATTACATTTTTTGTAGTCCATTGCACCTATTAAAAGAGGTAAGTACTTTCTATTAAGTAAGTCATAGTAACAGGCATACAATAAAAGCTGAAGATGTAAGAAAAAAATATAACCGATAAATTAAAGATCATTAAAGATCTTTTCTTAAAGATCAGAAGAAAAATTTTATATTTCATATATTTTGTGCTACTTACATTAAATTTGAATTTAATGTTCTATTTTTGGGATAAGATTAGGAAGTATTTTCCAGAACAGCTTCAAAAAAAATTACTGCATGATTGAAAATAATCAAAGAGAAATGATGGCCATTAAATTGATGAAGGATTAAAAGCAATGAGCTTGATTTGATTTAAACTAATTTTTATACAAAACTCGATCAATCACTTGTTCTACAGCTTCGAACAAAATTCATTGCAATGAACTTTCTTCCTGATACGCTTTCTGTAATTAAAATACCATTCACTGTCTTCGCCGTCTATTCCTCAAGTTGGTATCGTAAGATGCGACTGTGCGAGTGCGAGAGTTCTCCGATCGCCAATCAAAAGTGGATCGGTGAAATAAGGTCGGCAAATATACGAAAAATACATTCAGTTTTCTAAAAGTTGTCAGCTTCCTTATTACGTCACATAATGTATCTTCATGTAATGTCAGATACATTGCTCCAGTTTCTAAGTCGACATTTCTTGAATCGAGTTCGTCGTGTGTATCTGACAATCTTTCAGTAAATATATCTTTCATAGGGAGAATAAACTTCGTAAGAAAAACTATTTTTAAGTAATACAAGATGGATTTTTTCACAGGGAGTTGGTTTTGAAACATCAATAACAATCACTTAATGCTAATTCTGTGACACCCGTGTTTCTCTTGTATATGAGTTTATTAAGTAAATGTTTTGTTGTTTGGTTATGTCGTAGTAATAATAATTTATTATATTTATTTATTTATCTTCACGCACAATAACTAGCGGGCTAGCCAGAGAGAACAGATCGCCAAGTGTCACGATCCCTACAAACTTCTTTCGCTTCTTTAAGATTCATCATCTTCTTCATACATGCACGTCTAGGTATCCGAGTACTCTTGACCCTCCCCTCTTCAAGCAATTTGCTCACATGGTCTTCGAAAGTTAGTCTCGGTCTACTTCGACACCTTTTATTATTTTTTTCTTCACCATTCGGTCTTCACTCATTCGCTCAACGTGCCCAAACTATCGAAGCACGCCCTTATCCATTTTTGAGACAAGGTCATCTTTCAAACCTACCATATTGCGAATCTCTTCGTTTCGCTTTCGGTCGGCCATGGTAAGACTGCACATTTTACGATTATTCGTGCTTATGCATTCAAACTAATAAGCATTCAAACAGAGACCATTAATTTCACATTCTTCTTTCATACACGTGACTAATGCCTGCAGTTCTGCCTCTGATGGTGCAATAAGCACTGCATCATCAGCATATAGCAGAAAATTTACTTTTATGTCACCCAATTTCACACCCAAACAACTATCTTTCAGCTTCTGTAAACAGCTGTCGAGATACAGTATGAACAGCCAGGAAGTCATGACACAACCCTGTTTTACGCCCATTTGGACGCTAAACATGGGTGACAGGTCATGCCCTACCCGCACACAGTCACAGTAAAGTGACTGCACAGCCCTTAGCAATCGGCCATCCACACCATACCCCGGCAACAGTTCCCACATTTTGTTACTTATAACCTAATCAAATGCTTTCTTAAGATCCATAAAAGCACAGTAAATCTTCTGGTTAGCAGCCAGAAGCTTCTCCGTGATCATGCGGAGAGAAAACATTTAATCCGTGCATCCTCTTCCAGGTCTAAATCCGCATTGTGCCTCCCGATTTCTCTTGCATCCTACGTGTCAAAAGTAAAGTAATAATAATAAATACATTGATAGAGATTACATCGCATTATTGCTCTGATCTCAAAGTTAGTCGAGAGTTATACTATGTGTTAGAATGTTACCACTAGGGGTTATGGAATCAGAAACAACAAAGTTATCACAAACACCGACCCAAGACACAGAATGCAGTACATAACGAGATAGATCCGTCAAGGAATTGAATCCGTGACCTCTGGATGAGAGCAATGTTTATAATATTGTCCACATTTATATTCGAACTTGTAATTTATTACGAACAATTGGAATGTCTGCCCATTTCCTATACCCTATGAGTTGTTATGTAAAAGTCATGTTACTTTAGTAAAATAAGAAACAAATAAAGCTGAGCTGAGTAAGGCATTTAATTTTATCGAGAAAAACAAATTGATAGCATCCATTCCTTTTCAATTTCGTTTTATCACGACTATTGGATAACGTCAAGTAAATAACAATGAAACTTTTTTAAGGGTCTTTGGATTCACATATTTTCGATTGCTTGCTAAAAGTAAACATACCAAATATGATACTCCCAGTAATGTTCTTATTTTTACCAAATAGCATCAAACTATTTAGTTATATAATTTAATTTTTTTTTTGGTCATGTGGTAATGGCAAAATATTATACTATACTTCCCGTGGGTGTAGAAATAAGTGACTTGCCGACAAATGGCGAGATAACAATCTTGAAAAATACAACACCAACATTTACTAGACCAATGATAGGCAGGGAAGTCTAAGGCGCAAGATGTCTGGTACTTTGATCGCCAATCCGCTTGCTCTTTCATACGAGAGAGGAGTCTGCCTTAATAACGACGACATTATCTTCACTGATTATTATTATATCTAAACAAGTTTTATTGCAATGTGGGCACACAGGACAAAATTGTCTAGACCTTCGACGCTCTAGTGTCGCGAAAATATGCGAAGAAAAAAGATTATGTGAATAGAAAACAGACAAAAGTACTCCGTCTAACTCTATTTAAAAATGAATATTGAAGTTACGTCGGTAATGGAATTCAAAATTTGTGGAGTTTGTGAGACGACGGTAAATTGATAGACTCGTGCTTTTTTAAAATTTACCAAATTGTTTAAAATTTACCAAAATTTTAAACAGGATAATATGTTGCCCATGTTTAAGAAAACTGTGTGAATATAAAAAAATCCTATAGTGACTAGACCTAACATAAAAACCGATAGCCGAGTTGGTAGTGAACCTGCCTTCGAACCTGCCTGCCTGCTTTTCATGGGTTTGCCAGCTCTGTGGTTCCGGGTTCAATTGTTGGTCGCTTATTCGCTGGTTCAATCTGTAGGCCAGCACCAATAGCCACATGTTAAGTGATGAATTTACCATAAGCTCTGTGATAAGAAATACATTAGTAATAATTATAGGCATCTGTGAAAATAAAAACCCTTTGTAAAATTAAGTCCCATGAAAAGGATTTGCCATACCGTGCAAACTCCACGCAAGGTTTGGTCGAATGCCAGATACCTGCCCATGAATTGCATAGATTATACGTTGCTATCTATAACCCGCCTATTTTATCTTATAGTTACAGTAACCTACAGCCATTGCCATTTTATGAGTTCTCCATTAATCACTTCTTACGACACTTACGTGAAGAGAAAGAAGAGGGTGGATAATAGATTTATGCAGATATTAAACGACAGAAATCAACATTTTGCACAAATAACGTTTTTCTATGTAAACATACGGTTATGGGCTCATCACCTGTCATGCTGTACCAAATAAGCTTCAATGAAAGGTGGGTCCTAATCATTAATAGTTTAGTCTCTACGTCTTTCGTCTAGATTGTATTAGTAATATACATGAAGATAAAAAGTCCATAACTAGTAACACAATTTTTCAATATTACAATAAAAAAAATCAAATCATACATTTTGGCGACGGGCTCACCACCTGCCACGTTGTCCTGAAAATATCTTCGGTTGAAGGTGGGTTGAAGGGACTTAATTATCTATACTAGTTCTCTGTCTACTTCTGTATTGGTAATTGCTTGAATTATTTATTTGTTTGTTTATTTTATTTAATTCATAAATTTCGCATAGCAATCTTGTATTTTTCCAGAATAATAGATGTTTCGTCGCTTTGCTTCGGGGTACAGATCTGTAGAATTTCGGTCTGGTATTTTTGGTGATGGTTACTCACCCATCTATCGGTAGCCAATAGTATATTCAAGGCTTTTTCCTTAATCGTTTTTTACGACTTACGTAGAATGAAAGAATATACTTACGGATATACATGCCAAAACAAATATGTTTTTTTTTTTCTAAATATATATGGCCAGCATATTTCAAGCGGATAATAAAAATATCTTTTATTATTTGTGTTTTATTTTTATAACATACGAAAGCTTAAGCTTGTCGTGGAAAAATCTTGCGTGTTTGCTAGTAATTAATTCTCCTTGAAGCTTTCACCGACTACGTGGAAAAGGAATTATACGTATAATGTCGATGACATATGTAAAATATTTCATGTTTATTTCAATACGCTTTATTTTAATTAGTAAAGTATAAATATTTAAAGGCTATATGAACATATATAATCACTTTAAAAAACCAAAAATACAAAATTCAGTACACTGAAGCTACACTACTAAGTAAGCTGAAGCAGTAGCAATAAGTTGAACCGGTTGCCTTTTCGTGGCTATAATGCAAAATACCAAAGTGTTAGAGTTGCGTGTATTATATGTTACTTATGTGGTAAGTTGGCGTATCGAATTAACATTGTACCTTTCTTTTCTTCTTTTTTTAAACCGATGAGCAGCAGCGTCTATGGTGTAAAGTGTCTGGTACTGCGTTCGCTAATCAGTGGCGTGCGGAGCGGAAATTATGTATTTAGGATTTTGTTTGTACTACAATTAATCAAGAATAAATAAATTTAGTTTCACGTTAACGTGTAAGTTAGCTAGTAGAGTGTAGTAACTAGTTGGTGTATTTCCATTTATGTTAAATAGTCAAAACTTTTAATAAGTTTTATAAATAAAATAAATAAATAAAATCCCCAATACAGATTCACGCAATTCCCAATACAGACAGAGGGTAGACAGAGGTTTAGTCTAGAAGATTAAGTCTCTTCGACCCACTTTCCACTGAAGATATTTTCGGGACAACGTGACAGGTGGTGAGCCCGTCGCCGCCTTCATGTCCAAGCCAACGATATTCGTATATAAGTTTTGAAAAACCCATTGGTACGTGCCACCTGAGGATCGAACTCGGGTCTCTCGACTCGAAATTCCGACCACCCAACCACTCGGCTATCGTCACTTATTAATAAGTTTTAGTTTTTATATTACGCAAAGTTGTTTAAAAAACGAGAAACAGAAAATAACTCGTGAAATAATTTTTAAAACAGCAATAAATTGATGTCATGATATAAAATCTCTTTCGTCAAATAATAAAGCGACTGAAATTTTTGTGTTTACTATAAAAAGGGATGAAATAAAGTTGAGGTCGGTTTATTCCACCAAATTTAGCTAATGCTCGTTACAGTAAAAACGTACATCACTAGTCACTTCGCGTTGATTTATTGTCACGTTTCGGCTGAATCATTGAACGGTGTGCGCTGTCTCCTGTCTACTACGATAACACCTAAGTAGTCTTCTAAAGCATGAAATACTTAGAAAAAATATTACTGTTGTATTTGTACAGCTATCTATTTATTTTAACATAACATAACATGTAAATATCTTCACGCACATTATAATACTGTGTGACGGACGGTCTAGACGATTAAGCTCTTTACACCAATATTTTTCTAAAGTTTGTTAAACAATGTAATAAGTGATGAGCCTATCTCCATTAAGCCAACAAACAACTTTCGTGGATATATATTGACACTGATAAATATTCATATATACAAATGAAGATCCATGACTCGGTTACAAACATACATATTTATAATATAGATATTTGCTAGTAGCGTGATTTGAACCAGCAACTCTTAACTTGGTTAGGCGTTGATAAATTTAATACTTTATTTACATATACAAAATTATGTGTATATTTAAAATACCTATTTACTAAAAATTAAAATGCTTACTTATAAATATGATAGAGCTTTACTCCTCGTGGCGTAGTACAAAGAAAGCTAGCTGCTTGCAATATTTCCTCGTTCAATGGCTAGACTTAACTGTCGAGCGGGAAAAGAGCCAGCCTTCTTGTCACGAACGGCTATGATTTGTTGCCTTTTGGTGACAAGAAATTCGTTTGCATCTTGAGATGATCTTACAGACCGATCCTTAAACGTCCTGAGTTTCGTAAGACAAATGGGAAAAATATCGTCTTTCTGCAATAACTTATACTTGCATTTTTTATATTTTTTTTTTCATTTAATTATTTAAACTAACTTCGCATTTTATACTGCGTTTGTCTTTACGAGGCTAGTACCAATCGACATCCTTTCTTCCCCATTGTCAACTCTTTATTAAATGTATACGTATACGTTACCGTAATGTCAATAAATGTTGATAAAACATTCTTACCCTTACCCTTATATCCTTCTTACGTACCATCTAGTATTGGTGTAGTAGAAAGAAAGTGGCTCTTTCTTCAAGGGTGTTATAAGTGGCGACATAGGTTAAATAAAATCCTTAAAAATGCATTTAACTACCGATTAGTAGTGGAATAAAAACCTCGAAAAATGCGAGACCAAAAATAAGCAGGCAGTAACGGGAGGCAACGTTATAGGTGCAAGGTGTCTGGTACAGCAATCGTCAATCCGCTAGCCAACAATGACGATTATAGCAAGGTACAGGTACGTGAGGCCTTTCTTCTGCAGTAGACTTTAACAAGCCATTTACTGTCATACATACATACATACATATAATCACGCCTCTTTCCCGTAGGGGTAGGCAGAGGCCACTTCTTTCCGCTTGCTACAATCCTTACATACTTGTCTCGCTTCGTCCACTTTAATTATTCCCCTCATACATTCTCTTCGATTCAGGATACTCTTGACCTGGCCTTTTTTCAGGACGTCCCTGATTTGGTCTCGAAACGTCCGCCTAGGTCTTCCCCTTCCTACACTTCCATTCACACTCTCCTTATATGCTTTTTTCGTCAATAGTTCTTCATTCATTCTCTCGACATGGCGAAACCATCTAAGCATACCTTTCTCAATTTTAGTCACTACATCTTTTTTCAGACCACAACGTTTCCTTATTTCACTATTCCTTATCCTCTCGCTTCTAACATATTTCTTAATGCTTTAACTCCTAAAATATTTCTTAATGCTCTCACCTCAACTGCATTTACTCTGCTTTCATGTTTCTTCTGCCATACCTAATTTTCGCTTCCGTACATGAGTGTCGGAACCAAAACTCCCCTATGCACAGCCAAACGAGCCTTGTTAGATACCATCCGACTACTCATAAAGGAGTGCAAAGCTCCGTTCACCATGTTTCCTGCATTCACTCTACTTTCAATATCACTCTCATACTTTCCATCTCTTGTGAACTTTGAACGCAGATACACAAACTCATTCACCTATTCAATTTGTTTATCTCCAATCATTATATTGATTTATAGTATGCCATGGCCTCATCTCTTTCAAACACCATCACTTTCGTCTTCTTTACATTCATCTTCATCCCCTCTCTAACAAAAGCTCCACTGATAGCAGTTACCGTCTCCTGCAACTCCTCGGCTGAAGACGCGAGTAATACTTGATCATCAGCATAGAGCACCATTTAGTGTATGCCCCGTTTATCCTTACACAAGCAAAAGAATCCCTATAAAGACATTGCAATGCTCGTATGAGGATACTGCTGACACCTTTCACGGATAATGCTGACCACAATTCATTCCTCACCACTCTATCATAGGCCTTTTCCAGATCCACGAACGTGCAATAGACCTTCTGGTTTTTAGCCAGACACTTTTCGGCTATGCACCGCAAGAAAAAACCTGATCCGTACACCCCATTCCCTTTCTAAATCCCGCTTGTGCATCCCATGCGTTTTCGTCTGTTTCATTCACAACCATTTCAATCAACACTTTCGCATACAATTTACCGACGACGCTGAGAAGGCTTATACCGCGGTAATTTAGCAGTCCTGCCGTGACCCTTTTCCCTTATATAATGGAACGATTACGGCTTTGCACCAGTCTCCCGGTACTTGCCCATTTTGCCAGCACAAATTGAAAAGGCGGTACAGCTGACTAGCCACTAAGCCCTGTCCAGTCCTCAGCATCTCGACGGTAATCCTATCATATCCGGCAGCCTTACCTAATCTCATACTTTTCAACGCTTTTACTATTTCATCCACGCTTATCTCACTTTCATCAACATTTATATTAACCATGGAAGGTGCTGAGTGTTGTACCTGTACTTCCTCTCTTTCAAAAAACATTCAAAATACTCTTTCCATCTCTTTAACACATATTCTTCTCCTTTTATAATGCTCCCATCTTGACTCCTGATTGTACTCAGCTCCAAGGTAGAAGTTTTTCCTCTGGCTGTATTGACGGATTTGCAGAAAAACTTGATGTTTGACTAGAAATCTTTAGTGAGCCTCCAATAAAAATCATCCTTTTGTTCTTCTTTCTTTCTCGTCACAAATAAAATTAAAATTACAAAAATTTACTGTCATATGATATTAAAAAATAAAAATATATATTTACGCCAATCTCAATACTGGGGTAGGCCGAGGTTTAGGACAATTAAGTCCTCTAGACCTTCCTTTCACCTTGTTGAGTCTGTTGCCGTCTTTATATCCAATCCAACGATATAAATCTAATATATGTCATTGGTAGAGCCTATCTGGATCTCTCAAATCAACAAATTTTAGTCAGATTTATTCATTACAATGATTCGGAACCTAAACCAATCTCCAAATTTATAAGGATAATTAATTTTACCAGGCATTGAATTGCTACAGCAAGACATTTGAGGTGAATTCTACCTGACTTATCATTGAATTATTGACAATTGAGAAGTACGAAAATTATTCATTGAACTATTTAATTACCTTTTATATTTAACACTTCAATAACTTACTTAACGAGTTGCAAAAGTATTTTGGATGATATAGGCCTCATCTGTAAGAGGCTTCATCATAAACGCTATTTATATAGGGATTAGTGACCGCATTACCATTTCTTTTGGTTTCACATCCGTTATGTATATACGGTGGGGTGATATACTTATATGAACATTGGTTTTGTGCAACACACTTAATTTGTTTGTAGCATAACAAACAACGCGGGGTTTTTAATATAGTATTAGTGTTTTTGGTAACCCCGTCGTTTCCGATTCCATAACACAAGTGCTTTAGCTACTTGCTTCAGGATTGAAATCTTGTCCATATGTATGTATATACTTAATTTAATTTTACCGTAGGTTATTCGGTACACGGAAATGTCACCGTTTCAATATCCAACATCTAATGAACCTAGGACCGATTAACTTCAAAAACTAAGATAGACTAAAATTGGTGGCTGTTAGGACGTTATACATCCCTGCTTGGCTGAAATGTGTTCAATGAACTAAACCCTAGTATCGGAGTATGTTGCTTAATAGTTTTTTATTCTTCTTATGGAAGTAGTTTCATGGCAGTACAATTATGGAAACATCTATTACATCAACAAAAAAATCTCATTTTTCATACTTCGTGATGGAGATAGGCGATAGGCTCTCGCGTGGTCTGAAATGAGCAATAACGACGAATTGAAAATTATCAAGACCTCTTTCTTCCCGTGTTGAGAATACGCGTATAGAAAAAATCATATTTATATTTTGGGCATCGTGACATAGAATAATTAAATTGTTCATAATTTGCATGGGTACAAAAATTATTATGCATATTCATTTTGAAGATGTGTCTCCGTACAAATGTTTTTTTACTCATTTTTAGGAGTATTAACCAAAATCACCACGCTTGGCCAGTGAATTGGCGATTAGAGTACTAGTACTCTAATAACACCTCGCACAATACACGCTGTTTCCCATCACCCTTTAGTACATATGTAATATGTACCATGGAATATAAAAAAGAAGCCTTGTCGCCATTCGCAATACAGGAGTAGACAGAGATCTAGACAATTAAGTAACAAATACCGGTTTTCAAGGTGTCGTCATCTCGTGGTCCCGGGTTTGATTCCCGGTCGGGACAATGTAAAAAAACCACTTTTTGTTGTGCCTTCGTTATGTCCGATTCCTATACCACAAGTGTTTTAGCATCTTACATTGGTATCAAATCAATGTATGTGATGTTGTCCCTGTATTTATTTATTTATTTATGCCTTTCAACCCATCTTCGACCGAAGACATTTTTGGGACAACGTGACAATTTGAATAAACCCATTGGTATTCGAATTCCGGTCACCCAACCACTCAGCTATCGTGACCATTGATTATTAAAATCTAATTAAAACAAACAGACATTCAAGACAGATTAGCTATCATGGTTATGGTATTCAATTTAAATATGATTCAGCGGAGCAGATAAATACAAAAAAGGAACTGAGGCGACGTTTCAAAAACCGCTTCAGAGAAAGTGATTTATCGTTCCCCAATGACAACCATTTAATCCGGAATAAAAGACAGTTGTGACCGCTTCAATGAAAGCGGCGTGTCTTTCATGAAAGAGAATTTCGGTCAAAAGTTTTTCTGGAATCTTAATGAATTGATTTTTTAAGTTACCAAATGCGAATTTATTTACATGTTACATACATATATTATGGCTTATTTAATTCCACTAAAAATCAAGCATTAAAAAGCTTACTGAGATATTTTAAATATAATTTAATTACGATAGCTGAGTGGTTGGGTGATCGGAATTCGAGTCGACAGACCCGAGTTCGATTCCCATGTGGCAGGCTCGTACTATTGGGTTTTTTCAAAACCTATGTACGATTCATATCGTTGGCTTGGATATAAGGACGGCGACTGACTCACCATCTGTCACGATGTCCCAAAATATGTTTGCTAGAAGGTGGATCGAAGGGACTTAATTGTCTAGACTAAGATATCTGTTTACGCCTCCTTTGGGAATTGCGTGAAGTGCGGTCTTACGAAAATCTTTGCGCATATGTAGTGTAACTTACCGTGTCTGCTTAAGAATAATGTCATCCCCTCTGTTCCCGTGGGTATCGGTAAAACCCTTGCAAGTGGTAAATTTGGAGATAATTGTGATGAAAAAATAGGGATAACACGACCACAGTGTACGAGTGTCATATACAAGAGTTTTCATGGTGTCGCCAGCTCCGAGTCCAGAAATCGAAACTGGGACCTCAGAGATGGCGACATGAAAACCAATGTGTACGCCACTCGTCCACGGCGGTCATCATTAAATTATTAAATAAGTAATTGAATTGCATCCAATGGTCGTAGCCGCTGGTGACAAGAGGGCTGGTCTTTTCTCGCTCAATGGTGAAGTCTAGCCATTCAACGTGGAAATGCAACTTGCGTTCTTGGTACCATACCATGAGGAGTAGAGCTATTTCATTATTCATGTCTAGTCATGCCGTTACTGTTATGTATGAAGATATTTTTTTCTACTAATAAATAATTAAAAAACATTAAATATCACAGCAGTTTATTGAATACTCACTATTATCGTCCTTTGATGGAAGTCAGGCTTAAGTCAATTGTAATTTTTCGATTTTACTTATTCCTCATTTATTTTCTTGTAAACCTTTGATAATGTCACAAAGGCGAATCCGGTGATATTCAATGGAAAATAATTAAATTGTGGAATAAGTAAAGATTAGTTTTCGTTGATTACATAGGCTTATTAAAAGAAGTCACGATAGCAGTGGTTGGGTGATGGGAATCTGAATCAAAAGACGCGTGTTCGATCTTTGGGGGTTAGGACCGAACCTATGAATTATTCGTACTAATTAATAATAATTATTGTACCAATGATGACGTACATATGTTTTTAATTAAAAAAAATTAAAAACTTATGTACGTTTCATATCTTTGGCTTGGACTTAAAGACGGTGACAAGCTTGCCTACTGTCACATTGCCCAAAAATGATGTTTTTGTGAAACTTGCGTCAAAAGATGGTAGATTGTATAGTCCTCTGACTGTGCTTGAATTGGGTACCCGTAAAGCTTCACAAAAATTTTCATTACCATTATGGTACCGATATAACTGCATAAAGAAAGCTCTCATCCGCACATAGGCCGTATTATTGAGTCAGATATTTCAGTCACGTGCGATGTGGTAACAGTATACGTTATGAAGTGCGCTGAGCATTTTATTCACCCGCTTACAGAAATACACTTGATTAACATCCTTTTCATACGAGTTTCCGCAAAGTGAATGAACTTAGCTGAATAAATTTGCTACTTCATGACTTTGGAATAATCTCCTTTCTTAACTTTTTCAAATACCTATCGTTGTCAACGGCGCTGACTATTTTTTAGTATTATCTAGGTATGATACCTTGGTAATACAATAAAAATGAAAACAGAAAGAAAAGAATTAAAAATAAACAATAAACACATAGATCAAACAACATAGGACAAAATCACATACATTGGTCTGATCCCAAAGTAGTTTAAGCACTTGGAACATGAAATCAGTAAACAACAAAGGTACCATAAACACCCAGATACGAAAAAAATAGTGTTTTATACATTGACTCGACCAACAATCGAACCCGGAACGTCAGAGCTGGCAAACCCATGAAAAGCAGGCAGGCAGGTTCACTACCATCTCGGCTATCGGTTTTTATGTTAGTATCGGTTATATATATATATATATATATATATATATATATATATATATATATATATATATATATATATATGTATATATATATATATATATATATATATATATATATATATATATATATATATATATATATATATATATATATATATATATATATATATATATATATATAGCCTGTCTGCTTTCCATGGGTTTGCCAGCTCGCACGTGACTGAAATATGTGCCTCAATAATACGGCCCATGTGCGGATGAGAGCTTTCTTTATACAGTTATATCGGTTCCATAATGGCAAAGAAATCGGTACCATAATGCCAAATTTTACAGTGGTAGAGCCACGCATCAGCTTTTGTTGTTGCATGAATGGGCCGGCTCGACCGAGGAAGTACCACGACCTCACAGAATAGCGGCGTAAAGTAGAAGTGTAACAAACTTCTGCGTTTCGTCTGGTGAGTGCAGGTAACCGGTAGCCCACACACCCCCCTCCCCTATTCTGGAGGGGGGGGGCACACTAATGGAGGCAACGCATCTGCTATGCCTCTGGTATTGCGGATGTTCATGGGCGGCGGTAATTCAAGTGTAGTCAGAGGACTATATAATCTACCGCCTTTTGACCCAAATTTCACCAAAACTTTAATTTCGGCAATGTGACAGTTAGCGAGCCTGTCACCGTCTTTAAGTCCAAGCCAATGATATTAATCGTATATAAGTTTTGAAAAAAAAATCATTGTTACAATAATTATTATTAATTAGTACGTATAATTCATAGGTTCGGTCCTAACGGCTATGATTTGTTGCAGTTTGGTGACAAGAAATTCGTTTGCATCTTGAGATGATCTTACAAACCGATCCTTAAACGTCGTAAGTTTCGTAAGACAAATGGGAAAAATATCGTCTTTCTGCAATAACTAAAACTTGCATTTTTTATATTTTTATGAATTTAATTATTTAAATTAACTTCGCATTTTATACTGCGTTTGTCTTTACGGGGCTAGTACTATTCGACATCCTTTCTTCCCCATTGTCAACTCTTTATTAAATGTATAATTTCGTTACCGTAATGTCAACACATACATAATTATTTTTGAAAATTGATAAAATATTCTTACCAGAATATTAATCTCCACCTCTTTATCTTTGAAAATATCCTTCTTACGTACCATCTAGTATTGGTGTAGAAGAAAGAAAGTGGCTCTTTCCACTTTGAAAAAGTTGTTTTCCACGTTATCCCATTTGGCACCAGAGCTGGTGACACCATGAAAATCAGTCGTATGCCACTTGTCTATGGAGGTCTTCAAATTTTTGATACATGCGGGTAGCTTAATACTTAGTACTCATTGGTAAATACATTAATACAATTCGTATAAAACCTCTTTCGCACTAAGCTTGACTAACTTCATATTGTTTTAACTAAGAGTATAAATTATTTAAGGTAAATACAAACATAGCACAAGACTATGCAATATGATAAATTTGGAGATAATTGTGATGAAAAAATAGGGATAACACGATCACAGTGTACGAATGTCATATACAAGGGTTTTCATGGTGTCGCCAGCTCCGAGTCCAGAAATCGAAACTGGGACCTCAGAGATGGCGACATGAAAACCAATGTGTACGCCACTCGTCCACGGCGGTCATCATTAAATTATTAAATAAGTAATTGAATTGCATCCAATGGTTGTAGCCGCTGGAGACAAGAGTGCTGGTCTTTTCTCGCTCAATGGTGAAGTCAAGCCATTCAACGTGGAAATGCAACTTGCATTCTTGGTACCATACCATGAGGAGTAGAGCTATTTCATTATTCATGTCTAGTCATGCCGTTACTGTTATGCATGAAGATATTTTTTTCTACAAATAAATAATTAAAAAACATTAAATATCACAGCAGTTTATTGAATACTCACTATTATCGTCCTTTGATGGAAGTCAGGCTTAAGTCAATTGAAATTTTTCGATTTTACTTATTCCTCATTTATTTTCTTGTAAACCTTTGATAATGTCACAAAGGCGAATCCGGTGATATTCAATGGAAAATAATTAAATTGTGGAATAAGTAAAGATTAGTTTTCGTGGATTACATAGGCTTATTAAAAGAAGTCACGATAGCAGTGGTTGGGTAATAGGAATCCGAATCAAAAGACGCTATATATATATACAGGCTATATATATATATATATATATATATATATATATATATATATATATATATATATATAACCGATACTAACATAAAACCGATAGCCGAGATGGTAGTGAACCTGCCTGCCTGCTTTTCATGGGTTTGCCAGCTCTGACGTTCCGGGTTCGATTGTTGGTCGAGTCAATGTATAAAACACTATTTTTTTCGTATCTGGGTGTTTATGGTACCTTTGTTGTTTACTGATTTCATGTTCCAAGTGCTTAAACTACTTTGGGATCAGACCAATGTATGTGATTTTGTCCCTATCTAGAGTTTATTGTTTATTTTTAATTATTTTCTTTTCTGTTTTCATTTTAATTGTATTACCAAGGTATCATACCTAGATAATACTAAAAAATAGTCAGCGCTGTTGACAACGATTGGTATTTGAAAAAATTAAGAAAAGAGATAATTCCAAAATCATGAATTAGCAAATTTATTCAGCTAAGTTCATCCACTTTGCGGAAACTCATATGAAAAGGAGGTTAATCCAGTGTATTTCTGTAAGCGGATGAATAAAATGCTCAGCGCACTTCATAACGTACACTGTTACCACATCGCACGTGACTGAAATATGTGCCTCAATAATACGGCCCATGTGCGGATGAGAGCTTTCTTTATACAGTTATATCGGTTCCATAATGGCAAAGAAATCGGTACCATAATGCCAAATTTTACAGTGGTAGAGCCACGCATCAGCTTTTGTTGTTGCATGAATGGGCCGGCTCGACCGAGGAAGTACCACGACCTCACAGAATAGCGGCGTAAAGTAGAAGTGTAACAAACTTCTGCGTTTCGTCTGGTGAGTGCAGGTAACCGGTAGCCCACACACCCCCCTCCCCTATTCTGGAGGGCACACTAATGGAGGCAACGCATCTGCTATGCCTCTGGTATTGCGGATGTTCATGGGCGGCGGTAATTCAAGTGTAGTCAGAGGACTATATAATCTACCGCCTTTTGACCCAAATTTCACCAAAACTTTAATTTCGGCAATGTGACAGTTAGCGAGCCTGTCACCGTCTTTAAGTCCAAGCCAATGATATTAATCGTACATAAGTTTTGAAAAAAAAATCATTGTTACAATAATTATTATTAATTAGTACGTATAATTCATAGGTTCGGTCCTAACCTCCAAAGATCGAACACGCGTCTTTTGATTCGGATTCCCATTACCCAACCACTGCTATCGTGACTTCTTTTAATAAGCCTATGTAATCCACGAAAACTAATCTTTACTTATTCCACAATTTAATTATTTTCCATTGAATATCACCGGATTCGCCTTTGTGACATTATCAAAGGTTTACAAGAAAATAAATGAGGAATAAGTAAAATCGAAAAATTTCAATTGACTTAAGCCTGACTTCCATCAAAGGACGATAATAGTGAGTATTCAAGAAACTGCTGTGATATTTAATGTTTTTTAATTATTTATTTGTAGAAAAAAATATCTTCATACATAACAGTAACGGCATGACTAGACATAAATAATGAAATAGCTCTACTCCTCATGGTATGGTACCAAGAATGCAAGTTGCATTTCCACGTTGAATGGCTAGACTTCACCATTGAGCGAGAAAAGACCAGCACTCTTGTCTCCAGCGGCTACAACCATTGGATGCAATTCAATTACTTATTTAATAATTTAATGATGACCGCCGTGGACGAGCGGCGTACACATTGGTTTTCATGTCGCCATCTCTGAGGTCCCAGTTTCGATTTCTGGACTCGGAGCTGGCGACACCATGAAAACCCTTGTATATGACATTCGTACACTGTGATCGTGTTATCCCTATTTTTTCATCACAATTGTCTCCTAATTTACCACTTGCAAGGGTTTTACCGATACCCACGGGAACAGAGGGGATGGCATTATTCTTAAGCAGACACGGTAAGCTCTACAGATGTGCAAAGATTTTGTAAGACCGCCTCAGTGCTTTCGAAGTTGACTGCGATGAAGAATCGTGATGCGAAATATATGTAAATATATATTTATGTATATCTAAGGCTGGTATTTATCTTTAGTTATTATAAAGTATAGAATAAGAGTTATTTACTAATTTGTCAGTGTATAATATAGAGTAGTATACTATAACAATAATATTATTTAGCACATATCTAGGTTCGTGCTAAATTATGTTATTATTTCTAGGCACCCGCATCAAGTAGGCACTAATGGGTTTCATATTGCATAGTCTTGTGCTATGTTTGTATTTACCTTAAATAATTTATACTCTTAGTTAAAACAATATGAAGTTAGTCAAGCTTAGTGCGAAAGAGGTTTTATACGAATTGTATTAATGTATTTACCAATAAGTACTAACTATTAAGCTACCGGCATGTATCAAAAATTTGAAGACCTCCATAGACAAGTGGCATACGACTGATTTTCATGGTGTCACCAGCTCTGGTGCCAAATGGGATAACGTGGAAAACCACTTTTTCAAAGTGGAAAGAGCCACTTTCTTTCTACTACACCAATACTAGATGGTACGTAAGAAGGATATTTTCAAAGATAAAGAGGTGGAGATTAATATTCTGATAAGAATATTTTATCAATTTTCAAAATTATTATGTATGTGTTGACATTACGGTAACGAAATTATACATTTAATAAAGAGTTGACAATGGGGAAGAAAGGATGTCGAATAGTACTAGCCCCGTAAAGACAAACGCAGTATAAAATGCGAAGTTAATTTAAATAATTAAATTCATAAAAATATAAAAAATGCAAGTTTTAGTTATTGCAGAAAGACGATATTTTTCCCATTTGTCTTACGAAACTTACGACGTTTAAGGTTCGGTCTGTAAGATCATCTCAAGATGCAAACGAATTTCTTGTCACCAAACTGCAACAAATCATAGCCGTTCGTCACAAGAAGGCTGGCTCTTTTCGCGCTGGACAGTTAAGTCTAGCCATTGAACCAGGAAATATTGCAAGCAGCTAGCGTTCTTTGTACTACGCCACGAGGAGTAAAGCTCTATCATAATTTAGTAATCATTTTAATTTTTAGTAAATAGGTATTTTAAATATACACATAATTTTGTACATGTAAATAAAGTATTAAATTTATCAACCCCTAACCAAGTTAAGATTTGCTGATTCAAATCACGCTACTAGCAAATATCTATGTTGTAAATATGTATGTTTGTAACCGAGTCATGGATCTTCATTTGTATATATGAATATTTATCTGTGTCAATATATATTTGGGTAAATTTGGGTAAATCAGGAATGTCTAGAACAGGTGAATGAAATTGAATACTTGGGGAGTGCGTTTAGCCGGGATGGAAGATATGATTTAGATGTGGACAGGCTAGTCGCTGCCGGGAACAAAGTCAATGGTACCCTGACTGCGTTAGTCAAAAGGCAAGGCGTACCGACTTTGTTATGTGGCAGCGAAACCTGGGTATGCCAGAAGAAGCATAAAAGCAGGTTGAATGCAGTGGAGATGCGATCTCTTTGTAAAATGCGCTGCCTTACCATGGCCGACCGAAAGCGAAACGAAGAGATTCGCAATATGGCGGGTTTGAAAGATGACCTGATCACAAAAATCGATAAGGGCGTGCTTCGATGGTTTGGGCACGTTGAGCGAATGAGTGAAGACCGAATGGTGAAGAAAATATATAGCGCGAAAGTTAATATTAAAAGGTGTCGAGGTAGACTGAGACTAACTTTCGAAGACCATGTGAGCAAATTGCTCAAAGAGGGGAGGGTCAAGAATACTCGGATACCTAGAAGTGTATGTATTAAGAAGATGATGAATAATAATAATAATAATAATAATAATTTATTGCATAAAACATGGTATATACAGATGTTACATTACACCACAATTGAGAGCAAGCATGTTTTGCTACATATATTAATAGCATGCAAAATTTGTGTTTTTTTTACAGAAAATATGAATTTTTATTTTTAGAAAGTATTTGTACAGTATTTTATTTCAAATTTTTTTATTTACTTATTTAATCTATGAGTTCCTTAACACTAAAAATTATTTTCATCAAGCCATTGATGCAACTTTATTTTAAATAATCTAAAATTTAACGTTTTAAAAGAACCAGGAATTTTATTGTATATATATACACACATAGCTAAACAGTTCTTATTGTATTTAGCTAGTTTAGGAACATCATTAAATACTAGCCTGTGTGGATCTCGGCGAAGTCGTGGATTACGATCATTTGAAGAAGTAAATAATTCTTTATTCTTAAATACAAATACACATATCTCATAAATATAGAGAGACGGTAACGACAATAAACCAAATTTTTTAAATGTTGGCTGGCACGATTCTTGTGGTTTCAGTCCGCCTAACGCTCTAATGCACTTTTTTTGTGCGACAAATGCTCTTTTGATATTTGTACCGTTACCCCAAATTATAAGACCATAACGTAGTAGTGATTCTACGTATGCGTGGTAAGATAGAATAGCAGTATTTATATTTGTCACGTTTTTTATTCGTTTAAGTGCATATACAAATTTATTTATTCGAGTCGATACACTATCTACATGTGTTTTCCAATTAATTTCTTCATCTATAATAACTCCTAAGAACTTTGTATTTGACGCTTCTTTAATTTTAGGGATAAGTTTCAAATTGAGTTTATTATTATTAGATTTATTAAATTGTATGTATACAGATTTATGAAGATTAATTTTTAAGTTATTTATGTCAAGCCATTTAATTAATTTATCGATAGTATTATTTATGTCACATTCATGATTAGTAATTGTATTATTCTTTTTATTAGTTGTAATTATAATGGAGATGTCATCGGCGAATAATACACATTTGTGATTTGTAACTGTAATTATGTCATTTACATATAATAAAAATAAAATCGGACCTAATACACTTCCTTGTGGAACGCCCTATTTGTTGTATTTGTATTCTGATGAGTAAGGTATCATTTCTCTATTTTTATTCATTTTATTGATTACAACACATTGTTTTCTATTATACAGATATGACGATACCCACTGAAGTAGTACAAGTCCTCTAATTCCGATAACCTGTAGCTTTTGTAACAATAATTCGTGTGAAACCAGATCGAAAGCTTTTGACAAGTCAAAAAACAACCCCGTGGTTAGATAATTATTGTTGATACCAGTAAGTATTTCTTTAAAAAGTGAAAACATGGCTAATATAGTCTATTTATGTTTTTGAAAACCATATTGCTCTTTTATTATTATTTTAAACTTATTACAATATTCGTTTAACCTTTTATTCATGCATTTCTCATAGATTTTTGAAAATACCGATATTAAAGTTACTGGGCGGTAATTATTGATATCGGTTGTTTCACCTTTTTTAAATAATGGCTTAACAATAGACAATTTTAAGTCAGTCGGAAAAGATCCATTTGAAAATGACAGATTTATTAAATAGGTTAAAACTCTGATTAATTCATTAATACAGATCTTTAATACTTTTGTATTTATTTCGTCATATCCTTCAGAAGAGGTGTTACTCAATGACATTATTTCTTGAGCTACCTCGCTTTCCGTCATCGGTTTAATAAACATAGAATTGATGGTCCATTTTAATTTGTTGCCGGGTTTTATATTATTTTGTACTGAGCCGTGTGTTAAATTTATGAAATAATTATTGAAGGCGGACGCTATTTCTATAGGATTAATAATTGTCTTATCATTTATTTTTATATTTTCAATCTCTTTGGATAACTACATTGTATTTCATTTTAATTACTTTCCAAGTGGCTTTGCACTTATTTTGGTTTCTATTAATGAACTTTATATTTGCATACTTTTTGAGTAAGAAATACAATTTTTAGAATTTTGAATACTTTATATTTAAATTTATTAATAAAATTTTTATTTTTATAAAATTGATATCTCAGTGTACGCTTAGTTTTGCAGCTTAATTTTAGGCCTTTACTAATCCAATTTTGTTTGACTCGATTATTTACATTTATTTTAATTTTTAATTTTGGAAAACATAATTTATGAAATAGACATAACTGTTCGTGAAATTCAGTAAATGCCAGATTTGCATTATTTTCATTGTATATGTCTATCCAAGACAGATTTTGTAGACAGTTTTTAAATTTCTTAATATTGTCAAAATTATAATCTCGTTTATAGATATAGTATGATGCGAATTTCTGTGATTTTTTATTAATAGAAGAACTTAGTATTTGTGCTGTATCATGATCAGATAGGTGAAGTGGCAGAACCGTAGCTGATGCGTCCGATATATTGCTTAAAATATGGTCAATACAAGACTCTTTTCTTGTTGCTACATTAATGTGTAATTTCATATTATAATTAAAACATATATCTTGTAAGTGACGCTTAACTTTACCTTTCTTAAATGTATTAATGTTAAAATCACTTACGATAACCATCTTCGTTTTGATTTTATACAGCTTGTTTAAAGACAATTTAATTTTTCTAGAAATATAGATATATACAAATAACTATTAGTTTATTATTCACAAATTCTATGCCGCAAGCTTCGAAAGTATGAATTGTAGCATATTTTTTAATAGAGGTAGTTCTTTAAAGAAGATACCTTTTTTTACAAGACTACAAGTTCCACCTCTTTGTTTGTCTCTGCTATAGTTGGCAGCTACTTGGTAATCAAAAATTGTTATATTATTTTCGGATCCTTTTTTTACAAACGTTTCAGAAAAACATAATACATCGATGTCTCTTCCCGATTCCCATAACTCATGCATAGTTAATTCCAAAAACTCCTGCTTTGACAATATACTAGCTATGTTGTAGTGAAGTATTTTAAAATTATGTTTTGTAGAGATACGATTATTAGGCTCGAAAAAATTTAACGTTACTTTTTACCGAAGGAAAATAATAAGGTATAGTGCCTTTTTTATGGTTTCAGCTGGTTTTGTGATGCAATTATTTATTAGGGTTACATCACTTTTAACTTTAAAGTAAAAAGGAATTGTTCCTTTCTTTGGTATATATATGTCTCTATCCGACCCGTTATTTGGTTTATTATCAGCTATTCGTTTTCTAAGTATACTCAAGTTCAAATATTTCTTGTTGTAATCAACACAATCTATATAATAATTTATTGATTTGCATATGTTGCTTAACTTAAAATAATTGTAATCCACGAACTGACATTTTTATATTTTTACATAAGTTCTCGATTCTATTATTTAATCTATTGACATCTAAATAGGAATTTTCACAGACTTTTAGTACAATAATTGTATTATTATAAAAATTATCAAATATAATTTTTAGTTGTGATAAGACAGAATTCAAGTTATGGTCATTTTCACCGATACATATATCGAGCTTATCGTCTATATTTAAGTTTACTCTACGACAGTCCTTAACAATTTCATTACATAAAGCATATGGTTTTGTTACAGCGAAGATCTTGTAAGTCTCATACGGTGTATTTCTTTTAGAAAGCAACATAGATGCCGCCAAACTAACACATTGTTGAGTACCGAAGATAAATATTCTTCTTCCACATTCGTTTTTGTGTTGTAGCGTCTTAATTGGTTTCCGTAAATCATCAGTTTTCAATGAAGGAGACTATTTTTGAGTTAAGTGTGCTATTTGCTTCATAAGAGTTGTAATCTCCTGTTTCGCGTTTTTTAATTCATTTTTCAAATCACTGATTTTTTGTTGCAAGGTCAATATTTTTATTTTGCTATTGGGGTCTTCTTTAAGCGATAATGGTGAAGAAGCCATAGAGGAAAAACCTTGTGGAAATAAAGAATATTCTATCTTACTACTGCAGCTGCCGGGGCAAGTTTCTAAAATTTTTGAAGAATGGCATAAAGATTTTAAGTGTTTTATTTCTGAAGTTAACTTATCCACTTGCCTACGAAGTTCGTTATTTTCGCTTATTGTATTATCTAACTCATTCTGTGTTCTGCAAAGGTTTTTGGTTAATTCAGACATGGTTTCTTTTAATTCAAAATTCGTTACTAAGTCCGATAGTGTGAAGTCTACACTCTTTAAAGGTTGATTTGGTGTGGTGTAAGATTCATCTGATATTTCATAATCGGTAAGTACATGGGAGTCCAGAATATCGGAAGAAATGTGGGATGTCTGCTGTGATTCAATGCATTGAGTATTCTTTGAGAGGCATATTTGTTCTCGAGGAGATGATTTTACAACAGGGGATTGTTTTTTCCTCATAGTAATGTTAGTTACTTTGTCAACATTTATTACTTTTTTATTTCGAATACACATCTTGCATCTCCATTTATTTTTAGATTCTTGATCCAGTAAGCGGTACGTACGTTCCGGATAACCATCGCAATCGAATTCGTATCTATTATTACATATAGAACACAGAGCTGTTTTTTTTATGTCGACAGTTTTCTTACATTTACTGCAAGTTACCAATACTGCCATCTACCGGCCACTATTTGCTTCGGAGTTCATAATTATCTTTATCGATATGACACCGCTACTCAACACAAGATGGCGCTATATCCAATAGATGTCACGACTTTCGTTAGTGTGTATAATTAAAAGATTTGAAATGGTTATTTACGGGTACACGGAAAAAATATATTAAAAACTTTTGCATCTGGATATTCTAGTTAAAAACTTCAATAGTGTAATGTAAATTTGCTAACGGCACTTTAGTAACTATCAGGACAACTTTATTTAACCAGTTATTTCAGCAATAATTTCTTCTTTATCTTGTTTCAACTGTCATTTGCTTCACTAACATCACTGTATGCTCACAGCTTTTTAGAGATAACTGACACATACTTTGATAAACGATTTTAAACATTAGTAGACTATTTATTAATATATTGGCACTGTAAATCTATTTATTTTTAATTTTTAGATTCGGACTCGATGTTTATCGTGTCACTGGCGACATCTCCCTCTCTGAATCTGAAAGAAGCGAAAGAAGTATGTAGGGATCGTGACACTTGGAGATCTGTTCTCTCTGGCTACCCCGTCAGGGATTGTGCGTGAAAATAAGTAAGTAAGTATGTAAGTAATATATATCCACGAAAGTTGTTTGTTGGCTTGATGGAGACAGGCTTATCACTTATTACATTGTTTAACAAACTTCAGATATATATTGGTCTAAAGAGCTTAATCGTCTAGACGCACGGCGTCACCCAGTATTATAATGTGCGTGAAGATATTTACATGTTATGTTATGTTAAAATAAATAGATAGCTGTACAAATACATCAGTAATATTTTTTCAATGTATTTCATGTTTTAGAAGACCACTTAGGTGTTATCGTAGTAGACAGGAGACAGCGCACACCGTTCAATGATTCAGCCGAAACGTGGCAATAAATCAACGCGAAGTGATTAGTGATGTACGTTTTTACTGTAACGAGCATTAGCTAAATTTGGTGGAATAAACCGAACTCACCTTTATTTTATCCCTTTTTAAAGTAAACACAAAAATTTCAGTCGCTTTATTATTTGATTTAAAGAGATTTTATATCTTGACATCAATTTATAGCTGTGTTTGTTATTTCACGAGTTATTTTCTGTTTCTCGTTTTTTAAACAACTTTTCGTAATATTAAAACTAAAACTTATTAAAGTTTTTGACCATTTAACATAAATGGAAATACACCAACTAGTTACTACAATCTACTAGCTATCTTACACGTTAACGTGAAACCAATTTTATTTATTCTTGATTAATTGTAGTACAAACAAAATCCTAAATACATAATTTCCGCTCCGCACGCCACAGATTAGCGATCGCAGTACCAGACACTTTACACCATAGATGCTGCAGCTCATCGGTTTAAAAAAAAGAAAAGAAAGGTACTATGTTAATTCGATACGCCACATAAGTAACATATAATACACGCAATTACTAATACTTTGGTACTTTGCATTATAGCCACAAAAAGGCAACCGGTTCAACTTATTGCTGTAGTAGTGTAGCTTTTGTGTACTGAATTTTATATTTTATATTTATACTTTATTAATTAAAATAAAGCGTATTGAAATAAACATGACATATTTTACATATGTCAACGACATTATACGTATAATTCCTTTTCCACGTAGTCGGTGAAAGCTTCATGTAGAATTAATTACTAGCAAACACGCAAGGTTTTTGCACGACAAGCTTAAGCTTTCGTATGTTATAAAAATAAAACACAAATAATTAAAGATATTTTTTATTATCCGCTAGAAATATGCTGGCCATATATATTAAGAAAAAAAAAACATATTTGTTTTGGCATGTATATGCGTAAGTATGTTCTTTCTTTCTACGTAAGTCGTAAAAAGCGATTAAGGAAAAAGCCTTGAATATACTATCGCTACCGATAGATGGGTGAGTAACCATCACCAAAAATACCAGACCGAGATTCTACAGATCTGTATCGCGAAGCAAAGCGACGAAACATCTGTTATTCTGGAAAAATACACGAAATGTATGAATTTAATAAAATAAATAAATAATTCATGCAATTCCCAATACAGGAGTAGACTGAGACCTAGTATAGACAATTAAGTCCCTTCGACCCACCTTCCACCGAAAATATTTTCGGGACAACGTGGCAGGTGGTGAGCCCGTCGCCAAAATGTATGAATTAGATTTTTTTTTATTGTAATATTGAAAATTAGTGTTACTATTTATGGATTTTTTATCTTCATGCATTTTCCTAATACAATCTAGACGTAAGACGTAGAGACTAAACTATTAAACAATTAGGACTCACCTTTCATTGATGCTTATTTGGTACAGCATGATAGGTGATGAGCCCATTACCGTATGTTTCCATAGAAAAACATTGTTTGTGCAAAATGTTGATTTCTGTCGTTTAATATCTGCATAAATATATTAACCACCCTCTTCTTTCTCTTCACGTAAGTGTCGTAAGAAGTGATTAAGGGAGAACCCATAAAATGGCAATAGCTGTAGGTTACTGTAACTATAAGATAAAATAGGCGGGTTATAGATAGCAACGTATAATCTATGCAATTCATGGGCAGGTATCTGGCATTCGACCAAACCTTGCGTGGAGTTTGCACGGTATGGCAAATCCTTTTCATGGGACTTAATTTTACAAAGGGTTTTTTCACAAATGCCTAAAATTATTACTAATGTATTTTTAATCACAGAGCTTATGGTAACTTCATCACTTAACATGTGGCTATTCGTGCTGGCCTACAGATTGAACCAGAGAATAATCTGGTCATTCTTAAGTAAAAAAAAATCAAAATTTAGGGCACTCACTCGCCTCACGCCACACACTCGTACATACCCATCACGTTTTGATATCGGCGGATGGGGTGGATGAATTATCGGAGTCAGTACAAAAAAACAATTCGGAAAACAAATAATTAAATCCTTTTTAATGGCTTTAATGTGAAAAACTAACCAACAGTCTAATTGATGTTAAGTGATTACTGCACCATCAAAAAATGCGTCAGTAAAACGTTGAAAAAAGAATGTTATTAAGTAAAGAGGACTTATGTATATAGAGGAAGAGAATATATGAGTATAGAGGAAGTATAGAGATAGAATACCCCACTGGCACTCACTTAAATATCTGGCACTGACTTCCTACTCTTCAAATCGAGCCACAACAATTGTAACGCTGCTATTTGGCTGCAGAAATAGATAAGTGTATGGCTCTAATACTCCTGAGACTCCTAGGCATATAAGAAATCTAACACATTTTACCACAAATACTCGCTTTGAAACCAGTACCAGTGACACAGAAACGGTAATAATAATATCTTCACACCATTCGGTACAGGAAATTCTAGTCTAAACAATTTTGTCCCTTCGACCCAACTTCCACCGAAGATATGTTGGGACCACGTGCCGGATGGTGAGCCCGTCGCCGTCTTTATTTCCAAGCCAACGATATGGGAGGCTCGTACCAATGGGTTTAAAAAAACTCACTCAGGCCTGCCACCTGGGGATCGAACTCGGGTCTCTCGACTCTAACTCCGATCACCCAACCCCTCGGCTATCATGACTTTTAGTATGCAAAATACTAAAGCCATATTTCCATCATTGTCGTAATGAAACCAGCATATAGGACGTCGTAACATTTTCTAAACGGCATCATTAAATGCACGCGGTACACCCCGCCAGCTGTCAGGGGAGGCCTTTGGAATTGTTGACTTTTAAAACATTTGTCCTAATAAACGGATTCCATAATCTGACTAATTATGTAGTAACAAAAAAAAGATTAATCGAATACGGTAAAAAAGGTTGTCCGGTGGCAACCACAACTAAGCAAAAGCACTGTTGAATGACCCCCGCGAGAAAGAGGACGACCTGCATAATATTGCAGGAAGTCGAAGGATGCAGGTGACCGAGGAATGTTATTTATGGCAAATTATGGAGGAGGCTATGTTCAGCAGTGTAAATAATTTTTATTTTTCGCTACAACTAAAACCTTACTTACAGAATAAACTATAATTTTGAGCATAATTTATTGGATTGCAGCAACTAAACGGCCACTAACTCATCGTAATGCTGTAACAATGTTACCACAACTACAGCGCTGGTATTCTGTCGGAGCTGTGAATGTATTTAGAGTATAAGCACCACGTCGCTATAATTTTTTTTAAGTTGTATCTTTTTACGTGTAGCACTCGATCTGCAATACTTGTAAACCAGACGTGATTGAAACATGTAAAGTGCTGATCAGGATTAATATGGTTAAACTACGTAAGTAATAAAAATTCTAATCAAGGTTATTTACGGTCCATAATTTTTATTTTGTTTCGGTATATAAAGTATTAAAAAAGTCAAGTTCAAACTGGTGATTTTGGTGACATTTTTTATCTCCCCTTTTGTATATATCTTCGTTTTGAATAAATACATATATACATAGATAGAGTCAAAGAAAGCAGCTGAAGCACTTATGTTACGGAATCGAAAACAACGAAGTTACCACAAATACCAAGAATCAAGACAAGGAAAAGAAGAAGAGAGACAATAGAAAAAATGGTCTTTAACATTAACCCGTCGAGGAATCAATCCCGAGACGTCCACAAAGGTCGTCTTATTATAGAATAACTTACAGAAGCAATTTACAGACTCCCGTAGCCACTAATTTAGGGGCAGGATATTGCTTTTAAAATTGCAACCTGCTGTTAGGATAGATTAATATTTCCCTTTATTTATTTTATTTATTAATTATTAAACTTCAAACCGTTAACAGTGTATAGGCGGACTAAATGCCTGAGGCTTTTTCTACCAGGTCGACCTTCGGGTGATGAAATGTGACTGAGACACAATTAAGTTTAATAAACAATTTATATAATATATAAGTATAAGATATATATACCTACACTTATACATAAATACAAATAAAAATACATTTAAACACATACAAATATACACTTACACAGATTAAATGTCTTTATGTTCAAGTCAACGATATAAATTGCACACAAGTTTTTGAGAAACCCACTGGCACGAGCCTTGGAATCGAACTCGCTTCACTTGACTCGAAACCTTATCACCCAACCACGTGACAGTAAATTAGTACAATGAATTTTATAACTTAAAAAGTCACGATAGCCGAGTGGTTGGGTGGTTGGAATTTCGAGTCAAGTGACCCGAGTTCGATCCCCAGGTGGCAGGCTCGTGCCAATGGGTTTTTCAAAAACTTATGTTCGAATTATATCGTTGGCTAGGACATAAAGACGACGACGGCTCACCACCTGTCACGTTGTCCCGAAATATCTTCGGTGGAAGGTGGGTCAAAGGACTTAATTGTCTAGACGAGACCTCTGTCTATCCCAGTATTGGGAAGTGCGTGCAGATATTTATAATTTAATTTTTAATTTTATACCTTAAATCAAGATACTATTGACATGATTGGAAGCCATAATATCTGTTTTAATTTGACTTAAGCAATGTTTGGTATACATTTATACGACTGTCTAAAAAATTTTGTCGAAGACATCGATAATAGTTGTTCATGTGGAGGCCGTTGTCTTCCTACAATAACTTCGCTTACGTTTCTAAGACACATGGACAACAAAGCTTTGCTATATCAGTCTAATTCATCTGATATATATTGTCTATTCTAACCAGTTAATATCAGCTGTAGACTCGATCGCTTATACATTTCCGTTTTGAATAACCCAAACAAATGAATTGTAGCGACTGTTGTTTAAAAATACAGGTATACTATTGTATTATATTTAATATATGCAAGAAATGCGACTGATTGTCCTGCACAATACAGAGAAATAGGGTTTTCATATTGAACAGTCCGGAAATCGACTCGACCACGGAGGTCGCAAAATATTTATACATTTTAATTTTTTTTTTCTTTTTGCAGTAGTGTGTTTTGTTAATAAGCGAGATAGCCCGACAGCCACGTTAGTGGGAACATTACCTTCGAAGCGTGAGTTCGAGGGTTGGGAATTGGGTATTCAAATATCGAGACCAGAGACAATTTACAAAGAGTTGCTTTTAACAGTGAACCGTCTGGAAATGAAACCCAGAACCTCAGAGCCCGTTTCTCCGTGAAAGCCGGCGTGTACGCCACTCGTCCAAGAAAGTCGCCATAATAACATATTCCTCATCTTCGTCGCCACTAATACTAACAATTTGTATCGCCCGTTGTTTACAAGAACAAAGAAAGGAACTATTTTACGTATCTGACATGCTTACTCCTAACACATTAATACGCGTCACGATTAAGCCCCTTGTGTAACATCTGTAGGCAAGAGCTGATCGTAGGCCCCTTAACAACGCAGTACTTCGCGGACATAATAAATCAAACACGAACGCTACTATCATTAATGGTCTTTAACATTAACCCGTCGAGGAATCAATCCCGAGACGTCCACAAAGGTCGTCTTATTATAGAATAACTTACAGAAGCAATTTACAGACTGTAGCCACTAATTTAGGGGCAGGATATTGCTTTTAAAATTGCAACCTGCTGTTAGGGATAGATTAATATTTCCCTTTATTTATTTTATTTATTAATTATTAAACTTCAAACCGTTAACAGTGTATAGGCGGACTAAATGCCTGAGGCTTTTTCTACCAGGTCGACCTTCGGGTGATGAAATGTGACTGAGACACAATTAAGTTTAATAAACAATTTATATAATATATAAGTATAAGATATATATACCTACACTTATACATAAATACAAATAAAAATACATTTAAACACATACAAATATACACTTACACAGATTAAATGTCTTTATGTTCAAGCCAACGATATGGGAGGCTCGTACCAATGGGTTTAAAAAAACTCACTCAGGCCTGCCACCTGGGGATCGAACTCGGGTCTCTCGACTCTAACTCCGATCACCCAACCCCTCGGCTATCATGACTTTTAGTATGCAAAATACTAAAGCCATATTTCCATCATTGTCGTAATGAAACCAGCATATAGGACGTCGTAACATTTTCTAAACGGCATCATTAAATGCACGCGGTACACCCCGCCAGCTGTCAGGGGAGGCCTTTGGAATTGTTGACTTTTAAAACATTTGTCCTAATAAACGGATTCCATAATCTGACTAATTATGTAGTAACAAAAAAAAGATTAATCGAATACGGTAAAAAAGGTTGTCCGGTGGCAACCACAACTAAGCAAAAGCACTGTTGAATGACCCCGCGAGAGGACGACCTGCATAATATTGCAGGAAGTCGAAGGATGCAGGTGACCGAGGAATGTTATTTATGGCAAATTATGGAGGAGGCTATGTTCAGCAGTGTAAATAATTTTTATTTTTCGCTACAACTAAAACCTTACTTACAGAATAAACTATAATTTTGAGCATAATTTATTGGATTGCAGCAACTAAACGGCCACTAACTCATCGTAATGCTGTAACAATGTTACCACAACTACAGCGCTGGTATTCTGTCGGAGCTGTGAATGTATTTAGAGTATAAGCACCACGTCGCTATAATTTTTTTAAGTTGTATCTTTTACGTGTAGCACTCGATCTGCAATACTTGTAAACCAGACGTGATTGAAACATGTAAAGTGCTGATCAGGATTAATATGGTTAAACTACGTAAGTAATAAAATTCTAATCAAGGTTATTTACGGTCCATAATTTTTATTTTTCGCTACAACTAAAACCTTACTTACAGAATAAACTATAATTTTGAGCATAATTTATTGGATTGCAGCAACTAAACGGCCACTAACTCATCGTAATGCTGTAACAATGTTACCACAACTACAGCGCTGGTATTCTGTCGGAGCTGTGAATGTATTTAGAGTATAAGCACCACGTCGCTATAATTTTTTTAAGTTGTATCTTTTACGTGTAGCACTCGATCTGCAATACTTGTAAACCAGACGTGATTGAAACATGTAAAGTGCTGATCAGGATTAATATGGTTAAACTACGTAAGTAATAAAATTCTAATCAAGGTTATTTACGGTCCATAATTTTTATTTTTCGCTACAACTAAAACCTTACTTACAGAATAAACTATAATTTTGAGCATAATTTATTGGATTGCAGCAACTAAACGGCCACTAACTCATCGTAATGCTGTAACAATGTTACCACAACTACAGCGCTGGTATTCTGTCGGAGCTGTGAATGTATTTAGAGTATAAGCACCACGTCGCTATAATTTTTTTAAGTTGTATCTTTTACGTGTAGCACTCGATCTGCAATACTTGTAAACCAGACGTGATTGAAACATGTAAAGTGCTGATCAGGATTAATATGGTTAAACTACGTAAGTAATAAAATTCTAATCAAGGTTATTTACGGTCCATAATTTTTATTTTTCGCTACAACTAAAACCTTACTTACAGAATAAACTATAATTTTGAGCATAATTTATTGGATTGCAGCAACTAAACGGCCACTAACTCATCGTAATGCTGTAACAATGTTACCACAACTACAGCGCTGGTATTCTGTCGGAGCTGTGAATGTATTTAGAGTATAAGCACCACGTCGCTATAATTTTTTTAAGTTGTATCTTTTACGTGTAGCACTCGATCTGCAATACTTGTAAACCAGACGTGATTGAAACATGTAAAGTGCTGATCAGGATTAATATGGTTAAACTACGTAAGTAATAAAAATTCTAATCAAGGTTATTTACGGTCCATAATTTTTATTTTGTTTCGGTATATAAAGTATTAAAAAAGTCAAGTTCAAACTGGTGATTTTGGTGACATTTTTTATCTCCCCTTTTGTATATATCTTCGTTTTGAATAAATACATATATACATAGATAGAGTCAAAGAAAGCAGCTGAAGCACTTATGTTACGGAATCGAAAACAACGAAGTTACCACAAATACCAAGAATCAAGACAAGGAAAAAGAAGAAGAGAGACAATAGAAAAAATGGTCTTTAACATTAACCCGTCGAGGAATCAATCCCGAGACGTCCACAAAGGTCGTCTTATTATAGAATAACTTACAGAAGCAATTTACAGACTCCCGTAGCCACTAATTTAGGGGCAGGATATTGCTTTTAAAATTGCAACCTGCTGTTAGGGATAGATTAATATTTCCCTTTATTTATTTTATTTATTAATTATTAAACTTCAAACCGTTAACAGTGTATAGGCGGACTAAATGCCTGAGGCTTTTTCTACCAGGTCGACCTTCGGGTGATGAAATGTGACTGAGACACAATTAAGTTTAATAAACAATTTATATAATATATAAGTATAAGATATATATACCTACACTTATACATAAATACAAATAAAAATACATTTAAACACATACAAATATACACTTACACAGATTAAATGTCTTTATGTTCAAGTCAACGATATAAATTGCACACAAGTTTTTGAGAAACCCACTGGCACGAGCCTTGGAATCGAACTCGCTTCACTTGACTCGAAACCTTATCACCCAACCACGTGACAGTAAATTAGTACAATGAATTTTATAACTTAAAAAAGTCACGATAGCCGAATGGTTGGGTGGTTGGAATTTCGAGTCAAGAGACCCGAGTTCGATCCCCAGGTGGCAGGCTCGTGCCAATGGGTTTTTCAAAAACTTATGTACTAATTATATCGTTGGCTAGGACATAAAGACGACGACGGGCTCACCACCTGTCACGTTGTCCCGAAAATATCTTCGGTGGAAGGTGGGTCAAAAGGGACTTAATTGTCTAGACGAGACCTCTGTCTATCCCAGTATTGGGAAGTGCGTGCAGATATTTATAATTTAATTTTTTAATTTTATACCTTAAATCAAGATACTATTGACTTGATTGGAAGCCATAATATCTGTTTTAATTTGACTTAAGCAATGTTTGGTATACATTTATACGACTGTCTAAAAAAAAATTTTGTCGAAGACATCGATAATAGTTGTTCATGTGGAGGCCGTTGTCTTCCTACAATAACTTCGCTTACGTTTCTAAGACACATGGACAACAAAGCTTTGCTATATCAGTCTAATTCATCTGATATATATTGTCTATTCTAACCAGTTAATATCAGCTGTAGACTCGATCGCTTATACATTTCCGTTTTGAATAAATACATATATACATAGATAGAGTCAAAGAAAGCAGCCGAAGCACTTATGTTACGGAATCGAAAACAACGAAGTTACCACAAATACCAAGAATCAAGACAAGGAAAAAGAAGAAGAGAGACAATAGAAAAAATGGTCTTTAACATTAACCCGTCGAGGAATCAATCCCGAGACGTCCACAAAGGTCGTCTTATTATAGAATAACTTACAGAAGCAATTTACAGACTCCCGTAGCCACTAATTTAGGGGCAGGATATTGCTTTTAAAATTGCAACCTGCTGTTAGGGATAGATTAATATTTCCCTTTATTTATTTTATTTATTAATTATTAAACTTCAAACCGTTAACAGTGTATAGGCGGACTAAATGCCTGAGGCTTTTTCTACCAGGTCGACCTTCGGGTGATGAAATGTGACTGAGACACAATTAAGTTTAATAAACAATTTATATAATATATAAGTATAAGATATATATACCTACACTTATACATAAATACAAATAAAAATACATTTAAACACATACAAATATACACTTACACAGATTAAATGTCTTTATGTTCAAGTCAACGATATAAATTGCACACAAGTTTTTGAGAAACCCACTGGCACGAGCCTTGGAATCGAACTCGCTTCACTTGACTCGAAACCTTATCACCCAACCACGTGACAGTAAATTAGTACAATGAATTTTATAACTTAAAAAAGTCACGATAGCCGAATGGTTGGGTGGTTGGAATTTCGAGTCAAGAGACCCGAGTTCGATCCCCAGGTGGCAGGCTCGTGCCAATGGGTTTTTCAAAAACTTATGTACTAATTATATCGTTGGCTAGGACATAAAGACGACGACGGGCTCACCACCTGTCACGTTGTCCCGAAAATATCTTCGGTGGAAGGTGGGTCAAAAGGGACTTAATTGTCTAGACGAGACCTCTGTCTATCCCAGTATTGGGAAGTGCGTGCAGATATTTATAATTTAATTTTTTAATTTTATACCTTAAATCAAGATACTATTGACTTGATTGGAAGCCATAATATCTGTTTTAATTTGACTTAAGCAATGTTTGGTATACATTTATACGACTGTCTAAAAAAATTTTGTCGAAGACATCGATAATAGTTGTTCATGTGGAGGCCGTTGTCTTCCTACAATAACTTCGCTTACGTTTCTAAGACACATGGACAACAAAGCTTTGCTATATCAGTCTAATTCATCTGATATATATTGTCTATTCTAACCAGTTAATATCAGCTGTAGACTCGATCGCTTATACATTTCCGTTTTGAATAACCCAAACAAATGAATTGTAGCGACTGTTGTTTAAAAATACAGGTATACTATTGTATTATATTTAATATATGCAAGAAATGTGACTGAGACACAATTAAGTTTAATAAACAATTTATATAATATATAAGTATAAGATATATATACCTACACTTATACATAAATACAAATAAAAATACATTTAAACACATACAAATATACACTTACACAGATTAAATGTCTTTATGTTCAAGTCAACGATATAAATTGCACAAGTTTTGAGAAACCCACTGGCACGAGCCTTGGAATCGAACTCGCTTCACTTGACTCGAAACCTTATCACCCAACCACGTGACAGTAAATTAGTACAATGAATTTTATAACTTAAAAAAGTCACGATAGCCGAATGGTTGGGTGGTTGGAATTTCGAGTCAAGAGACCCGAGTTCGATCCCCAGGTGGCAGGCTCGTGCCAATGGGTTTTTCAAAAACTTATGTACTAATTATATCGTTGGCTAGGACATAAAGACGACGACGGGCTCACCACCTGTCACGTTGTCCCGAAAATATCTTCGGTGGAAGGTGGGTCAAAAGGGACTTAATTGTCTAGACGAGACCTCTGTCTATCCCAGTATTGGGAAGTGCGTGCAGATATTTATAATTTAATTTTTTAATTTTATACCTTAAATCAAGATACTATTGACTTGATTGGAAGCCATAATATCTGTTTTAATTTGACTTAAGCAATGTTTGGTATACATTTATACGACTGTCTAAAAAAATTTTGTCGAAGACATCGATAATAGTTGTTCATGTGGAGGCCGTTGTCTTCCTACAATAACTTCGCTTACGTTTCTAAGACACATGGACAACAAAGCTTTGCTATATCAGTCTAATTCATCTGATATATATTGTCTATTCTAACCAGTTAATATCAGCTGTAGACTCGATCGCTTATACATTTCCGTTTTGAATAACCCAAACAAATGAATTGTAGCGACTGTTGTTTAAAAATACAGGTATACTATTGTATTATATTTAATATATGCAAGAAATGCGACTGATTGTCCTGCACAATACAGAGAAATAGGGTTTTCATATTGAACAGTCCGGAAATCGACTCGACCACGGAGGTCGCAAAATATTTATACATTTTAATTATTTTTTTTTCTTTTTGCAGTAGTGTGTTTTGTTAATAAGCGAGATAGCCCGACAGCCACGTTAGTGGGAACATTACCTTCGAAGCGTGAGTTCGAGGGTTGGGAATTGGGTATTCAAATATCGAGACCAGAGACAATTTACAAAGAGTCGCTTTAACAGTGAACCGTCTGGAAATGAAACCCAGAACCTCAGAGCCCGTTTCTCCGTGAAAGCCGGCGTGTACGCCACTCGTCCAAGAAAGTCGCCATAATAACATATTCTCATCTTCGTCGCCACTAATACTAACAATTTGTATCGCCCGTTGTTTACAAGAACAAAGAAAGGAACTATTTTACGTATCTGACATGCTTACTCCTAACACATTAATACGCGTCACGATTAAGCCCCTTGTGTAACATCTGTAGGCAAGAGCTGATCGTAGGCCCCTTTAACAACGCAGTACTTCGCGGACATAATAAATCAAACACGAACGCTACTATCATTACTGGTCTCTAACTAAACGTAAGGGTCATGGAATGAAACCCAGAACCTCAGAGCCCGTTTCTCCGTGAAAGCCGGCGTGTACGCCACTCGTCCAAGAAAGTCGCCATAATAACATATTCCTCATCTTCGTCGCCACTAATACTAACAATTTGTATCGCCCGTTGTTTACAAGAACAAAGAAAGGAACTATTTTACGTATCTGACATGCTTACTCCTAACACATTAATACGCGTCACGATTAAGCCCCTTGTGTAACATCTGTAGGCAAGAGCTGATCGTAGGCCCCTTAACAACGCAGTACTTCGCGGACATAATAAATCAAACACGAACGCTACTATCATTACTGGTCTCTAACTAAACGTATGTCAAGTGGAATGAAAGCGAACGTTTCTAATGTTATCCTGTTGTTTAATAATAATCTGATATAGAAAGTTTCAAAGCCGATTGGTTGGGTGGTCGGAATTCGAGTCAAGACTCGGGTTCGATCTCTAGATAGTAGACTCGTACGAATGGTTTTTTTTTCAAAACTTATGTACGATTTATGTCCTTGCAAAGACAGCGACAGGCTCTCCACCCGTCATCAAATCTTCGGCGAAAGGTGGGTCGAAAGGACTTTTGTTTGGACATCTGTGTACGCCAGCATTGGGAATAACATGAATATTTATATAAATTTGCTCAAGATGTGATTTTTCTTTGCGTTACACAAGTGATTTAATTATTGCCTTTGCGTTCAGATAGTGTAAGTTTTTATGTATGCAATATATGTGACAACTTCACATATATTACATACATAAAAACTTACACCTATACCTATGTGTATATGTATCGATGCATTAAATTGTCTCGGCTAGCTCGGTAGCTGTCTCTGATATCATAAGTGCTTAGCTTCTTACTTTAGCAATATATGTGATGATGACTTTATTTAAAAATATAATAACATCATCAAAAAAGAAATTTATCAAACGATTTTATGTGAAACGTCGCACCCTGTCCGCTGGCATGCTCAGATTAAAATTTATCGGTAATGATTCATTCGATCCTCGCTCGAATACACAGTGAGTAATGATTTATTATGTTTTTAAATTGTCTATTACGCCATTATTTTAATAATCTGGTAAAAAATCTAACCAATGTTTTTGTTCAATTGACTGATGCTTGTATTTACTATTTCCGAAACATTAACATGGAACTTTTGTTATGCTAATCAAATAAAATAAAATTCTCGAAAATTCAGATTCGGATCGGATTTATAAATAAATAATATATATATACACCGATAAAAACAACATCACATACATTGATCTGATCTCAAAGTAAGCACTTAAGCACTTGTAGTATGGAATCAGAAACCAACGAAGGTGCCACAAACACCCAGACCCGAGAAAATGTGACATGAAAATGAAACATAGTTAAAATAATATCGAAAGCTTGCTCGTCTTTGTGTTAGACACTGACTCAAAATTAGTGCCTCGGATTTATGGGTACTAAAGTATAAGAGGTCAATATAAAACTTAAGAATTCATATGGCTGCCTCAGTGTAATATATACTGCCTCAGTATATTATAAATAATAATAAATAAATATCTTCACGCGAATTCCGATACACGGGTAGGCAGAGAACTAATCTAGACAATTAAGTCCCTTCGACCCACCTTCCACCCAAGATATTTTCGGGACAACGTGACAGGTGGTGTAGTGGTGGTGTCTTTATGGCCCAGCCAGCGATATAATTCGTACATAAGTTTTTGGAAAACCCATTGGTTTTCCAAAAACCCAACCTGGGCCTGGCACCTGGGGATCGAACTTGGGTCTCTTGACTCGAAATACCGACCACCCAACCACTCGGATATCGTGACTTCTATATATTATAAACTAAGCTCAGTATGTTACAAACTAAATTTTAGATAGTTATTATTAATTAATGTATTTAGACAAGTATTTCGCTCCATCAGTTCTTAATTTTATTTATTATACGCTTTTTTATATTATTATATCTTCACGCTGACAGGGTAGCCAGAGCAAACAGATTGCCAAGTGTCACGATGTTTGCATACTTCTTTAGCTTCTTTCAAATTCTCTTCTTACCGGGTAGCTACTCTTCTGGCCGAGAAGGTAAAGAATACTGGGATCTCTTCAAGCAATTTGCTCACAAGATAGACTCGAACTCATTCGCTCAACGTACCCAATCCGTCACAGCACTTATAAGCATTACGTAATAACTTATTAAATATATCTTCACGATTTTCCCAATACGAGGGTAGATAAAGAAGAGGAGAGGTGTAACTAAATCCTTTCGAGTCACCTTTCGCTAAAGACATTCTTTGGACGTGACTATGTCTATCGGGCCTGCTAGTTTTATACAAAAAGTAAACAAGCCACGTTACACAGCTGAGGCACGGAGGGTAAAGTCTTTCCAGGCTATGCCATGCACACTTCCATTGCATCGTCAGATGCCCCAGGTTTACTCTTGACATATATAATACATAATGTATGCACCTTTGTGAGGCCAGGTACTCGTAGACGATTTGATACGGGAGAAAAGAAACCGGACGCGGGCTGCACCTACTCTGTGCGTACCGTTATGTGCTGCGCCTTAAGCCGACATCAAATATGGAACAGATAGTTAATTGACTTAGGCGTTACTTTGCGGAAATTCATTGTAAAGTTGTTATTGAAAAAATTACTTCGCAACCCTCCGCATGCAAATATGAAAAGGTATATGTTACTTGGTCAGAAGAGAAGAAGAGCACCACCCTCCCTCCCACAAGTTGTGGGAGGGAGGGTTGTGCTCTTCTTCTCTTCGGTATATTTGCTCTTCTTGTATATTTGCATGCGGAGGGTTGCGAAGTAATTTTTTCAATAACAAATATGGAACAATAAATTCCTCGTTAACAAATTATAATAATCGCGTGACAAGCCTATTTTTAATGTTTGACAAATTAAACATTCTGGTAGTGTGAATAACCCTAATAAAAAAGTTTTAATATACGGTTATCATGAAAAAACACTCTTTACAGTCAGTAGTTTTAAATACTACGCGTTGCGTGAGTTACAAAATTTCACTTGTTATTTATAAACATTGTTATGTCGTAAATTTTAAAAATAAGCATGAGCTAGTAAAAATAAAATTTATGTTAAATATATTAGTTTTTATTTAGATCTTTTGAGATGATAACATTAGCAAATGATAAGCGTTTTGTTTTAAATTGCTTTATGAAACGAAAACCTCTAATTTAACACTTCACTAAAAGTAAGTAGATTTATTTTTACATATTTTATTGTTAAGTACAATAAATTACAAAAAAAACTTTTTGTTTTCATTCACTGTTGTACTATCCAGACTCTATAGTTAGCAAACCTTTCCGGTGAGAGGCCTATGTCTAGCAGTGGACTATTATGGTCCGTTATATATGTATGTACGTAAGCTACCTGGCTAATTGTCAAAATAGGTCTCGTGTTTTAGTGTTGTTGCATTTGCCCCGCTCTCCTTGTTTCCAACAGCTAAGGTGGTTTCGTGTTGAAAGAAGAGTGTTGGTATTACAATCAACCATTCTTGGTATTCTACAACTGATAGCCACTGACACGGCTGAAGCAAGGCGGGCAGGGAAGAGGAGTGTCAGTATCACAATGCGCCACTCTCCCCGATTATTCATCCAGGGAAACCTGGAGGACTTGTTCTCCTTCACACGCTGTTCTTCCTTCTTTTCCAGAAAGCTTTCGAGGGACGGACTTTGGGGAGTCAGTTTAAACAGCTAACTTTTGAAGGCTGTTGATAATAATAATTACGTGCGACAAAATTAAGCCTTCGTGTTTCTTCATTAACATTGTATTATTAAAGACATTAAACAAACGTGTTGAAAACAGCGTTAGAAAAAACAAAGTAGAAAGTAGCAATTAACTGCCTAAAATAATTTATTGCACGGCTTGTCCTGGAATTGAATTAGCAATAGAATTTGTCGGTTTATTTTATAAATAGTATCGTCAGCTTTGAAAATCTCCTATATTGAATTTAACTGAGGCATTGTCAAAGATATAATTTACACTTATTTTAAAAAAAACCTATTGATACGAGCCTGCCATCTGGGGATCGAACTTGGCTCTCTTGAGTCCGAATTCTGATCACGCAGCCACTCGGCTATCGTTACTATGTCTTTCGTTGGCTTGGACATTTATTTTATTAAGTTATTGTAGTTTTGCAAAGTTAGGTATTCCAATGTTTTACTCAACGCCCATATCATTTGTTTTATCTAATGCATTTTGTTATTAATTAAATCATCAAACTCTTATTGTTTTTGTTATGAATGATAATGCAAGGCATTTTGAAGGTTTTTCCCTTTGTTGGTGTTTTCCCCTTGCGACACCTATCAAAAAGAAAAGGATGGTTGATGGATTTAAGAAAATAAATTAATTACGAAGATACTAATTACAATGTATACCATAATTAAGACTTCACTCTGACTTCACACTTTACTAAAAATAAGAAAAACAAATTGCTTGGTACAATGGCCACAAAAATAATGTTACTTACTAATAAATATAGAGATCTTGTCACTAGGGACGTACACAGCTGTACTGTATAGTGTAGTGTCCATTTGAGAAGTTTAACGCTCCTTTGACCGGCTCTTTCAACCTCGAACAAGTATGGAAGTGTGCATTGGGCTCATTTTTGCTTTGTGCCTTCTATTTACCTACATATATATATATATATATATATATATATATATATATATATATATATATATATATATATATATATATATATGCAATGTGTATTGTTTTTTGACTGTAATGTATTTGTTTTCGAACACGAAGAATATGTTAATATCTAAGTATCAGTTCCATTAAAGTTACCTCCAAGGAGGTAAAGAGAATCCAGAGACTCTAGCTTGACTCCCAAGGCTCACACCAATGGGTTTTTTCTAACAACTAAATACGAATTATATCGTTGGCTTGGACATAAAGACGGAGACGGGCTTACCACCTGTCACGTGGTCCCAAAAATGTCTTCGGTGAAAGGTGTGTCGAAAGGAGTTAATCGTCTAGACCTCTGTCTACCTTTGTTTTGGGAATAGCGTGAAGATATTTACATATGTATTTATGTAAATGAAGGTATTGGGTAGTTTTGAGTTAAACAATATTTATTTTATTGTACGTAACCGCCTACAACGTATTGTCTCTCCATAAGGTTGACAGGTAGAGAATGCTATTAGCATTTGACCGCCTATTGATATTACATGTACAATGGTAATGTTCAATAAAGAATAAATAAATAAATTAATAACCTTACCCATATGAGAAATTTACTTTATTGGGAGATTGGCGATTAGACATTGCAGCATCAGATCAGCTTCTGTCTGCATGATAAAATATGTTAATATTGTAGGATTTTATCATATTCTAGGAATGTATATATATGGACTTCAGTGTAGATACTTCCTTCTATCGCAATATGCGGGAAAAAAAATAACTTCACTTTCATGACTGCACGCGTGACATTTCAGATTAAATTTCCTTTTGAATAGGATAACTTGGATCTCGACGAATCGAATGTTGTATTATAAGATTTTCTCAGGAGCGTAGAGGCTTGCCCCACTTACAGACAAACCAAACCTTTTATTCTTGTTTATGTTAAAGCTTAGCATAGATAATAAAAATTTTATCTCAATGTTTGTTTTTATTTGCAAAAGTATCTGTAACGCAATAAAACATCTTTTATTTTGTATTTATGTCTTTACTAGTTTTGTGCTACAGTCTCTCGTACAGTAAATGTAAATGAAATTAGCAGACTCCGAATTATAAAATTCAGTTTTATTAACACTTCAGAGATGACAGTTTTCTCATAGCTTTAAGTTTTTTCCCAAAAGGATATTCCCTAAAGGAAATTGTAATTTTTAAATGAAATTACTAATTTTTAAATTACATTTCACACCAATTTTAAATGTATTTATATTAAAAAAATTCAGTGTATCAAGGACATAAAAAGGTAAGTTTTCACCATGCTTCGTAAAAAAAGGTTTGAAGAAGAAAAATAAAATAACGAAAATTTGGTTATTTAAAATTGCAACATAAATAAATGTATGTGAAAAGAGTGTAAATAAAAAAGTTCTTCTTTCTATTAGCTACTTTTTTGCTATTTTGCCTTTTCCAATAGGGTTCATCCCACAAAAGTACTTGCTCCTAGTGGTGGTAGTGGGGCGGGCAATCTAAGGCCGGCAACGCATCTGTTATGCCTTTGGTATTGCGGGTGTTCATGGGCGGCGGTAATCACTTACCATCACGTAATCCACCTGCTCGTTTGCCTCCCTTTTCTATAAAAAAAACGTTAAAATAAGTGTTAAGTATATTTATTTAAACGTTTTTTTCTCTTTTCAATAATTTCTCATTTCAAAACCTTACAAACACGAATCTTAAACGTTCGCATGTTTATTTTCATTAATTGACAGAATTTTCATGTCTAAAATATGTTATTTATGAATAAAATATGTTGTTTGCAATTATAAAATGTGTATTTTTGCCAGTTTTTTTTTTATTTATTTGAAAATGAGTAGACTCTTGTCCTCCATCGAGCACGACGACATAGATGAGGGCTATGATGGAGCGAGTTTACTCACGAGAAGCCTGTGTATTCGCACCTTGAAAAGGTTAAGGTTGTATTCTTTCGGAAATACAGATTACGGAAGAGCATTCCACTCCCTGGCAGTGCGCATTAAAAATGAGGATCGGAAGTGCATAATCCGAATGTTTGGAATGTCGACCAGGTGTGGATGGTAGCCTGGATATGAACACATTTTTTATTTGATATCTGTATACATATTAAGAAATGAAGAAAATAAATACTTACTTTTATTTACCCTTTACTAATAAATACACACATTGGAGCTCAATGAGTTGATTTCCTATTAACTCTTGTTGACTAATAAAACTACAGGGACAGGAAAAATAATTGTATATTATTTTGTAATCATATATACTTTGTCTAATCATATATTACAAAAGCTTTGTCAAATAATAACGTTAAAAACGCAGTAATTTTCATTTTCCTAATATTAGTATCTTACCCCACTTTAATAAAATATCCAATATTAATTTATGGTCTGTGTCCCGGTTTCTATAACACAAGTGCTACTTTCTTATGGATCAGAGCAACGTATGTGATGTTGTCCCTGTCTTTGGATGTAGATATATATAAAAAGAGGTAATCTATAAGCAGGGTATTATTTTTATTTAGCTACGAAATAAGTACATACAAGGGACAACTTCACATACATTGCCTCGATCCCAATGTACGATACTAAAGCACTTGAGGTATGGGAATCGAAAACAACGAAGGCACCACAAACGCCTAGACTCGAGAAAATGTAGAAAAAGAGGTTTTTCTACATTGAACCGATCGGATATCGAACCCGGGACCTCGAAATGGCCTTGAAAATCAGTGTTTACGCCACTCGTCCACGGAGGTCATCAATTTACACAGATGTAAAACGAACACTTTCTAGAATATATCGGAAAATATCTTTGTAGCACAAAATATGTTTGAGAATCTATGCTAACATCTTGTCATAGGAAAGGGTGAGGACATGTGACATGGAGATCAGCGTTCGAAATTATTGAATGACTTAAATTCTAAGAAAATGTTAAATAAATATTCACCATTTCTCAATACTGGTGTCGGCAAATTAAATCGTTCGATCCACCTTTCACCGAAGACATTTTTTTTGGGACAACGTATCAGGTGGTGATATTGTCGCCGTCTTAATGTCCAAGCTAAAGATATAAATTATACATACGTTTATGAGAAAAATCACTGGTACGAGCGTACTATCTGTGGATCGAACTCGAATATCTTGACTCAAATTCCGATCACCGAACCATTGAGCACTCCCAATTGCCGAGTTGGTAGAGACCGTGCCTTTAAATCTAAGTGTTGCGGATTCGAATCAATCCAATTCATTTCCTAATATCGGAATAGATAGAGGTTTAGATAATTGTGTTTTTCCGATCCTTACTACGAAGTCACGATAGCCGAGTGGTTGGGTAGTTGGAATTTCGAGTCAAGAGACCCGAGTTCTATCTCCAGGCACGTACCAATGGGTTTTTCAAAAACCTATTTACGAATCATATCGTTGGCTTGGACATAAAGACGGCGTCGGGCTCACCACCTGTCACGTTGTCTCGAAAATAACTTCGGTGGAAGGTGGGTCGAAGGGACTTCATTGTCTAGACTAGACCTCTGTCTACCCCTGTATTTGGAATTGCGTAAAGATATTTACTTATTTATTTTATCCTTACAACGAAGCCTATTTGTACATCGGAATTTGTAGCGAGCTTCATAATGTCTATGTTTTACTTTCAAAGAGGTTATGAATTAAATGTTTTATGTACTCGTATGGAAATTAGTTAGATGACATCCCAGGGCGAGAAACGCGCGTGTCGTAAGCTCTGTGGTCCAGAGTTGAATTCCCGGATGGGTAAATGCAGAAAACCACTTTCCACACACTTTCGCAGTTATGTGTTTGTGGTGTCATCTTTGTTTCCGAGTCTATACCACGAGTACTGTTTTAGCTACTTAAATTTGGATCAGAGCAGTGTATGTGATATTGTTCCTATCTATATGTATATAGTTGTTTATAAAAAAAAGAAAATTTCTTAAATAATAAAAAGTACCTCTCCACACAACGCTATCTCTACACTCACTACACAATGTGAACCCTAACATATTTAATCAGCACTGAAAGACGTCCATACAAAGAGCACGTTGGAGCTTATCAGTAAACATCGACCTTTTAGTTTGAACAAAATAGATAAATTCAAATAGAATATGTCAAATAATTCTCAGTTCTTTTTAGTAACAAAACGTTAATTTAAACACAGCAGGCTTAATCGAAATATTACTAAATTCCTAGCAATTAAATTAAATAAACGATGTATATGAATATATACCTATGTATATGAAGATATTTTCGGGACAACGTGACAGGTGGTGAGCCCGTCGCCGTCTTTATGTCCAAGCCATTGACCTCCATCCAAGCCTTGAGTCTTGTATGTTTATGGGTAATCGTTAAGACATCGATTGGCGCACCACTAAGGTTAAAAGTGGTGACTATACATAAAAATAAAAAGCATAAAGATAAAAAGAGTATATCCATGTAAAGAAGTGAAGGCCGTAATCTCGTATTTCTTAAGAGAAATTGCTATTAATTGTTAAATTAATATGAAAAAAAGGGTTTGTGTCCTTTTTGTACGTGAGCAGTCCCGAGACAAATTATATTTATGCGGGTAACAAAAATGTTATTTTATTATGAATACTCCATTTACGTCTCGATCGAAGACAAAATAATCACCAGCTATTGATTGTCACCGTTTGAACGAAGAATATTTTTTTCTTCAGATTTTAAAGACTAATTTCATCCTATACTATGAAAATGACCCTACATAGGAACTTTCTATTTGGTACTACAAAATAATAGGTTGTTATCCTAGGACATACTAGAACTTTCCATATTCCACAGTTCACGGGCTCACTACCTGTCACGTTGTTCCAAATATGTCTGCATTGAAAGAAGGGTCGAAAGGGCTTAATTGTCAAGACTTCTGTCTGATTTTTTTTCTATTTTGTTCTTTATTTCTTTAATATAAAATCTTTTATTATAACTAAATTAGTGATATATATATTATACCTTTGCAATTATAACTTAATAATTGTTAACGATTGATTTTCAGGCACTTAATATAATATTTTTTTCTATGGAGGACCATTAAACGATTTATACTTTTGTACTATTTGATTATATAGGATATAAAACGGCTAATGTCAGCACCGTAATCAATTCCGAAGGTCAGTGGCGATTCGGATTTCAGTGGTTAGATAGCCAACCCAAGTGTGATTAGGGATAAACGATTTATTGAGCTGATTTTTCCGGAGAAAATGAACGCACTATAATAGTTTGTATGCGTATTATTTTAAATTTTTGTCTGCAAAAGGCGGAAAAATCACGATAACAAAAATCCTGATACCTGTTAGATTTTCAAGTTATTTAAATCATTATATATCTCAATTTGTATTATCTTCATACACTTTCTTATAGTGGAGGTGGAGGCGGACGTCTAAACAATATCATCCTCTCAACTCACTTTACACCAAGGCTTATAATTATCATGTTATTGTTAAATATTACTATAAAATATACTTATATTAACATATTTTTATAGATAAATATTCATATATACATATAAATAAGCATAAGAGGAGTGCAAACATTCTTATTTTTTTCCCCAGATTTTGGATCCTCTTTTAATTATTTACTATTAAAAGTTTCATATATAAAGTGTATAAAAACCATTAACTAACCTGTCACTTTGCTCTACTACCTTTAAAATCTGAAATCGATACGACAGGGTAAAGAATAAATCAATTATGAGATATGTCAATAAAAATATATATGAGTGATACATAATACTGCGAGATAAATAAGCAAGTTGTCTTAAATAATTCAGGGAAAATTGGATGGAATGGGCGTTATTGGCTAGACCTACAAATATCGTACTCACTCATTCTCTTCCATTTCTGTGCCATAAAAAATCGTACTCACTATATACTAACTAACATTTTTGAACCATTGAAATGAAATTTTACAAGAATAAAATCGATACCCATGAATCTGGTATCAACTGAATACAGTGGAATAACTGAGTACAGTGGAAATGCGGATCTTCAATTAAAACTGAAATAGGGACCAAAACATGTGCAATATGGAACAGGCTGTCACTTAAATGGATAAGGGTTTGCTTCGAAGGTTCGAGCAAGTTTAAAAAATGGGCGTACAAGGAATCTGATTTTTTATTGCACACCATAAAAAATATCTTCACGCAATTGCCAATACAGGGGTAGACAGAGGTCTGGTCTAGACAGTTAAGTCCTTTTGACCCACCTTCCACCGAAGATACTTTTGGGACAACATGACAGGTGATGAGCCCGTCGCCTTCTTTATGTCCAAGCCAACGATATAACCACCTGGGGATCGAACTCGGGTCTCTTGACTCGAAATACCACCCACCACACCACACGGCTATCAGCCTACCCTACCATATTGCACACCATAGATACAAAATAGATAAAATAAAAACAATGTGAAGAACTTACATAGCAGGTACAATTAAGCGTAAAGAGAATAATTTGCAGGAAAGAGGTAATATATAGTGTTTATTAAGATAAAATATATTTAAATTAAAGCCGGTATATTTTATTTACTTTTTACAAGAATTAAATAAACTGGGTATAGAAATTGAATGAGTTCTGTACAGACAAAACTTATTTTCACTTATCGAACGCCGATCAAACTTGTCAGAGCCCTTTACGATGATACAGCACACTTAGATTAGATCATACCTAGAGACAACCTTATTCTGAGAGCAGTGTACCCATTTAGAATACTGACTCGAAATATATTTATAAAGTTAAATAAAATGCAATTTTATTGATTTTTAAAGAACATTAATGCTAAACTTTTTTGTTATTAAATTAAAGAGAAAAAAGTAACAATTTCAACTGACACGAGCGGGATTCGAACCCGCGAAAAGAAATCTGTATTCTCTTATATTACCTATGCCTTGTTTATTGGCATAGGCGCCATCTATTATCCCTTTTGCAAGTGACAATTTGATAATCCTTTGATGGTCCATTCACCGAAGTTTGCTTTGGACAAGTTGATAGGTGATGTGCCTATTACAGTCTTAGTGTCCAAGCCAACGGTACAATATACTTACATATATTTTCACACAATATTATTCATTTGCACATATTAAAAAAATCCCGTTCCCGTAGTAACCCTAGGGATGCAGAGTAACTGCGAACACTTTCGGATAAAAATGCAAGTCAAATTTCAAGTTCATCGACTACTTCCAGAGTTTACGAATATACAGTTTGGGTTCCTTTCGGGTTTCTCATTTTTATTTTTTTTTTCTATGTATATAGAGATGAGATCTTCCTAAATGTTCTTTGATAGAGATTATAGCACGATTTTTTTACTTTTCTTATATTTCAGCTTAAGGAAAACTGATACTATAAAAAGATTACTACCCTTTTCTTTCCATGGGTGTCGTAAGAGACGATTAAGGGGAAAGAATTCGAAAGCTTCCGACAGACGCTTGCGGGATAATCGTCTCGAAAAACACATTCATTTCATATTTCTTTTCACTGAAATATAAAAATAACAATGTACATCATACGATTTTAACAACAAAGGTCGAAAGAAACATTCGCCTTTCAAGATATTAACATAATCGCATAAAGCTTAGGATGAACCAGACCGAAGTCGTATTAGAAATATCGAGACGCTTTCTGGAATAAATAATATATTGAGCCTTAAATAAAAGTAACAACTTGTTTTTTTTATTTATCAGTTTTTTTAATTGAATATTGTGTCTTATTGGTGTATGGTATAGGCATAAGAATAATGGTACATTATTCTCCTTTCTTCTCGTGCGTGGCGTAAGAGGCGAGGAACGGAACACACTCGATGCAGATGGTTAACTAATTAAAAAAAAATCTCTTCAGATTTCAAACATTCCAATTTTAATAGAGTTTTTTAGAGACTTCACCTGCTTGGGTTACAGTTACAAATAAAATTTAGTCCAAGAACAAGCACACCACTGTAAGCCCTCACAAAACGGTGAGCGCGTTCTGCGTAAATTTGATCCAAATAAATAAATAAAACTTGACTGTAGCCAAAGCTCACAATGACAGCGGGACGTTCAAGACGTCAGTCCCCCCGTGACCACGGATGCTGTTAAACGTCCGAAACGTTGAGGAGAAAAATACATCATCGTCATCATAAAAAGACTTTTATGATGACGATTATGATGAAAAACATTTCATTACTTTAAAAAAACAAAATTACTTACTACAACTACTAAAAGTCACGATAGCCGACGTGATTGTCTAGACTTCTATCTACCCCTGTATTAGGAATAGGGAGAAGATATTTTTTTAGAACTAGTAATCGGCCGAAATAGGAAACATTTTTAGTTTACAAAATTATAAGCAAAACATATTAATACATTTTTTTTCTATTAAATCCATTCGCGAATGTAGATTATTAACACTTATCGGTTTATTCCAAACGAAGTATTTCAAATACGCAAATAATCCAATCCTAGCAAGGATATTATTGGCGATAAATTGAGAAACAGCTTTCAATTTACACTCCTCTTCTGGATCAGTTAACCCTTTAAGGAATTAATCAGATTCAGTATAATTCGCATTATTGTTATGCTAACTTTAAAAATACTACATTTTTTAAGTTAGCATAACAATAATGCGAATTAAAAAGCACGAAGCGAAAAACATCGCCAATAGGTAACGCTGAAACCTTCACAACTTTTGCTGTCGTCTGATGAATGGAAAAATTATAATAGCTACTGTCCAACTAATTGGTAATACGTGCATAAATAGGGACAATATTACATATATTTGCATGATCCCAAGGTAAGTAGCTAAAGCACTTGTAATCGGAAAGGAATTCAGGAATCGTATCCGTTATCAAGAATCGTGTCCGTAAGATACATTATAAGTATCGAAAAACTATCGAATGGACCTTACAGACTTAACTCACTTCTCTTTTAAACTTGAGTTTTACAGGTGTCGCCAGGCTTGAGTTTCTGGATTCCATTCCCGGACCGATCAATACATAAAACTACTTTTTCTTTATAGTTTTGACTTATTTGTGGTGCCTTCGTTATTTCTGATTCCATGTTGGAAGTACTTTGCTTCATACTTTGGGTTTGGAGAAATGTAAAGAATTTTGTCCTATATTGGTATCTTTATTTATTTATCCCTGCAATGTAAACGAATGAAAATTATTATCAAGCTTCTCAATTATCTCGTGTCATGGCATAGAAAGGGTGTAACTCCACGTTAAATATTAAACTTACTTTTCAGCGAGAAAAAGAAACGTTGTCATGTTCACGAGCCTCTGGTTGGGGATATAATTCTCGTACGGCTATGTCGATTACTTTAATTCTGTTTCGGATGTCTTCATAAAAGATTATATTGTGCAGTAAAACATAGAGCATAAAACGCTTATTAACTTTCGCTTTCCTTATTCATCAGGCAGTGAAGGACCCTGTCTGAATTCTGAACAAGCTTGAATATAAAAATTTATGTTTTTTTTAATATAATAATAAATAGAAACATAAGTAGGGACAGTATCAAATACATTGCTCTGATCCAAAAGTAAGCAGCTAAAGCGTTTAAGGAATCGGAAACAACGAAGGTACCACAAACACGCAGACCTGTGAAAAGATGTAACATGTGTTTTCTACACTCCTCAGAGCTGGTTGACCCGTCCGGGAATAGAACCCGGTACCTCAAAGGTATACCATCTTGAAAACCAGTGTGTACGCCAATCGTCCACGGCGGTCATAAAATTTTTTAACAAGTCATTACAGTAAAATGTTCCTAACATCCACAAATCAAACAATAAACATAAATGAAAACGGTATTTAATCTACAAAATACATTTGTAAGTTTGTATTTCAATAAATTCTGTAATTTATAACAATGTATAAAAAAAAAGAAAATAAAATATGATTGTTATTACTCCAAACATTATTATCGCTGTCCTGAATATTAATATCAGTGTATGCGTGCCCACGACGTTTATACGCATTTCCAGTTTATCGCTCTAGTCATTAACAATAATATGGAGTTACACCCCTTTTTCGGCCATCGGCATCGTGCAAAAGCTTCGTTCTGAGTTTAAGCAATTTAATTTTATACGATTTACGGATCACCTTACCAAGTATGCCTAAAGGGTTTTACTTTTATTAAATTTATTAATTTACTTATTTAGAATATTGGCTTTTTAATAGATCTTAAACGAAGTTCAATAACGAAATTCTAAATTAAAAAAAAAAAAAAAACATTGTTTCTGATTCCATACTATAAGTGCTTACTTTGGGATCAGATCAATGTATGTGATGTTGTTCTTATCTATCTATCTAAATGTATGTATTTTTAGTTACATCCATTATCATAATACTGGGGTAGACATAACCGTAGACAATTCTAACAACGTTTCATATCAACACTGCAAGAAATAGGCCTCTGTCGATGGGAACGGTTTGCCGAAAAAAGTTCATACGTCAATGTATTTTTCAAAATAATTACTTGAACTGTGGATACATTTTTATTGTCTTACATTAACTTCAACTAAAGGAACGGTAGAAGTTTTAATCCTTCGTGTATATTTTTTTTATCGCATATTTGTCTTTATAAATAATTGTAATAGATTCAAAGATCTAAACCACATACATTACATGAATTCTGTTTGTATTTATTTCACATATTGAGTCCTAGATCTACTTACTAGAAGTAAATAAACGAATGCTTCAAAAATACTGGTTCGCAAGTTACGATGAAAAAGAAAAAGTATCTCGTGACCCATTTTACGACTTACCCTATTTTTTTATCGAACTTGGGTGACAAATAGCTTGCTTTATGGTAAGTGGATATACAGACTTCGGATCCTGCAAACAATTTTAATGGCAATCAATATTAGATGAATTAACACCCTTGAAGATTGATATAAGATTAATGCTTAAAGAAGATAAGATTGCATCACTATCCTATCTTCGTTTACATTTCGATAATGGCATTTCCATTACTAAGGTTGCTTTTGTTAACTTAGGCAAAGGCTTAGTTTTCTTTAGACCCACGTTTCACCGGAGCTTATTTTGGGACAACGTAATCGGTGGTGAGCCTGTCATCGTCTTTTTACTCAAGTCAACGATATGAATATAATATATATTTACACGTCACGTGACAGTTTTAAATAAATATTTTCACGAATACTGCCGGACGGGGAAGCACACAGACAGAAAATCGCCAAGTATTACGTTCCTTACTCACCGCCCTCGCTTTTTTCAAACTCATTGTGTATTTTATGAACATACGTACGTACACATGTATCGGAGTACTCGAATACCTAAGTACTCTTGACAGAGGGAAAAGTGCAGCAGTCAGAAGCTTCCTTAATCATGCGGAGAGAAACAATTAGTGCATCCTTTTTCAGGTATTTAGACCGGTACATTTCATATAAAAACACATCTTAATAATAAAAAAATGCTATTGCTCTGCTATTGCAGGTGTTCATGGGCGGCGTTAATCACTTACCATCATGTGAGCTACCTGCTCGTTTGCCTCCCTATTCTATAAAAAAATTAAATACTACATGTCAAAACCTTCGCGTATTACTTGGTAACATATCCAGATGATAGATCCATCGCACAAGCATTCAAGGCATGAGTTTTCCCTATGTTTTCTTTACTTGATTGCGAAACATTTGGAACCTTGACCGTGCGCCAAGATTAATTGTAAAATTAATAGTATTACTATAAATTTATAATATAATACTATTTCAAATCAGTTTTTTTAAATTGATTTGTAAGTTTCATTCAGTCAGGTTGTACTTATAATTAAAATAAAAAAGAAATTTGATTCGAGCCGTAAATTTATTTATTCCCTTAAACAATTTCTTATGCTGCTAAATATTTACAATCATCTCCCGTAGCCTTAATAAACTATTATAAAACAATATTGTTCCGATCGATGATGCTTTGATCTTAAAACTCTTAAATTATTAAACACCTTATTACATTCGTACTTTTATAGTAATAACTTTATGATTTGAAATTTTAACAAGTCATTACAGTAAAATGTTCCTAACATCCACAAATCAAACAATAAACATAAATGAAAACGGTATTTAATCTACAAAATACATTTGTAAGTTTGTATTTCAATAAATTCTGTAATTTATAACAATGTATAAAAAAAGAAAATAAAATATGATTGTTATTACTCCAAACATTATTATCGCTGTCCTGAATATTAATATCAGTGTATGCGTGCCCACGACGTTTATACGCATTTCCAGTTTATCGCTCTAGTCATTAACAATAATATGGAGTTACACCCTTTTCGGCCATCGGCATCGTGCAAAAGCTTCGTTCTGAGTTTAAGCAATTTAATTTTATACGATTTACGGATCACCTTACCAAGTATGCCTAAAGGGTTTTACTTTTATTAAATTTATTAATTTACTTATTTAGAATATTGGCTTTTTAATAGATCTTAAACGAAGTTCAATAACGAAATTCTAAATTAAAAAAAAAAAAAAAACATTGTTTCTGATTCCATACTATAAGTGCTTACTTTGGGATCAGATCAATGTATGTGATGTTGTTCTTATCTATCTATCTAAATGTATGTATTTTTAGTTACATCCATTATCATAATACTGGGGTAGACATAACCGTAGACAATTCTAACAACGTTTCATATCAACACTGCAAGAAATAGGCCTCTGTCGATGGGAACGGTTTGCCGAAAAAAGTTCATACGTCAATGTATTTTTCAAAATAATTACTTGAACTGTGGATACATTTTTATTGTCTTACATTAACTTCAACTAAAGGAACGGTAGAAGTTTTAATCCTTCGTGTATATTTGTTTTATCGCATATTTGTCTTTATAAATAATTGTAATAGATTCAAAGATCTAAACCACATACATTACATGAATTCTGTTTGTATTTATTTCACATATTGAGTCCTAGATCTACTTTCTAGAAGTAAATAAACGAATGCTTCAAAAATACTGGTTCGCAAGTTACGATGAAAAAGAAAAAGTATCTCGTGACCCATTTTACGACTTACCCTATTTTTTTATCGAACTTGGGTGACAAATAGCTTGCTTTATGGTAAGTGGATATACAGACTTCGGATCCTGCAAACAATTTTAATGGCAATCAATATTAGATGAATTAACACCCTTGAAGATTGATATAAGATTAATGCTTAAAGAAGATAAGATTGCATCACTATCCTATCTTCGTTTACATTTCGATAATGGCATTTCCATTACTAAGGTTGCTTTTGTTAACTTAGGCAAAAGCTTAGTTTTCTTTAGACCCACGTTTCACCGGAGCTTATTTTGGGACAACGTAATTGGTGGTGAGCCTGTCATCGTCTTTTTACTCAAGTCAACGATATGAATATAATATATATTTACACGTCACGTGACAGTTTTAAATAAATATTTTCACGTATACTGCCGGACGGGGAAGCACACAGACAGAAAATCGCCAAGTATTACGTTCCTTACTCACCGCCCTCGCTTTTTTCAAACTCATTGTGTATTTTATGAACATACGTACGTACACATGTATCGGAGTACTCGAATACCTAAGTACTCTTGACAGAGGGAAAAGTGCAGCAGTCAGAAGCTTCCTTAATCATGCGGAGAGAAACAATTAGTGCATCCTTTTTCAGGTATTTAGACCGGTACATTTCATATAAAAACACATCTTAATAATAAAAAAATGCTATTGCTCTGCTATTGCAGGTGTTCATGGGCGGCGTTAATCACTTACCATCATGTGAGCTACCTGCTCGTTTGCCTCCCTATTCTATAAAAAAATTAAATACTACATGTCAAAACCTTCGCGTATTACTTGGTAACATATCCAGATGATAGATCCATCGCACAAGCATTCAAGGCATGAGTTTTCCCTATGTTTTCTTTACTTGATCGCGAAACATTTGGAACCTTGACCGTGCGCCAAGATTAATTGTAAAATTAATAGTATTACTATAAATTTATAATATAATACTATTTCAAATCAGTTTTTTAAATTGATTTGTAAGTTTCATTCAGTCAGGTTGTACTTATAATTAAAATAAAAAAGAAATTTGATTCGAGCCGTAAATTTATTTATTCCCTTAAACAATTTCTTATGCTGCTAAATATTTACAATCATCTCCCGTAGCCTTAATAAACTATTATAAAACAATATTGTTCCGATCGATGATGCTTTGATCTTAAAACTCTTAAATTATTAAACACCTTATTACATTCGTACTTTTATAGTAATAACTTTATGATTTGAAATTTTAACATTCACTTAAAATTAATTTTTTAACATTTTCCGTTAATATTAAAATAGTTAGCGTTCATCTAAATTGCCTTTTTTCAAAAACATTTATAACCAAGCTCTAATATAAGCTTTGATAATTTGTACGACTGTAAAAAAAGATTTATTAGAATTCAACAATATATTTCCATGTCAGTTTTTTCAACTATGCCAATGTAGCCTTAAAGAACGCAAATAAAGGTATTTGCAGTCATGGAAATCTTTCCTCCTGTTTTATTCTATCTCCGAAGAATAAAACAGGAGAAAAGATAACAAGAATTTTGTTCTTTGCTTTTTGTATAAATATTCAAAGTGTCAACTTTTTATTTCAATTTATAATTGTCTCATGAACTTCAAATACATCGCAAATAACCGTACTGATTATTGATTTTGATATAAATTAGACAAATTTTTAATATAGGTAAAGTATTTGTAGATAAAACTACAATGATGAATTTATTATATTTTTCAAACATCATCTATCGTAAACAACTTGGTCCTATGAGCCTCGATTAGACAAACTAGTAAAAGCTAGCAAAGTGTATTGTAAAAACAAAATGAAGACGAGATATCTTAATTATAAAACTAAACCAGAGCGTCTGGTGAATTTTGATCTAAAACATTGCTAGATTTTTGTACAAAACCTATATGGAGGATCCAATGTTCTTTTAAAATATTTAGAACATAAATCGCTTATATTTATTTACATTTAATTTAAATTTATGATGCGGTGGAACTAAACAAGTACAAGTGTATAATTTTACTGTTATTTAGGTGCATTATATGAACTTCAAGGTTACATTAATAGCATTCTAATATTGATCATATTTCTGTAAGTTAAGGATGCTTTTAATAGGTATTGTTGCTCGGAATACAGATATGTGAAACTAAACAAACTGTTTTCACTTAAAAAATATATATAAATTTAATTTGGATTTTAATTAATTATTAAAACACTGAAAAGTGTTAAGTTTTCATTTTTGTCGGCTGTCCTTTTCGTTTATTAATTGATTTTCATTAATATTATAGTATATAGTAAAATTAATACAGAGTTTCATTAATTTCTTTCTTAACGACCGACCTTCTAATTCTAATAATCCTCTGGAGGATATTCACTTCTCTATAGACCTCACCCGTAAAGAAAAGTTGCTATATCATTATGCTTGGCAAATGGTTTGGCAATCGCAGTACCAAATACTTTGCAGTTTAGAACCTTCGACTATCTTTGATTTATTCTAACGATTTACACAAAAGATTTTCTACCAATTGTTGTAGACTTTTTCTATTATCAAGTATTTTCTCTTAGCCGTCTCTTACGACACCCACAGGAACAAAAGAGGTTGTAAATCTTACGGCACAACACTCAAAACAGTTTTATTAATGAAAAATTAAAACAAAAGTAGTGAATTAAAATTCAATACAAAATTAAAATTAAAATTGAATACAAGTACACAATTCACTTTTATTTAATTATTCATTAATTAACCGACCGGATTCGCCTTAAGGCATCATCAGGGCATTGAATGTAGTGAAAAAAAAGTAGTGAAAAGTTGTGAAAGTAGTAAATGTAAAGCTATTTATAACTAAACAGATATAATCATAATTTTGTTATGTTTATAAATGCAAAATTCGTTTAAACGCCTTTTATTTATTTGAGTCAACTAGGGCTTAAGAATAACAATATTCGTTAAACATTTCTTTATGTTATTAAATTTAACAAATATGGTATATTTACATAAATTGTTTATGTATCTCGTAAATATTTTTTTATGCAAAGCCTTGTTTAAATTGCAGTAAATATCAATGTCATATTATTTATTTTATTAAGTGGTATTCATATTGTAGCAACCATTCATTTATTTGTTTATTGATTTTCAATATCTGTTACCATTCAAAATATAGAAGTTTTTAAATTTTCGAATTCGAACATTTCAATACATTTAAATTTATATCTAGTGTGTTCGAGAGAGTACATATTTAATATGATTTCATTATTTACAAATATTAACTATAACACTTTTATATTTTGCAAAACGTTATTAATTATTTAGAATAACAGATATTTATAATAAAATCTATTTTCTATCGGTAGGAGTACGTTAGCCAAATAAAAAACATGTTATAATACTGTATTACTGAACCATAATACGATACGAATGCAAACTATACAACGTAGTGAATCCTGCAAATTAATTCTTAAGTGACATGAGATCTATTAATCTAATTCGTTACCTACATTACTTTATTACCATTAATATCTCATTGCCTGTTAATTACATATTCATATCCAAACTCTTATACTAGCAACCCATTAATGTAACTATCACGCTGAGGAGAGCAGCGGAGAGCGGATACTGGAGACGAAGTTGGCCGCCATGTTGCATTGCGGCCGGATGTTCACCTAATAAACAAAATCAATCATTTATTCAAATTTAGTTCCTGTTAAATAAATGTAAAGTATGAATTCCTTTGTACAATGTCACTCACCACTTAGCACGTGAACGAGTACTGATCTCGGATTAGCGTTCGCTGGAGCGCAAGTGTAACGCCCGGAGTCAGGTGCTTTCGCTTTTTGTACGAGAAGATGTGACGTAGTTGTCTCTCCCTTTTCAGTTATAACAGAGACGCCGCCTCTTGGGGAGTCGTAGTTGATTTCCTACGAACAAAGTTACTTTATTGATCCATTTCACTACCTCTATTGCTGTTTTAATCGACTTAACTGAAAAAGAGGAGCTTTTCAATTCGGTTGTATGAACTTTTAAAATGATAAATTATTTAAAAAAAGAACAGAACTAGAAAGAAATCTCATAACTTTGTTATACGTATATGAAAATATATATCTTTACGCCATTCCCAATGCAGGGGTAGGCAGAGGTCTAGAAAATTAAGTCGTTTCGACCCACCGTCCATAGAAGAAATTTTTGGGACAACGTGACAGGTGGTGGGCCGTCGCCGTCTTAATGCCCAAGCCAACGATATAATTCGTTCATAAGTTTTTGAAAAAATACATTGGTACAAGCCTGCCACCTGGGGATCGAACTCGGATCTCTTGATTCAAATTCCGACCACCCAACCATTTGGCTATCGTGACTTTCTGTTATGCGTAAGTTAATTTAGATTTTTTAAATACATAAATGGATACACAAACAGAAATCAGAGACAACGAAATAACCTACCTTAAGAGGGAAGAACATCTCAACGCGGGAAAATATAGAATAAGTAGTTTTCTACATGGCCCATCCGGTAATGAAACCGAGGACCTCATAGCTAGTTACTCTTTGAAAAGCGGTCTGTATGTTAACCTACTACACAGGTCAACAAGTTTATAATTTAGCTTCATCATCACTGACGAAGAATCTACGTCGTCATTTGTCTTAACTTGAATCAATAATGGTAAAATATCTTTTCGCAACAAAGGAAAAAAGGAATAAGGGAATATATTCGATGGAAGATAGGCCCCTTCGACCTACCTTCCACCGGAGCTATTTTTGGTCCTCGCATTATCTCGAGCGAGGTTCTTTAATTTTTCAGAATACTTAATATTCGATGTCCTTCATCCGTACTCACAACACAACTAGGAATACAAATAGGATTAAAAGTAACGTGAAAATTTTACTTTATTGTTTTTTATTTATGAAGCTTTTATATATTTTTAAAAGTGCATCTGAAAAAGCTGATGCTAAACTAAAATGAATAGTGAGCAGACAGCTGATATTTACTTATTGCAAATTTGGTTTGCAACGACCTTCGATAACATTTTTACACTTATACATAGTTGAATTTTAGGCGTCAAGGCATCATAGGGATGTCCATAATAACCAAAATTTTCTCACAAATAATTCCTAGCCAAATTTTTGCTACCTTGGTTTATTTTTTTATCATTGTTATTTGTTACATTATTGGAATTTTCGTAGGGATCCCTAAAAAAATAATGCCTATGAAAAACATTTAATGCTGCTGTAATAAATATGCTATATAAATGTTATGAAAAACTACATAAGCAGCGTTTAACAAGCTTTAATAACGTCTAACAGTCTAGTCTAGCTTCTTCAGCGTCTAACAAGCATATGTAATCTACATATGCTTGTTAGACGCTGAAGAAGCTAGATAAAGAGTTATAGTGTTTTTATACATAAAGTGTTTTTCACTAATGAAGAAGCTTCATTAGTGAAAAACACTTTAAAACTGTTATAGAAGTCTCTTTCGCATTTATAATATAAGTTAAGTTTTTTTCGTATACAGTCCAATCATATTCAGAGAGCATAACAGTTCAGTTAATTCAATATGAATTTCGTGGAACACAGATCAATGTTCAGCCAAATGAGCGGTCGCCTTTGCAGTAGGTTTTGGAAAGGATCCAATAAACCATAATTCCGACAGAACAGTAAATTTGATTAGTTTTTCTTATTTACTAGTTTTTATATTTGTATTACTTGTATTATCATGTTAAAAAAACAATTAACTTTGTAAATAAGTATAGGTAGTATTAATCATTACCTCATCATTGTGTGTCCATCTTATAGCAGGCGGCGGTTCGGGTGAGTGTTGCACCACACAAGTCAAATTAATGGTGCTACCCATATTGATGAACAATTCAGGACCCCCAAGGATCGTCGTCAATGGTTCTGTATAAAAATATACAATATAAAATATATAAATATAATAAAATATTAATTACACACAATTTTGTATGTTTAGTTATTTGTATTAGAATATAAATAAAATAAATTAATATTTTTATGCCATTCCCAATGCTATGGTTGGCAGAGGTTTAGAAAATTAAGCCTCTACGACCCAACTTCCACCGAAAACATTTTTGGAACAACGTGCTCAAACCAGAGCCCGTTACCGTCGTCAAGTCCAAGCTAACTATAAGTTTTGTTTAGAAAAAGCCCATTGGTACGTACTTACTACTTGAGCAGTGAATTCGGGACTCTTAACTCGAATTCTATCAGATAATCACTCGAGTATCATGACTCGGTATTCGAATATACGAAGAGGTAAAGTAAGTAAAAAAGAAAATAAAACAATACGTCTTAAATGCGTAATCATGTCATCAATATTACCATAAAAACCTGTAAAAGTGTTTATTTTTTATTTTATTTTATTTATTTGGGATAACAAACAGTCATTAAAACGTTACAAATGTTTGAACTACTACAATAACCACAAATTAAAACATAAAAATTAATAATAAAAAAGGACATTGTAGGACTGATGCGCTCGAGGCAACATAAGGGTCTCAGATAACAATTTTCAACAACGAATAAATAATATAAGCAACAAAGATACAAATCACTGCTGTCTACGGAGTGTGTCTACAATGGACTTTTTAAATTGAATTTTTTGTTAGAGCAAAGATATCGCTTTGTAAAAATAGATATTACAAACTATAGCTAACCTTCACAATGGAGCTCTTGTACCTGAATTAGTTCGACAACGATTTATCGCAAATAACTGTACCGCGCGTTTTGTAATTTAGTGAGCTAATCTAGGAACGGAATACGATAGTTGATTACTTAAATCCGGTACATTCAAGTTCATTGTGACACAGACCGTATAAGAACATTGCACCAAGCAATCGTCGACGAGACTGCAACGTCAAATAACTACTAAGCAGTTGATTATAAGATAGAGGACCTCTGCAACATCTATAATGCATGGCACGGAAAAACTTCTCAAGTGATTTGATATATTTTTATATACAGGGTTCCATACGGGATATGCTTACATAGAGTAGGAATATCTCGTAACGCACTAAGGTATTGTAAAGATAGATATTAGTGGATTTCCTAACAAAGGTCTGACTGCATCTAATGACAATACCATACATGCTCATGCCCTTACAAACAATATTATTAACATGCATATCAAGATAAAATAAATAAATAAATATCTTCACGCAATTCCCAATAAAGGGGTAGACAAAGGTCTAGTCTAGACAATTAAGTCCCTTTAACCCACCTTCCACCGAATATATTTTCGGGACAATGTGACCGGTGGTGAGCACGGAACGATGTAGTTCATACATAAGTTTTTGAAAAACTCATTGGTACTGCCACCCGGGGATCGAACTCGGGTCTCTTGACTCGAAATTCCGACCACCCAACCACTCGGCTATCGTGACTTATATATATCAAGATGTAATTTGAAATCATGCACTACACTTAAATCTCCACAAAGATAATTTTACGTAACAGAGTATTACATAGTGAATAATTAAACTGAACTATATTTTTCTTCTTTGTGAATTGAATAGATTATTATTACTATTATTATATATTACTCAAATTACATTTGGGCAGACTATTTATCAGGAAAGGTTCCGGAACCTTTGCATTTATCAAGTTTCTTAATTTCTGCGTTAATATTTTTCACATTAAGATCAAAAATACCAACACCAAACCAAACTAAAACCAATAACCTAAATAAATAATAAAATACCAAAACCAATAACCAAAAATATTTAACATTATTTTTAATATTAATTTTGCCAAGCCAAGTTTCTGTTAAAATAATAACAGCATATGAGTTGGATTGGATATTCATATATAATTTATTCAATTTAGTGTGTAGCCTTCTACAATTTTGATGAGTTATTTGAGTGTTGTGCATGCAATATTGATGGTATGGAAGTCGTCTAATAATAAAATATACATGTTGCAGAAGTCTTCATATATTTTATTACAGCAGCGAGATTTAACTTAAAATGTATATAAATTACAAATGCACATAACAAAATACAAAACACCCAGTAATGAATACAGCAAATAAAATAACCAATTTTAAATTGCAGTACTACTCTAATGAGATGTAATTCTTTAGGGTCACTTTGAGAGCGAATAGTAGAAGTATCAGAATAGCGTACAAGAATTGTGGCATGCTGTATCCAGACATACTTAATATTTAACGCCTGGCAATTTTACAACGACACGAAGAAGTTATTTATTTTTCCGAGTTAGGTGTTCATTCTTATAAATCCGCTGAGAACTGCCTGAGACTTGAGACTTTTGAGATGATCAGTAGTTAAGCCTTTAGAAAGTCTGTATGAACTAAGCATATTATCGCGTAGTGTACGTGACATAAATTTCACGACAATGTTTCTAGGTTTTGTATCGCTACTATTTGTATATGGAACTCCGTTGATGGCGGATATATATTTATAAGTAAAGAGTCATTTAATAATTGATCCAATTTTTCCAAAAGCGCAAGAAGATTTTTGCCTCTTCTTTCCGATAAATAAAATATAATAATATCGAGGAGTGTAACCTCGATATTATTTAACCTTAATTGTTGTTGAAATGTTATCCACTGTACTATTCTCATCCAAAAAAGTCCATAGGCATATTGCTAACATCCACGAATTTTTCATAATCCCCTCACTTGAAAAGCAGATAAGGCATCGTAGTACCAGATACTGTGCCTTGAAATCAGCTGTCCGACACCCATCTACTGAATTTCGTTCTGGTATTTCTATAGCATTTTTATTAGTCGTTCTTACGACACGCCATTCCCAATACAGGGGTTAACAAAGGTCTACACAATCAAGTTCTTTCGACCCATCTTTCACCTTGGAATAACGCGACAGGTTGTTTCCTATCGCCGTCTTTATGTCCAATCCAACGATATAAATCGTACATTAGTTTTAGAAAAAAACTCATTAGTGCGAGTCTATCACCTCGGAATCGAACTCGGGTCGCTTGAATAGAATTCCGATTAAGCAATCACTCTATTACCGTTTTAAAATCCAAGAAGAACGTTAGATTCGAAACTGAATATACGAAGCGAAATATATCTTGAAAAGTAATTTACCGACGACAGAGAGGTACATGCGGTGGCCGATAGGTGGCGTTGTCCCGACTTGGCACTCATAGATGCCGGAGTCCCGCCGCTGTGGAAACCTTATCTGAACAATAAACATTTCTACATTCGCTAATGTTTGGCGACCTACTTTAGGGATGTTTTGTTGCCAAATATTCAAAATTATACAAGAAATAAATTATAGCGAATAAATAAATACTAGAATTGCTAATAAATTTATTTAAAAACACACACGAATATTTCAATTTTTAATCATAACCGGCACGCCTTCAACTCACATTTCACCACATGGGGAGAACAAACGTTATCGGCACCTAGCCGACAGGACTTTCGAAATAACATATAGATAGATACATCACATACATTGTTCTGATCTCAAAGGAAGCAGCTTAAGCAGTTCAGTGTATTAATCATTCAGTTCAGTGATCTAGTAATGAATATTTGTAAATATTTTTTATTATTTATATGTATCAAGGGAATTCCAATTTAAGGCTGAATGGTCACAGAAACTGTGAAGGCACATATATGCCTTATCCTCTCGCATTTCCCAATACAGAGGTAGTCAGAGAGGGGTACCAACATTTCAACGGCACTTATTTTGGGACAACGTGACAGGTTGTGAACATGTCGCCTTCTTTATGGCCAACCCAATAATATGAATCGTACATTAGTTTTAGAAAAACTCATTAGTGCGAGTCTATCACCTCGGAATCGAACTCGGGTCGCTTGAATAGAATTCCGATCACCCAACCACTCAGCTACCGTGACTTTTAAAACATATTCTTTTCGTTTGTGTATTTAAATGTTTTGATAAATGGCTGTAAAAGATACTATATGGACCGCTATTGTAAAACCCCTAAAGCAAATAAATTCACGACTATAAAAAAAGTTTTCTTTGAGTGAAATTTTATCTGACATATAGAAAACCTAACTGACATAACTTCCATCAATAGAACCACAGGGGCTCGGAACTTCTCTTTTGATTCCACAATAATACTTTCATATTCAAAAGATGTCTGATGGAATATTTGAACTTCAATCATCCCTGTGTCAAGATAAAATGCTCTGTCAAAAGGCGAAATACTCAAAGCCGCGCATAAACTGCCGTATTATTTTATTTCGATAGACTGATGGTTATATAGGCAGCAAATTTAAATAAGCATAACCAAAGGGAGTGGAATCGCTCATTCGGTGTAATAAAAATTTCGTTGTATTCGTTGTTGCCTCGATGTGGTCTCTAAAATCTTATGTTATTGGTTACTTCATGGATAATTTCATACAAATACGGTATCGTATCTCAAAGGAAATAAAGAATAGTGAATAATAAATAAATGTATTGGTATGTATTACATCACATACATTGCTCCAATCCCAAAGTAAGTAGTTTAAGCACTTTTGTTTTGGAATCGGAAATAAGTAAGGTCCAGACCAGAGACAATATAGAAAATATGGTATTGAAAACGTGGTACCACTTGACCACGGAGGCCTTCAAATGTTTATATTGTAAGGAGTTGTAATGAGAAAAATGAATCAAACCCGAGCTATTGCTTGCTTATCAAAGTAGATGGCAAGTAAAGAGCATTATATTATTATAAGTTTGCTTATTTATTGTAATACCAAAACTTACTTTTAATATCCAATCTTCTGTATGTGGATTGTGGACACTGATGAACCTCTGATCCGAGGTGTATGTCATTCTTCCAGAAGTAAGTAGATGGATATCGCGGTGTCTTATCCA